>CAMZMU010000071.1:23661235-24183294 GCA_947311845.1 Poa pratensis
TATCTCATAATGTGTGGAGGGAGAAGTGTTTTAGGTCGCACGGCTGCTAGCTAGCTGCAGCTGGTGCGGCTGGGTTGAACAAAATAAAAGGACGACAGGAGCAGAACAGCCGCAATATACGTTTTACAGCCGAGCCAGCCAGCTGCCTTGTTCCCCGGCCCGGTCGGTCGCCATCAATCTGCTAGCCGGCCCCAATCTCTCGAGACCGCGACGAACCCCAATTCCCCATTTAAACCACGTTTCTCTTCGTTCTGGGCCCTGTGACCCGGCCAACCGGTCAGACCCACCAGGTGAGCCAATGCCAAATTGTCACGGAAAAGACAAATTAAACAAATCTCTGAAGCAAAGCCGCAAGTCTGATAAACCAGAATTTATTTGCCTCTCATCTCCCTCTCCCGCCTCGGCTGTGTATATATATACCCCTCTCGAGCGCTGCCAAAGCCATGAATTGAAGGAGAGAGCTAGCAGCTGAGGCACACAGAGAGTCAGAGACACACCTTAACTAGATCAGCTTCCTCCCTAGCTCGCTCTCGTCGTTCCCCGGCCCCGGTACTAAGTACGCACCTTCCCTTCACTGATCTTGCCCTTGTGTTCTTGTGAGCTAGCTAGCGCTTAATGGCTAGCGCCATGCATGAGCCATCAAGCTAGGTGAGGCGCTAGTTATAGCTACTTAGTGCCTGCCCATACCCGCTCTCGCCATCGACGCCATGCACGATGGAGATCGACCAATACGAGTCGTCATGATCAGTAGCATTCCCATGACTGCTGCTCGTGCTTTGTCGTCTCCGCCTATTCATCACTCATCCATGTAGCTAATTGAGTCTCCTTCGTGATTGCTATAGATGCCATGTGTCGAGAATATATAGATGCAAGCCTCGTGCATGTGTATAACCGTTTTTTCGTCTTCTTTCGGTTAGCCCATGGGGAGGAGGGAGTAGCTGCCCTGTTTAGTTTTGCGAGCAGCTCGTAGTTACTCTCTCACTGTTTCATCGACAGGCTGAACAGAGCACGTACGGCAATGGCGGATTGCATGCAGGAGTGGCGGAGCCCGTGGTCCGCGTGCAGGCGGTCGCCGAGCGCGGCCTGGCCGCCATCCCGGGCTGCTACGTCAAGCCGCCGCGCGACCGCCCGGCGGCGCAGCACCTGGCCGCCGCTGCAGGAGATGACGTGCCTTCGGACATCAGCATTCCGGTGATCGACCTCGGCGAGCTCCTCGCCGCGGCATCCGACGAAGGCCGCATGAGCCTGATCATGGAGTCGGTGGCGGCGGCGTGCCGGGAGTGGGGGTTCTTCCAGGTGGTGAACCACGGGTGGCGCCGGAGCTGATGCGGGCGGCGCGGGAGGCGTGGCGCGGCTTCTTCCGGCTGCCCATCCCGGCGAAGCAGCAGTACGCCAACCTGCCGCGGACGTACGAGGGGTACGGCAGCCGGGTGGGCGTCCAGAAGGGCGGGCCCCTCGACTGGGGAGACTACTACTTCCTCCACCTCGCGCCGGAGGCCGCCAAGAGCCCGGACAAGTACTGGCCCACCCATCCCGCCATCTGCAAGTATGTACTCCCGGACTCGCAGTCTTTTGATTTTTCCAGATTCTCGATCGCTAGCCCAGGTGCTAAACTGCTGATGCGCACATAGCTTACGTGGTACTCTCGGCGGTTAAAGTTCTCTTAATTTAACGGACTAATCATACAAAATGGACAAATGCTTTTTGGGTGCGACTATTTCTAAGTCAACATAAACTTTTTAAATAATAAAGCTCCCTTTATCGAAAAAAAATTCTAAGTCAACAGGGCAATGCTTATTTTACCGTTTATGTTTTGTATCCAACAAAAATTCTGTACTTGCTTGTGCATACATATTCTAGAGAAAAAAGTGTTTAGTTGCTTCGCAGTGTGCAACTTGTTAATTAGGCCTACAAGTAACACAATTTTCCGATCCTCTTCGAAATAGCAAGTCTGCTATTTTTTTCTAGAGGCACATACCTTGTACTCCTTACGTACAGTTCCTAACCGTTTGTCGTTTTGGCTATGTCGTATGTGCACTGCCACTGATTCAACCTGTTATATTTCTTATTATCGGTATCAGCTTACGAAATTTTCATATGCGTAAATTTTTCAGACAAAAATAATTCCACAATATATGATTTTGTGGATCTTAGAATTACACACATGAATAGTGGGCAGAGTTGCGTCGTGAATACTGTTTGTAAGCCTTCCATGAGAAATACTCACTTTGCTCCGAATAATAAAATGTTTTGAATAGTTCAATGTGGACTAAATACAGACTGGAATTATTGAACAGAAGCACTGAAATACGTCTATATAACATGTAATTCAGAAAAGTATGTTTAATTTGGAACAGAGGTAGAAATAGTCAGAGAAATAAAAGCAATACTATACAGGAGTAGCTGTTCGTCATCTTTTACCTGAGACCAGTGCACTGATTGCCATGAAGATAAGCTTATGAATTCATTTATGTTTACCTGACGGGTCAGCTTTCGTTTTCCTTGTTCATCTTTGTCCTACTCCCTTCAAAATTGTGGCACATTTCTGTACATAAACCTCTATTCTATCTAATCGGATGGCGGATACGACCGCTTTAAAACTCAAAAATAAAAATTTGTGGCACATGCATATATCACCGTAGACACAATAAAATGATACCATACGTCCATACGTGTCCCCGGGTGTAAATGTAAAACCTAGAAAATAGACTTCACATACCAAAGAAGGCTACATTTCGTACACCTTTCTCAAACATGAAATCAAACACGTGCATGCGACGAAAAGTAGAGGAAAGGTGCCTTCATGCAAAAGCGTCAAGGCAAAGGCGATGGATCCGACACTATTCCAAGCTACTCCATCGATTGACGATCCTAAAAACGATGAACTTCACACGTGATTGCACACATGGTGACTGTTCTTGACTGTACAAACGACAGCTAGTAACCGAATGCCTAAACCTGTACTTGGCGACAGTGCGAGTACCGGAACGGCCAAACTAGGCCTTTAGCTAGCTAGAAAAATAAAGCGGTGATCATATAGTACACGTACTTATGCTTACGACTGTTTGGCTTACGTGTTTATGGATAATGATGGATCGTTTGCTTTCAGGGAGGTGTCGGAGGTGTACGGGCGTGAGGTGATCCGGCTGTGCGAGCTGCTGATGAAGGTGATGTCGGCGAGCCTGGGCCTGGACGAGCGGCGGTTCCAGGAGGCGTTCGGCGGCGCGGAGTGCGGCGTGTGCCTGCGCGCGAACTACTACCCGCGGTGCCCGCAGCCGGACCTCACGCTGGGCCTCTCGGCGCACTCCGACCCGGGCGTCCTCACCGTGCTCCTCGCCGACGAGCACGTCCGCGGCCTCCAGGTCCGCCGCGCCGACGGCGAGTGGGTCACCGTGCAGCCCGCGCGCCACGACGCCTTCATCGTCAACGTCGGCGACCAGATCCAGGTATGTATCGTACGATTATTCTTACAGCAGCCCATGCATGCATGCACGACGATGGAAAGATAGTATGATGGATCTCTTACAAACGGTCAGCTGTTAAAGAAGCTTATACTACTCCATTGACTTCGACTTGTGCGCGCGCGTGGTGCATGAGAGCACACATGCATGGACGGTGGTGAACATGTCTAGAGAATGCGTCGAATGTTGTGAACACACCATTACGTACGCACTTAGGAATCTTGTATTTGTCGTTTGATGCTAGTAGACATATACACACGCATGTTCCCGTCGGCGGATCACACCACGAGCCATGCCCCCAACAAACAAGCCATGCACGTTCAATAAATCCATCGTTTTCAATATCCCATGTGCATATGCATTCATGAGACCATTAACGCCCCACGGTATCACTCTATCATCAAATAACTACTCCCTCCGATCCGTTAAAACTGTCGTGAAAAATGAACTGGGTATGTACAACGTACAGTACAAGCTGCGACACATTTTAGAATCGGAGGGAGTAGCATGAATTAGATTTACAAAAACTACTTGAGCTAATCTGTTGGTGCAACTAATTGATCGTGCAGATACTGAGCAACTCGGTGTACAAGAGCGTGGAGCACCGGGTGATGGTGAACGCCAGGGAGGAGCGCATCTCCCTGGCGCTCTTCTACAACCCGAGAGGCGACGTCCCGATCGCGCCGGCGCCGGAGCTGGTGACGCAGGACCGGCCGTCCCTCTACCCTCCGATGACCTTCGACGAGTACAGGGCGTACATAAGGAAGAACGGGCCCAGGGGCAAGGCGCAGCTCGAGGGTGCAAAGGGCCAAGGCGCCGGGTGCACCTGAAAATGAGTGAATAATTATGGGCGTATATATATAGGTCTATTATGCTTCCAACAAGTAGTACGTAATTAATTGGGTCATTGGAGCTAGCTGATCGATCGTCATGCACCGCACGTACGATCGATCGATGGGAATAACTCGTGCATGTACGATCGCTACTTATGTGTGGCTAATGTAGCCGGCCAAGGTAGCTCACTCTTGTACCCTAAAACCGAATCGCCGGTTGATTGAACTAAGGAGCGATGCATATATGCATGCCAGTTGTGTATTGGCATCTCGTTTCAGCGTCCAGTCAATATCGATGCCGTAATCTGCCTTACGTGCAAGTGGAGTAGTACTAAACTACTGGTAATGTCGAGCTTGTCATTCCCACCCAATATATATGCTTTGCATGCGATGCATGCACCGTCTGAAATGTACTGCGCTTGATTGATATCTGGAGTACATTACTTGAGATATCACCGAATATATCGCACGATAATACTGCTTCAAGTTGGAATTCCCGACACATCTATCAAGAAAAAGGTTGAAGCCGCAGCTCAACTGCTGCGAGATGCATGCATGTTCATCCCAACTCTTCTACTGCATATATCAACAACTGGCTAAACACGATCCACAGTAAATTAGCCGATGGCCTAGATCATAGACATGCGGCTGAGCTGACAGCAAAGCTCGGCCATATCGGCGGAAGTACACATGTGTCGGGACAAGTTGTGAACTTGTCATAGCTGACGGGACATCTTGCTGCTCCAGAATTCGGACAAAAGTCGCACACGTGCGCATTGGCAAGAAAAGGAATGGTCAGCAAGCAAACACACACGCGGCGGACTTAACACTGACTACAGTGGGACGAACTGTGGGAAAAAAAAGCAGCTAAAGTTAGGCAACAAACTCCGGCCACAACACGTACAGGAGCAAAAGGGCACCCACTTTACTTGGTTCCTAGCCTACGCGGATGCCTGTCTAGCTAGCTAGCTTAGCCAGCCGGACGGCCGACTGACAAGTCCACAATCAGCACGTGCTTTAATTCGGACTCGACCATCACTCACAGCTCAGATATGTACGCTGCTGCTTGCATATATATCCAGTAGTACCTGGTTTTCACTTTTAGAAAAACATGCAAACATTAAGGGCGTGTTTGGTTTGTCAACATTAAGCCAAACCAGATAGCAAAAAATCTCTTTGTTTGGTTGCATGAGTTTGTGCCGAAATCTTATCTTGCACGATAAAGGACAACACATGGTGGTTTTGTTGACTATTGATTTTTAGTTTCAGGTTTATGTTTGAAGCGTTTTAAAACGATTTTGTATCAAATTCGTCGCACATGGTTGACCGTTTAAAATTTACTTTTGCAGCGGATCCGCGTCTTCGCCTGGCTCCTCCACCTCGACAGGTTGCACACGAGAAAGAACCTCTTCCACAAGCACATCATCGACTCCGACAAGTGCCCCCGATGCCCGACCGTCATCGAGGACAGAGAGCACTTGTTCTTCACATGCCCGGCAGCTGCGCAGGTCTGGACAACGCTGGGGATTCCGCCTCTCTCCTTCGCCTTAATCGACCTTTGGAAGAACAACAAGCACCACTGCCTCTCCAACAACAGCTGGCCCTTCGCGCTCACCTCCGTGCTGTGGAAGATTTGGGACTCAAGAAACGCTCTAGTTTTCAGACAGCTAAACCTGTCAACCGAGATCATTATTCGGAACATTAGAGAGGATGTTACTCTCTGGGCTCATCGCATAAAAGACCCTCTAATGCTAGCCTCCACTCAGAGTTGGAGAGACCACCTCTCGTCTGTAATCTCTTCTTTTTCAGTTGTAACCTAAAAGACTTGTTTTGACGCAATAAAATTCAGGTGGGGACTCTCTCCCCCCCGGTGACCGCTTCAAAAAAAAATTTACTTTTAGGAGAATCATTGTCTCACCTTTTCACATAACTTTCATGTTATCATATTTCCATTTTAAGAATCATATATGAATAGATCTATATCGCCCTAGTGTAGTGTAAGGTGTTCATAGGTGCTTGTCATGTTAACATGTTTTTTACTATGTCCCTAATGCCCTCTGAATCATCTATTTTATGAGGTCATCATTTCAGGATGAAGTCTACATAAAAAAGATGTGGATCGTCTTTGTGATTCTATTCCGGCTATCGATTATAAGATTTTTAAGTGTAACTACTCAATTTTATGTTTAAGTTTGGACATGTTTTAGACGAATTTCATCAAATTCGTCGTAAACGGTCGATGTTTAAAAAAGATTACCACTAGTTTCGTCTCATTGTTCCACATAACTTTAATGTTTTAAGTTTTTTATTTTGAATCTTGTAGACGAAGTTATTCCACATGTAACTGTGTGATGTAAGTTCGCCGTGTAGGTAAAAGGTGAGAGTAACCCATCAGTGCGCACATAACCAAACAACCAACCCTTTCATCTGAGAAGCAAACGGCTGCAACCAAACACCGCACTTATGCAGTTCGAGACTTTATGGGCAACTAATTAAATGATTTGCAGAACATGGCTCGAACCTCATTTCCAGAATCACGCTCCACTAGGCCATGCTTAGGAGCACGAGGAAAAGAACCCACAACCAAACACGCCCTAGATGCGGCGGCCGTCTTCATCAAGGCATATTTTGTAACGGAAAAAATTACCGAGGTCTATTTTGTAAAATAACAGCCCCTTCAGCGTGACACCTCAGCACGATTTTGGTGTGTTGTCATGATTTTGACCAATATACTCATCTTTTGAGAGTTAAGTGACCAGTTTGCACATTTTACAAGTTATGTGACCAAAATACTTATCTAATTTAAGTTCACTGACTAAGGGTGTGTTTATATCTCTAAAACGTTCAATCCGCTCATCAAATCGCCACACTTGCGATATCACCATTGAGCAGATAAGGTAAGGCTACTCACAATAGGGAGTAACTTAGACTAGTAATATGCATATGTTACTACTATAAGTTATTACCTACATAATGGGGAGTAACATATGTGTAGTGTCATGCACAAGTTTATTTATTAGGTTATTCACACATCTTGGCTTGAAATGTGTGATGTTACGGTAACATATTATGTTACCACAATCATCTCTCTACTCATTAATTACCTGTCACATCAGATTTTTTGCCTACGTGGCACTGATGTTACTCCAATGTTACTGCCCATTGTGACTAGTCTAGGAGTAACATCAATGCCACATAGACAAAAAATCTGATGTGGCGGGTAATTAATGAGGAGAGAGATTATTGTGATAACATAGTATGTTACCGTAACATCACACATTTCAAGGCAAGATGTGTGAAAAACTAAATAAATAAAATTATGCATGATACTACACACATGTTACTGCTCATTGTGAAGGTAGTAATTTAGAGTAATAACATATGCATGTTACTAGTCTAAGTTACTCCCCATTGTGAGTAGTCTAAGAGTCCTGCTATAAATGAGACACTTTCCGTAAGATCAACCCATCGGATTTTCCAAAAGTGTCAATCGGGATACAATACGTCATACATGGAGTAGTATTGTAAGCTAAACGCCACAATTGCTGTATTAAGATAAAATAAACCTAGGAACCTCGCAGCCGGCGTCCAGACCAGGACCGCCGCCGTCCTCATCACTGCTATTCTGCTCGCCATCGATAGATCCGGCGTCATGCAGGCTACAAGTAACCAGGAGTTCTCTTCGTTGTCCCGCACAACAAGGCCTGCCGCGCGGTCGGCGTGCCCTCGATGGCATCGTCGATAGCCTGGAGTCTGGTGTTGTAGCTGAACACACGTGTGTATGTGCTGTTATGTGCGCACACCGGATCCGCACTCGTCCACTGTTGTGTTCGTTTGTGTAGGGGGCAGCTCCGAAGCAGATTGACGCGGCTATGGCCGGACGCCGGAGTTGGAGAAGACGAAGAATGCACGGCAATGGAGGGTCTCCAGCGTCAATTACTTTCGTGGGGATGATCAGGTCGTTGAAGTGGATCCAAAGGACAAGGTTATGGGATCGGCGAGGTTTATAGCCGCGAGAACGACAAACGTAACCTGCGTCGGCGTGAACCGGACGCCATTTGCGTTCTCCACGCACATGGCTCCGTATGACCTGGTTTTCAAGGAACATAAAGGGTATCACGACTCGATTCTATATCGCTAGACAAAAAAAGATTAGGAGACCGCACGAATACCTGTGTCGTGAGCTTGGTTAGGTTCGTTGTCAGGGTACCTACACCTGACGGTACAACTACGTCAACACTACACGGGCGCGACTAGGGGTGTAAACGGATAGGATAATTTCCGCACCATATTCGATTCCGAAACCGTTTTAAACAATCCATATCCGGTTTTAAGGAATCCTACGGATAAGAATATCCGATTTCGAACTTGACACCCGGATATGGTATAGGATACGGTACATAAAATAGCCTAAAATATGGATTATCTGAAATTTAAATAGGATTATCCGATGATTTTAATCCGAATAATCCGATTTTGTACCGAAATGTCTAGCCTAATATAACATAATTTGCAACTGGTGAGTTGTCGAGTTCGTTAGGTTAACAACATCTCACTTATATAGGCATTATAAAGACTATGAAATACAAGTTTGTTATTATTACTTTATCGAACAATTATTTTTAGTTGTATAGTTGGACAATTTACTTGTACACTTATCTATCCGATTAATTTTGTTACCGCTCCGAATCCGCCCAGTTTTCGACTCTGAATCCGCCATCACGAATATCCGCCTCCGAATCCGCATCCGATCACTATTCGCTCCGCTCCGAATCCGATGAAAAATTAAGGTAAAGGATATGGTAAAGGCAAAATCCGATCCGATCCGATCCGTTTACACCCCTAGGCGCGACGCAGACGATCGCGCCACATCAGGCCCAACGCCGACACCGCCACTACGCCGTTCTACGAGGCCCAGCAAGCCCAACCCTAGGGTCCAAGGTGCGGCATGGAGCAAGTGAGCACGAGGCTATAACACGGCAACGACACCATCGGGAAAGCCATCCAGTTGGATCATGAACGAAGAGCTCTCCCCTTGTATCCCAGACTCTATCTGATATTCCTCCCTCCCTTCTCTTCCTGTGTAATCAAACCCAATTCCTGTACTATCTCGTGAGGAAACCCTAGTGCACTCTACACCTGGTATCAGAGCCCAACCACCACCCTTCCACCAAATTTTTCCCCACCTAGATCTGGAGTCGATCATCGAAACGCGTCGGCAAAAGCAAGTACGGGAGGAACACGAAGCAACCATGAGCGACAACACCAAGGAGATTCTCAAGCAGATCCAGCTCCTCGTCGCCGCAGTGGATAAACAAGAGCGGCGGTCGGATGTCGTTGAGAAAACGCTGAGCAACATCGCCTCCGATTTCCAAGCGTGGCGCCCGCGCACGGAGTCGCGCGTCGACGAATTGCAACAAGCGGTCACCGTGCTGCAGCAGAAGCAGGCGGCGGATCAGAGCACGGCGGGCACCTCTACCGCTGCGTCACACGGAGATCTGGAAGCGACTCCGGTCGCTGACGCCCCGTCGTCGGTGGGTACGTCGCTCCTCGGCCGCCCACCGCTGGGGACCGATCTCGGGCTAGGCCTCGGCGTCGCAACACTGAATCGGGGTATGCCGGCAGCGAATTCGCCTTCCCTGTCGCCAACCCCTACAAAGGGTACGCCAAATTTTCAAATCCCTCTCCAGCAGCATTCGTCTGTGTCCAACTCAGTAAATTCAGTAGCGCAAATGTTTGCGAATATGGGTCAGAACAACCCATTGCTGCAATTTCCTCAGTTTGATGGCGATAATCCTCAGATGTGGCAGACACTTGCGGAGCAATACTTTTCCATGTTCAATATTCACCTGTCTTACTGGGTACCAATGGCGACACTGAATTTCACAGGGTCGCCAAAAGTGTGGCTGCATTCTGTTAGGAGGAAATTAGCTGGATTAGATTGGACTTCATTTTGTGCCCTGTTGTGTACCCGTTTTGGTCGTGATAGACACCAGATGTTGATTCGCCAGTTTTATTCTCTTAGGCAGCATGATTCTGTTGCTGAATATATAGATAGATTCGACAATTTGATGAACAATATGATTGCTTATTCTGATACAACTCATCCTTTGTATTTCTTAACACGCTTCATCGAGGGTTTGAAGAATGACATCCGAGCAGTGGTGATGGTGCAAAGGCCCGTGGATCTGGACACGGCGTGTGCCCTCGCATTGCTACAAGAGGAGGTAGCAGAATCTGTCAAGACCGCTCACCATCGGTACACTGAACCAGTTCAGCGATCAAGGCCCATGCCGTTGCCAACGCCACCGGGGAGAGTGTATAATTCCTCGGCAACGGCAACACCTGGTGACAGAAGAGGGCAGGAAGCTGCAAGGGCACCTCGAGATGTGGCTTCAAAGTTGGCTGCTCTCAAAGCATTCACAAGAGCTCAAGGCCTGTGCTTCACCTGCGGTGAAAAATATGGCCCTGGCCATAAATGCCCGCCCACAATTCAGTTACATATTGTGGAGGAACTGATGGAAATGTTGGGAGCAGAAGCATTGGGTATGAATGATGATCAAGAGACAACCGAACCTCTGGTAGCAAATGTTTGTGCAATCTCTTTGCAGGCACTCTCCGAGAAGCTGCCAGAAGAAACTGGAGCAGCAACAGTGTTACAGCTGCAAGGTGTGATACAGGGCCAACCAGTTCGACTATTGGTCGACTCAGGAAGTTCAGCTTCATTCATTAATCAGAGGCTAAGAGCAAAATTGACAGGAGTTACACCCATTGTGAACCCTATCAAGGTCCGTGTTGCTGATAATCGAGAGCTGGCATGCACTGAAGAAATGGTTGACTGTAAATGGACTGTTCATCGTCATGAATTTTCAACCACATTCAAGGTCCTGCAGTTGGGCGCATTTGATGCTATTTTGGGTCAGGATTGGTTGTATCAGCATAGCCCAATGAACATTGATTGGCCAACTAAGAGGCTGTGCATTACTGACAAGGGTCAAGACATCTTCCTGCAAGGTTTAGGGCCTAAATCCCTGATTTGCCACACCATCTCGCTAGAACAGCTGACTGGGTTGCAAAACAGTAATGATATTGAACAAGTATTCGTCATCCGAAATGCAACACCTGAAAAAGATGATGATAGTGACTTACCACCAGAAGTACAAGCAGTGCTTAAACAGTTTGAAGAAGTGTTTGCAGAACCAACTGACCTGCCATCTACTCGAAGCTGTGATCACAGCATTCCCCTTATTGAGGGTGTACAACCAGTTTGCATCAGACCTTACAGGCATACACCAGCAGTCAAGAGTGAAATTGAACGCCAAGTGGCAGAGTTACTTCAGAGTGGGGTGATACAGAAAAGCACAAGTGCTTTCGCGTCTCCAGCAATTGTGGTGCAGAAAAAGGACCTCACATGGAGGTTGTGCATAGATTATCGAAGACTTAATGCACTCACTGTCCCGAAGAAGTTTCCAGTGCCCATAATTGATGAACTCATCGATGAATTAACTGGGGCAAAGGTGTTCTCTAAACTGGACCTCAGGGCAGGGTATCATCAGATACGCATGGCGCTTGGAGAAGAACATAAAACAGCCTTCTACACTCACTCTGGTCATTATGAATACAGGGTGATGTCTTTTGGTCTATCTGGAGCCCCTGCAACCTTTCAGGGTGCCATGAACACCACTCTGCAATCAGTCCTGCGCAAATGTGCCCTGGTATTTTTTGACGATATCTTAGTATACAGTGCGTCCATGGAGGAGCACGTGCAGCATCTGACGACTGTGTTAGCATTGCTAAAACGTGATCAGTGGAAAGTGAAGCTCAAGAAATGTTCCTTTGCACAGTCTAGCTTGGCTTACTTGGGGCATATCATTACTGACAAAGGGGTATCCATCGACCCTGACAAGATCAAAGAAATTGAGAATTGGATGAGCCCTACAGATGCAAGAGCATTGAGACGCTTTCTGGGTTTTGCTGGGTACTACCGGAAGTTTATTGCTCTCTTCGGCATCATAGCAAAACCACTCACACAACTTCTCAAGAAGAATGTGTGCTTTCAGTGGACATCAGTGACTGAAACTGCATTTCAAGCTCTGAAACGAGCACTTGTGTCAGCTCCGGTTCTAGCCATCCCAGATTTCAACAAAGTCTTCACCATCGAAACTGATGCTAGTGATAAAGGCATTGGGGCAGTTCTTCAGCAACAAGGCCATCCTATTGCCTTTTTGAGCAAGCCATTGGGACCTCGAACTGCAGGACTGTCAGCATATGAAAAAGAATACCTGGCTGTGTTGTTGGCAGTAGAGCACTGGAGGTCTTACTTACAACACGATGAGTTTGTGATCAAAACGGACCAGAGGAGCTTGGTGCACCTAGAGGAACAACGTCTGAACACTCCCTGGCAAAAGAAGGCGTTTGCTAAACTTCTGGGACTACGTTATAAGATCGTGTATCGCCAGGGAAAAGACAATCATGCAGCAGATGCACTGTCTCGCAAGGAACATGAACAGGTGCTGGTAGTGGCCGCCTTGTCCACTGTTCAACATGTCTGGCTGCAGGATGTGGTAACTGGCTACGACACTGACCCGGAGGCTAAGAAACTGTTGCAATCCTTGTCAACAACCACTAATCCCAATTCCTTGTTTACATTGGATAAAGGGATAATTAAACACAAAGGCCGTGTTTGGTTGGGGTCCAATGCAATCATGCATGCCAAAGTATTTGCGGCCTTCCACAGCAGTACCTTGGGAGGACACTCGGGTGCACCTGTGACCTATAAAAAGATCAAGAACCTGTTTTATTGGCCAGGAATGAAGAAACAGATTAAGAAGTGGGTACAGAATTGCCAAGTTTGTCACATAGCGAAGCCGGAAAGGGTTAAGTACCCGGGCCTACTTGAACCTCTTACTGTTCCAAAGAGACCTTGGCAACATATTGCTATGGATTTTGTTGAGGGATTACCACAGTCAGGAAAATACAACTGTTTGCTAGTGGAGGTGGATCGTTTTTCAAAATACGCTCATTTTACCCCTTTGGCTCATCCTTACACTGCAACAACCGTGGCCAGCTTGTTCGTTGCCAATGTGTACAAACTGCATAGCTTGCCAGAAACAATCGTTTCAGATCGGGACCCAGTGTTCACGAGCAGATTTTGGCAGGATCTGTTCAAAGCAATTGGAACAGAGCTCCATCTCAGTTCAGCGTATCATCCAGCGTCTGATGGGCAAACAGAACGGGTGAACCAATGCGTTGAAACGTACCTACGCTGCTTTGTGCATGCTTTCCCAAAGAAATGGAGCAATTGGATTTCGCTTGCAGAATACTGGTACAATACCAGCCACCACTCATTTCTGAACAAATCACCATTTGTTGCACTGTATGGCCATGAACCAAGACACTGGGGTCTCGAGGTACCGGGCGAGTGCACTGTCTCTAACCTTCAGGACTGGATCTCTGAGCGAAGAGTGGTGCAAGATCTGCTTCGGCAACACCTGCTACGAGCGCAACAGCTGATGAAGAAATATGCGGGTCAAAAACGAACTTTCCGTCAGTTCAAGGCGGGAGACAAGGTTTTCCTCAAACTGCAACCTTACATACAAGCCTCTATCGCACCACGTGCAAACCACAAGCTCATCTTCAAGTATTATGGTCCTTTCGAAGTGATCAATCGTGTGAGTGAAACATCGTACAAGCTGAAGCTACCGGAGGGGTCAACAGTACACCCCGTATTCCATGTCTCGCTCCTGCGTCAAGCTCTATCAGATGGGGTAACTGTCTCAACTCAATTGCCTTCTGATGCTGATGTTCTTGCTCTTCCTGCCAAGGTGCTGTCAGTAAGGTGGCGCAAGAAGTCCAACAGGACAATTGAGCAGGTCTTGATTCAGTGGTCATCGGGCGACGCGGCGTCGGCTACATGGGAGGACCGCGAGGAATTATATGCTCGATTCCCAGCGGCACCAGCTTGGGGACAAGCTGGCTCTCAAGCACGGGAGGGTGTCAGGGTACCTACACCTGACGGTACAACTACGTCAACACTACACGGGCGCGACGCAGACGATCGCGCCACATCAGGCCCAACGCCGACACCGCCACTACGCCATTCTATGAGGCCCAGCAAGCCCAACCCAGGGTCCAAGGTGCGGCGTGGAGCAAGTGAGCACGAGGCTATAACACGGCAATGACACCATCGGGAAAGCCATCCAGTTGGATCATGAACGAAGAGCTCTCCCCTTGTATCCCAGACTATCTGATCTTCCTCCCTCCCTTCTCTTCCTGTGTAATCGAACCCAATTCCTGTACTATCTCGTGAGGAAACCCTAGTGCACTCTACATTCGTCATGGTGCAACAGTCACACCGGCGAGGTTTCGCGGCAAGCGGTGGCGCGAGGACGTGGCCGCGATTCTCGGCGTGTGCGTGAGCTGGTGGCCGACATCGTCGTACTCCAGGACGAGGCCCTCCGGCTCCTCCCGCTTGTCAGTGCGGACGCCCTGGAAGAACGCCAGCCGTCGGCCGGCATGCTCCATTCCTTGTAGTGACCGCATCGACGGGGTCTTGCTCAGGAGCGCGAGTACGAGTACGCGGAAGTCCCTGCTGCTTCTTGTTGGTCGTCGCAACTTCGCCGGCGTGGCCCCAGCTTGTCCTCCATGGACCTGTAGACCGCGTGCTCGCTGGCAGCGGTGCTGCATGCTCGCTGGCTCCCGTTCCTCCGTCTCATGTTCTGGCGGCCGCAGTGCTGCGTGCTCGCTGCCCGTCGCTAGCAGCTCCTCTGCTCATCCCGCGAGCAGTTCGGACGGAGCATCCTTTCCTTTTTTTTGAAACGAAGCATCCTTTCCTTTTTGTGCTATAAATTTTTAGTATACTGCATTCGTGCCCATGACTGGAGGTACATAAGGGTGTTTTTGCAAGAAAACAGATCAATGATGCGGTCAACTGCGCAGTCACTCAGTCAGCATGCCACGTCGAATGAAACTACCTACTCATGCACAAAACGAACCGGTATACTCATCTTTCGAGAGTTTAGTGACCAATTTGCACATTTTGAGAGTTCAGTGACCAAACTACTCATCTAATCTAAGTTCAATGACCAACCATGCGTTTATCTCAACGTTTTATGCACGGGCAAATAATTTGGGGCAAATGTTTTAGTGTCGCATAAAGGTACGGTGTTGCTTTGACTAAATAATAGTGTGAACATACACAACTTCTTGCTATCGATTCGAATGAAAATACTTCGTGTTAGTGAAACACGGAGAGATCCAAAGTTCCAAACCTGGCCTTTAGTCCCAAGTAGATTGGGGTGCAAGCATCAGGCGAACCATGCAAAAATGTAGTTATAAACTGAGTCAAACATGACACGCATGGCAAGATAGGTGGAGGCGGCGGAGGAGCGTGCGTGAGTCGTCACTCGTCTTCTCGCTTACTTAGTGTATGGTGGAAGAACCGTCTTTATAGAAAAAGTCTTAACTCTCCCACTAGTAATAGGACACCAAACGTAGTCTCATATCCTACCATGCTTGTTTTTTAGATTTTAGAATTTGTGATGGGGCTAAAGCCTACGGAATTTCAACAGGAAACCCATAAAAAGCAATCCACAACAATTCTATATTAATTCCTTTGAACCAAATAGACTGTAGAAAAAAATCTATTTGGATCAAAACCGTGAAAAAAAATCGATTGAACGAGGGAGGGATGACCTAAAGTCTCAGCATTACTTGGAGAGCCAGCGTAGCGTAACATGGTCAGCGGCTGCTATAGCCCAAAACCGGTGTTGAATTTAATCTCAAGATGGAACAAAGGAACCCAAACCTAGATGGAATAAAGCAACACGTGGTTGCCGAACAAGTCTGTCCGAAAGTTCATTTATATATGAATGAAATCGAGTATTACCTATAGTATGCTTTTTGGAAGGAACAAATTGTTAACCGGAGATACATTTAGGTCGGTGACGCGTTATAGAGCTTGAGTGGGTAATTATCAGTTGACTATACCAAAATCGTCATGGCAGATGCAAGCATGTGGCGCCGGCCCAAGTGCACGCCGCCACGACTATCTATGCCGTCCCTATGTGCTAAGCTACGCGGCCGCTGTTAGCTTGATTAATCTATCCATTGTCAACGACGTTGTATATCCTTCAGGATGGTCTGACAATTTCGTTATTCTATGAACGATTCGTTAGCTGGATTCCTTTCCGACTAGACCATCATGTTAGCAGATCATTGGGCTAATCAAACCAAGATTTTAGAAGAGGAGACAATTGCTTCACTATTTCGAGTTGCTTTACTATTCCAGACATTTATACTGTTAAATTATAAAGCAACCATTTAGCTTTTTTCCCCAAGGAGTCTCGTTCATTAAAAAAACATTTTTTTTCAGTAACGTTCTTGGGTACAAAACTACAGATTCAGTGGTTCAAGGAACAAAGTATGACGTCTACTACTTGGAACTGACCAGCCTTCAGGTCACTGCGAGGATGATCTGCTGATCAGCCACCATTTGGAGCCCAGTAAGCCCAACTTCAACCGGGCCTGGAAAACAGTGGTGTGCACGTTCTGCCAATTGGAGGCCGAATGCTATATCGCGCTCATTAGCGGTTGTTTGGTATAGAGTTATTGTATCCGTATGTTTCCCATTTATGCATATTTGTCTAGATTTCTTTTTACATGAATGAGTGATTTTTGCAGCACATTTAACTTATAGGCACGGTGTTTCACTGAATTATCATTTTATGATTTATGGTTCTTTGCAAAGGTAAACCCACCATCGTTCTAATCGTGACAAGTGTCGGCTTCTTCTCACATGCTTCAATTTGGTTGTCTACATGTCTGCCAAGTGTCACAATTAAATTGAAAGTGGGGGAGTATGCAAGAGAAAGGTGGGCATCCATGCACGTACGTGGGCATACAATTTTCCCTTTTATTTTTCTAATCCGAATTTTGGAAATGAAATATCTTTAGAACCGTTTATCCAAATTACGAACTGTTTTCACTTTTAACCTCCTCGCGATCGAGATTTTCAAAACTAAATCTCATGTCGATAGGTTTTGACGAACTTTTTTTTACTCCCGGTTATGCATAGTATCTACATCTTGTTTTGTGTACTTGTACACCCATTTTTGTGTGCTTTCGTACTTTCTGTTCTGTGTACTTTTGTAGTTCGTGTTCTATATAGTTTATACAACCTGTGTCTGTGTAGTTTTACAACCTGTGTCTGTGTAGTTGTACAACCAACAGGTTGTACAACCTGTTTCTATGTCGGGGGTTACCCCGGGTAGGGTAATGATGAGGTAAAGACATGTAAGGTTAAGGTAGTAAGCTGTCCGAGGTAGCGATTGAGCAAGGACGCAGGAGGCGTCATCCGACGTAAGGTGTACGTCCGAGGTATATTCTCCGAGGTATATCCTCCGAGGTATCAACCTCGGGGCAGTCAGCTAGCTACCACAGGAATAAGGTATTCTCTACCGAGGTATAGGATCAGGAGTGTTATCCGAGGTTGGCAGCAAGGATCGAGGCATGTCAGAGAGGTCACGGGCGCCGCAGAGCTCGTAGCCCGAGGCTTCAGAGGACGGCGAGGTCCGTCCACGGGTTTCCCGGAAGCTCGGGGGCCTAGGAGCTGACTCGGCTATTTCGGGAAAGGTCTACAGGCTAGACCTCGGCAGGCTACTGAAGTATGACCGGAAGAGGAAAGCTAGGCCTGGCTGGCCTGACAGTCCGGCCGTTGAGCTGGCAGGAGGCAGAGGCTTGTCTTCTACCTTTTGGCCATGCCATTGTCAGTTGTAGGCAGGGGTAAAAATGTACTTCGGCCTGTGTATATATGCGGCATCTCTACCTCCAGGGAGGAGGACGGCGAAAACCCTAGCTCATTTCCCCCTTCATAGTTTCATCTTCTCTAGAGCTCTCACTTGGAGCATCATACAGCTCGAGGAGCACCTTGTACCTGAGAACTACACTGATATATTGAGAGAGGAAAGGCAGGAGTAGGGGTTTTACTTCCTCACGAAGGCCCCGAACCTGGGTACATCGTGGTGTCTTTTGTGTTCTTGGCTTTCTTGGCTTCTTGTTCATGTTCTTGTGGTTTCTTGCATGTTCTTGCTTGTGCACGTCTTGAGTGCATAAACCCTCCCCGGATTCCCCCAACGACCATTCGGCCCCAACTAAGCCATACCCATGGCATCTGCCGTGATCCCACCACGACAGTTGGCGCCCACCGTGGGGCAGATTGAGGCGTTGGGTGGAGTTTCCATCCGGACGGGCTCCTCTGAGTGTGTTCTTTCTGGCCTTGTTGCCAAGATCGGCGAGTTCGCCTTTGTGAGTGACAATGCGGGGTGCTTCGCCGGCAAGCCTTTCCCCACCAATGGTTTCCTCATGATGCTCGGCAGTTTCCCCACATACGTTGCTGTCGAGGTGGTTCGCGAGTACCCGGAGCAGGTGCTCGTGGACGACGAAACTCCTCTCCTGGCGGCTTTGGGCCAACGTGTTACTCGCCCTCCGAGGTGTGTGGAGGTGATGGTGGCTGGTACCAGCCTGCAGCTAGCAAGGCAGATGCTGGCAAGGTCGCGCTAGCCGAGGTGGAGGCGACGCCAACGCGCTGCCTGAGAAATCAGGTCGGACGGCGAAGTTTCCGTACGAGAAACCTAGTCAGAATGAGCAGTTGGGCATGCCAAGGGAAGAATTTCCCTTAGAAGCTATCGTTGATAGGTTAGCTCGGCCACTCGCAGTAGAGGCAAGTGTGGAGCATACGGTGGCCGGGTTAGAGGCAGAGCGCCAGAGAGTGAGAGAAGCTCGGTTGCTGGCCGAGGCTAAGCAGCAGTTCGATATGGAGCAGAAGGAGTACAATGCTGCACATGGTATAGAGGATGGTTTTACTCCGGTTGTGCGGCGTAAGAAAGCTGCTCTGTTCAACCGAGGCAAGGACCTCTATGAGGAGATGGTTAGGGCTGCAGTCTCGGGCTCGAGTAAGGCAACAAGTAGCAGGTCGGCTACTGGTAGGCCGGTGTATAGTTCACCAGCTAAGAACCTTAGAGCAGCCGAAGCAGTAAGGGCCGGGCTATCGGAGTTGACCGGAGATGCATGGCGTGAGCAGCAGAAGCGGCTCAATGAGTTAGTGCATGTGGCCAGCAAGCAAAATGAAGCCCTCCGCAAGGCCGGGCTTGGCGGTTCGCAGGCGGTCCATTCGATTAGGCCAGTTAGCCAGGGGTCCAAGGGGCAAGCCTCGTCTCCACACGTCGGAGGAGCCGATCGTGCCCGGAGTGTCACTTCAGGTCGGAACAAGGAGATGCAGCTGCAAGTGTACGATCCGGTGTTAGCTGGAAAGCAAAAGGTCGGAACGCTAGCCGAGCCAATGGAGACCCCGGCCCAGGTGATGCAAGCCGAGCTAAAGGCCGTTCAGCTCAGGGAAATCAGAACGGTGGGCAAGCAGCGTCGGCTGGCCGAGGTAAACCACCTCAGCCCCCGAGGCATCAGCAGCAACCCCGGCCGCAGGAGCAGTATCAGCAAGAGCCGGAGTATGTTCCGCAGCCGAAGAACGTCGGTCGAGGTGGCGACCGATATGATGATGGAAATTCAGCCATGGAGCGGGCTGGATTCTATAGAGTGGATGGTGCATTGGGAGAGCGTATCGGAGCTCGGACGTTGCCTACAGGTGACGCGCGATACAAGCTAGATCGGATTTACATGTCCGAGAGTTGGAGAGGAAGGCCCTCCTGGTCCGGCGTGTTTTGGACCTCGGATCATGAAGGAACCACCTCCACCAGTGTCTCAGTTTCAGTTGGGTCGGAGTACCAGGCCGTACAATGGGAGCACCAAGCCGCAAGATTGGCTAGCTGATTATGTTTCAGCAGTATACATTGCGGGGGGCAATCGCCGATGGGCGGTCCGGTATCTCCCGCACATGTTGGAAGGTCCTGCTCGGATCTGGCTGAACAATTTGCCGGAGAATAGCATCAATTGCTGGCTGGATTTAGAGGAGGCATTCAATAGCAACTTCGCCAGCACTTACAGAGGCCAAACCGACCTCAGCTTTTGCAGGCGTGCAAGCAGGAGGACAATGAGACTGACCGAGAATTCTTGACTCGGTGGAGCAATGTTCGGAACTCCTGTGAGGGAGTTATCGAAGCACAGGCTATAGCGTGGTTTGCTGATGGATGTCGGTATGGTAGCATGTTGTGGCAGAGGCTCCAGAGAGATATGCCAAAGACTCTGGCCGAGACGATTCGGATAGCTGATTCCTATGCCCTTGGCGATCCGATGCAGCCTCTGCTGGATGGGAATGCCCGGAACAGGAGGAATCCGATGAACAACCGCAACAACGGACCGAGGTTTGATAACCGTCAAGAGTTCGGGCAAAAGAGGAGAGAACCAGATTTCCAAGTCAATGCTGTAAACCCAAGTCAGTCCGGACCTGGAGGCGCCCAGAAACCGAAGACTGAGGGTCAGGCGTGGACTCCGAACCAGAACCAGAATCAGGGAGGTGGTGCGAAGCAGTGGCAGGAGGCCGGACCACCTGTGACTTACGAGTCATTGGTGAATGGACCATGTATCTATCATGGCAGGAATGGCAAAACACCCAACCATACCACTCTGCAGTGTAGTTTTCATCACCGAACCGCTGCAGAAGGGGCGAAAGCTGGGACAAACCGGAGTGGGCCACCGAACCAATGGCGTAGACCTCAATATCCGAACGCGCAGCAGCAGCATAAGCCGACCATAGCGGCGCAGAATCAGAGCTTAACCGGAGCAAATTCAACCCCGGTGCATGCGGCCCAAAACCAGAAGATGGTGCAGGCGAAACCGGTGAATGCAGTGAGTGCCCAGGGCAACAACAACAACGGTGGTGCCGGCCAAAGCCAAACGTGGTCCTTTGAGAATCAGAGGTATGAGAACCCCGGTAATGATTATAGGGAAGTACATCAGAGTTACGTGGTGTTTGTGACTGAGTCAACTGATAAGAAGAGTATGCTGAGGCGTGCCAAGGAGGTGAATGCAGTAACTCCGGCGGTGGTGAAATACATGAACTGGTCCGAGCAAGAGATCACTTGGAGCAGGCAAGATACACCTCGGATCATGCCGAGCCCTGGAAACTATGCACTGGTGGTGGATCCGACGTTTTGTGGGCCGACCAACAATGTGAGATTCACCCGAGTCTTGGTGGACAATGGGAGTGCCATAAATATCATGTACCGAGACACAATGGTCAAGCTGGGATACTCACCGAACCAGTTGCAGCCTAGCAGCTGTACATTTCACGGTATTGTGCCCGGGGTCTCTTGTGCACCTATGGGAAAGATTTGGGTCGACGTGGGTTTTGGTACCCGAGATAACAGCCGAGTTGAAAGTCTTGAGTTCGAGGTTGTGGACTTGCAGAGCCCTTACCATGCCTTGCTGGGAAGGCCAGCCTTGGCCAAGTTCATGATCTCCACTCATGTGGCTACCTAAAGATGAAAATGCCGGGGCCCAAGGGAATAATAACCATTTCTGGTGACTACAAGAAGGCTATGCAATGTGCCTCGGCGGGATCAGTTTAGCCGAGTCCTTGGTGATCGCGGCGGAGAAGAAGCAACTTCAGAAGGTGGTGGCAATGGCGCAGTCTACTCAGCTCGGCATGTCCGGACTAATTACTCCGGACATGAGCGCTTCATTCGAGGTGCCCAAGGAGACCAAGAAAATCCCGCTGGACTCGGAGAACCCGGAGCGTTTCGCCATCATTGGTGCTGGCATGGACGAGAAATAGGAAAGCGCGCTCTGTCACTTCCTCCGTGAGAATCGGGACATTTTTGCATGGTCGGCTAAAGACCTGCCAGGTGTTCCGAGGGAGTTGGCAGAGCACTCTTTGTTTGTTCGGCCAGAGGTGAAACCAGTGCGTCAACCGACGCGGCGGCTCTCAGATGACCGAAGAAAGGTGGTACTCGAAGAACTGGCGAAGTTACTGGCTGCAGGCTTCATCATGGAAGTGCTGCATCCGGACTGGATATCTAATCCAGTCCTCGTGGAGAAAAAGAAGGACGAACCGGCGATAGTCAAGGTGTGGCGCATGTGCATTGACTTCACCAACCTGAACAAGGCGTGCCCGAAGGATCCCTTTCCTTTACCTCGGATTGATCAAGTGATCGATTCTACGGCTGGATGTGAGCTGTTGTCTTTTATTGATGCATATTCTGGTTTTCACCAGATCCCACTGAACACTGATGATCAAATAAAGACTGCCTTTATTACCCCGTACGGGGCGTATTGCTATCGTGTCATGTGTTTCGGTTTGAGAAATGCCGGGGCAACTTATCAAAGGTGTATGCAGAAGTGCTTACACTCTCAAATGGGCAAGAATGTGCAAGTGTATGTCGATGACATTGTTATCAAAACTAAAAAGAAGCATACTCTCATCGAAGACCTCGAAGAGACATTTGCAAATTTAAGAAAGTATCGGTTGAAACTTAACCCGGACAAGTGCACCTTTGGTGTCCCGGCTGGAAAATTGCTCGGTTTCCTCGTATCAAGCCGAGGTATAGAGGTTAACCCGGCTAAGATCCGAGCTATCGAAAGAATGAAGTTGCCGAACTGTTTAAAAGATGTGCAGAAGTTCACGGGATGCCTTGCATCTTTAAGTCGGTTTGTAAGTCGGCTAGGAGAAAAAGCCTTACCATTGTATCAACTTATGAAGAAAAGTACCAGTTTCACTTGGACCCCGCAGGCGGACGCGGCGTTCAATGAGCTGAAGAAGATGTTGTCCACTGCTCCGGTGTTGGCGTCCCCTTTGCAGAATGAACCGATGTTGATATACATTGCGGCTACAAACCGGGTCGTGAGTGTTGCAGTGGTGGTGGAGCGAGACGAAGGAGGCAAATCGGTGCAGAGACCAATCTACTACCTGAGCGAGGTGATATCCACGTCGAAGCAAAACTACCCCCACTACCAGAAGATGACGTACGGAGTATACCTGGCGGTTAAGAAACTGAAGCATTACTTCCAAGAGCATCCCATGACGGTGGTATGTGATGCTCCAATCTCGGAGATCATCGGATGCAAGGACGCAACTGGGCGAGTTGCCAAATGGGCGATCGAGGTATCTCCATATACTCCGCATTATGAAAGGCGAGATGCAATCAAGTCGCAGGCGCTACCGGACTTTTTATGCGATTGGGCCGAGATGCAATATGAGCCGCCCTTGCCGGACTATAATTATTGGAAGATGCACTTTGATGGGTCCAAGACCAAGGTCGGATTAGGTGCCGGCATAGTCCTAACCTCGCCGAAGCAAGACCAGTTGAAGTATGTGCTGCAAATCCATTTCTCGGCGTCGAACAACGTGGCGGAGTATGAGGCCCTGATCCATGGGCTCAAGGTGGCAAAGGAGATAGGTGTCCGGCGTATAGAATGCTTCGGCGATTCAGCTTTGGTGGTGCATCAATCCACCGGCACTTGGGATGCATTGGATGCGAACATGGAGTTGTATCGGTTTCATGTGCAAAAGGTGTCTGGGTTCTTCGAAGGATGTGAGTACAAGCACATACCTCGGGGGAGAATGAAGCCGCCGACGTATTGTCAAGCTCGGTTCATCCAAAGAACCGGTGCCACCGGGGATAGCGCTGAACCATTTGAGAACTCCTTCAATCAAGCCTTCCCTGACTCCGAGTCAATTTTCTTACCGCCAAGTTCGGAGTCTGAGCCTATTCCTATGGAGGTAGACGTCGGATGCGTTTGGCCGGACTCGGGGACTGCTTCGCAGTATCCGAGGACTGATGGAGCTTTTCCTATGGAGTAGATGATGGGAACTTCGGGTCTGACCCGGGGACTTCGCACCAACACTCGGGGACTGGCCGAGCAATGGTGGAGGAAATCATGAAGGAGATCATGGCGACCGAACCAATGGAGATAGATGAGAGGCTTTTTCCTCTGCACCAGTGCCGGAATGGGCGGAGCAGATCATGAATTCATAGCCGATGGAAATTTGCCAAGTGACACAACCGAGGCAAGGAGAATCCAGAGGAGAGCTAAGGGATACACCATCATCAACAAGGAGCTATACAAGAGAAGTGTGACCGAGGTGTTGCAGCGATGTGTCGAACCAGCTGAAGGCAAGGAGATGCTTTTAGAGATCCACCAAGGAGAATGTGGACATCATTGCAGCACAAGAGCTCTGGTGGCCAAGGTGTTCCGGCACGGGTTCTATTGGCCCACCGCCAATGCCGATGCAGAAGATATAGTTCGGAAATGTGAAGGGTGCCAAAGGTTCGCCAAGCAGCAGCACATGCCAGCTTCGGCGCTCAAGACCATTCCTATCACGTGGCCCTTTGCAGTTTGGTGTCTGGACATGGTGGGAGAATTCAAGCCAGCCCGAGGCAATATGACTCACATACTGGTGATGGTGGACAAATTCACTAAGTGGATCGAGGTGAAGCCAATCCGAAAGGTGGATGGTCATACGGCAGTGACCTTTTTGAAGGAAATAATCCTGAGATATGGATATCCTCATAGTATCATTACAGACAACGGCACGAACTTTGCTGTCGGAGAGTTTGCTCGGTTCTGCATGAGTAAGGGAATTCGACTTGATGTAGCCTCGGTGGCTCATCCACAGGCTAATGGGCAAGTAGAAAGGTCAAATGCATTGGTATTGGCCGGAATCAAAGCTCGGCTAGTAGAACCACTGTTGAAAACACCGGGGTGTTGGATCGATGAGATACCAGCAGTTCTGTGGGGTCTAAGGACCACACCGAACAGATCAACTGGCTATACGCCATTTTTCATGGTCTATGGGGCCGAGGCAATGCTGCCAACCGACATTGAATATGATGCGCCCAGAGTGGCAATGTACACAGAAGCCGAGGCTAAAGAAGCTCGGGAAGATGCTGTAGATTGCTTGAGGAAGCAAGAGAATTGGCCTTATCTCGGTCAGCAATATATCAGCAGGGTCTCCGACGCTATCAAAGCCGGCATGTAAAACCCCGAAAGTTTAATGAAGGAGACCTAGTGCTGAGGCTTGTGCAGCGCAGTAAAGGCCGGCACAAGTTGTCACCTCCATGGGAGGGACCGTACATTGTGAGCCGAGCTCTGCACAATGATTCATACTATCTTATAGATGCACAGGAACCAAGGGGAGATGGGCTGGACAGACCCGATTTGGAGCTTCAGCGTCCATGGAATGTAGCTCTACTCCGACCCTTCTACTGTTGAAGGAAGTAATGTATGTACCTCGGCTGATCTTTAAATAAAACTCGGCACCTCGAGAGTGAGCTCGGGGACTGCCTCGCTCTTATGATTGCATGTTTCTTTTTTGTACTCTTTCTTCGTTCGTATGCCGAGCTATTTTGAACCTCGTCTCAAACTTCAAGTACTGTATGCTATGTAACTAATCTTGTGACTCGACTGACGAACGCCAGCATGGCAGTCAAGAGCAAAGACGAAAGAACATGGGAAACATGAAAATGAACTCGGGGACTCGGTCCAAAAAGACAGTTCGGCATATGTCGTTTACTAACCCCTGTTTTTACTTCTTTTTTATGTCGGATGACTTTGAAACATACCTCGGAATTTACCAAGTACTGTATGCTATGAACAACAATCTTGTGACTCGACTGTCGAACGCCAGAATGGCAGACAAGAGCAAAGAATGCCAAATATAGTAAACACGAAAGTAAACTCGAGCAATCATTCAAAAGGATTCGACATAAAGCTTAGAAAAGCATGGTTCGAATGAGCATAATAGTAATAGAGGTAGCAAAGGAACTACTTAAGTTTGATTACATCTGCGTCCCGGCATACCGGGGATTTAATGAAGTTTTTTGGCCAAGCATAAGTTCAGGTCGAGGCATCAGGAATTACGTCGGCAGCAGCCGATGCAGCAGGGATTTCGTCCGGAGCCGAGGTAGCCTGGGAAGTGCTGGCAACGTCGGCAGTAACCTCGGCATCAGGTTGTGGAGAAGCCTCGGTTTCTGCTTCGCGGGTTTCACCGTCGTCACCTTGCTCGGCCTCGACGTCGGATTCTGTTTCGTATTCCTCGTCTTCTGGCTCGTAATCCTCGGCGTCGGAGTAGGTGTCTCCTTCGCTCAAGTTCTTGTGTTGGCATATCCAGCGAAGAAGGCAGCCATCTTTTCGCGGCGCTTGATGAGAATTGGGTCCGAGGACCAGGGCGAGCCTCGGCGAAGAGTGTCCATCTTTTCGAGGTCGATCTTCTCGCACCAAGTCATGATGAATTTGAGAGCGGCATCAGCTCCAGCGCGAGCTGAAGATGAACGCCACTCTCGGAGTCTTTGTTCGGCTTCACGAAGCTTGGCGGCGAGCTCGGGCGTAGTTTGGGAGCGTCGGCAAGAGGCCATAAGGCTCGGAAAGCAGACAGACCTGCGTCGAGGAGTTCGGACCCAATGGTTTTCAAGGGATGGATCCGAGCTTGATGGCCACGATGTGGTCCTCAACGGTCCAGACGGGGTTCGTCTCGTTACGCCTCTCCTGTGCCGAGCAGTGATATTGCGGGCCGAGACTTGGGTGTAGGTGAAGTGCTCTGCAGAGGTAGCCTGTTAATAATGAAAGAAACAGTTCGGCAAAGAGCCAGTAATGTTGAGGACAAAGCAAGGCTAAGGGGGGCAAGAAGCTTACTGTCCATTTCTTGGTTGATATGTTGCAGCGTCGGGAGGAGCTGGTTAACCGAAGCTTGAAGGGCTTCATAAGCCTCGGTGGCCGAGGTGGCGCGGGTCTCGGCTAACTGGAGCGCATTCTCGTGATCCTTGGCGGCATCCTCCCGAAGTTTCTTCTCTGTTTCGACAACACTGGCCTTTTCCGCCTGCAGCTGCTCTTTTTCAGACGTCCGCAGCTCAGTGATGCGCTTGAGCTCCTTTACCAGACGAGCTACTTCGGCTTTCTCTTGTTGTAGCTTCTCGTCCAAAGAGTTCTTTTCTGCAAGGACGGCCTTGTGCTCGTCGTGGAGTTTCTTGTGGTCAAACAAGAGGGTATGAAAGATATCCGTGCGGACGTTCATAGCATTCTGCAAGGAAGAAAAATATAGCTCGGTTAGAAAGGCTATACCTCGACAAGAGTCTCGGGGACTCGGAGTCAAATCATTGGGAAAATGTTGCCGGGGTATGCCTCGACAGGAGTCTCGGGGACTCGTACCCGAGGTGCATGCTAAAGTGAGATAAAATGGATTGGATACGTCGGATGAAAATGGAGAGTTAAGATTCAAGCCAAACAATTTTAACTCCGGCGGAGCGTCAATAGTTTACCTCGAATCTCGGGGACTGGAGATGGTGGATATTAGAGGAGATACTGCATGAAAGTAAAGAAAGTGGAACTTACGTTGACAGCTCGAGTAGCAAGCAAAGCAGAAGTTTGCATTTCAAGCATGCGTCGGGCGCAGGCGCTGCTCCCCGCAGGATGCTCGTCCCCTTGGGCGGTCAAGGAGGCAGAAGAGACCTCGTCCATGTCTGCAGAATTCCAGTCTGCATTGTAGTGTTCCAAGGAGCCGAGGCTCTGGTCACTATCAGTGCGCAGAGGAGGAAATCCCCACGGTCCGCCCTGCTCGATGCCCCTAACCGAGGCCTCCAAGGCCAAAGTAGCCTCGGAGCTTGAAGCAGGCCGGTTATCCAATATAAGAGATGCCCTCCGAGCATATTCTTCGGCCGGAGGGGCAGTCTCATCAATGGGTGCGGCGAATGGAGGAATTCGGCGTGTCGCCGGGGGAGGAGACCTCGGTTGCATCCTTGAGGGAGAAGAGATAGTCAGGGTGCCAGACCCAGATGTTGGTTTGGGGGTGACCTTAGACTTCACCGTCTCTTTTTCTTTCTCCTTGCCCTTCTCCAACGGCAAGGTAGTCTGGCGAACTGGTTTTTGGGGCTGCTGCTTGGGCTGTTGCTTCTGCTGATGCTTCTGCTGTTGCTGCTGTTGGTTGCGGGCAGTCTGGCTGCGGGGGGAGAGTCGAGGCTCCGGCAAGGCGGTAGCCGGAGTTCTGGCGCGATTGATCCCCGCATCCGTTTGAGGACGCGGAGAAGTCTGACCTCGGGTGGGGGCAGATTTCCCCAAGGCCGGGCCAGACCTCGGTGGAGGAGATCCGGGGCGAGAGTTCGTCGGGGTGGTCATGGCTTCAGAGGCACCAACGGGTGCAGTCATGGAGGATACCTCCTGATCCACGTCTATGGGGGCACTGCAACGAAAAGAAGATGGTCAAGTGTTAATACCGAGATAATATGTTTAAGCAACAAACATTGTTGGCTATAGAAGCAAAGCATTACCCATCCGAGGTAGGAAGCCTCTGCCCCCCGGGCATGAGGAGGAAGTCCGGACTTCTTCAGCCGGCGTCTCTTGACCGGAGCCTCAGTGGGTCCGGAGGCTCCAGTGGCGGATGGTTCGGCGGCCGAAGTTGCGGCACCAGCGCGTTTCCGGCTGGTTGCTGGAGTAAAGTTCGGAAGGTGAGGAAGGCGGGAGAGAGGTACCGCGTTTATTGGTTCCATGACGAGGAACCCCTCCTCGTCATCCGAAATCTCTTGAACTGAAGCTTGTGCTTGAGGCTTACCCGCGGTGGTGATGCGGGCCGAGGCAATGGGCATATAATCCTCGTCGTCAGGGTCCACGTTGGATGGTGGGTCCTCGACAGGGAGATCCTTGCCGAAGTGGTCCGCAGGATGGACTCCATCCTCGGCGGTCTGGCGGGCGAACAGCTGTATGGCAGACATATGAAAAGGAGTTAGGAAGAAAAATTGTCAAGGTGAACGTCGGTAGCAAGACCTCGGTGGTAAAGAAGTATCGAAGAAAACGTCGGAATAGCGTACCTGTTTCGCTGGATTGGTCCGGTAGTGGGGTTCCCTTCCCCATGTCCAAGCGTCAGAGATCTTGGACTTGGTGATAGCTCGGACTCGCCGAGCTACCGCGGCGTTGTCCAGTGCAACGTGCGTATGACGGGTGGGGTCATAAAGACCGCTCATGTGGCAGATCTTGTGAGACCTCGCCTGAAGAGGGGAGACCCTGCGCTTCACGAATGTGCAGGCCAGGTCGTCGGCCGTCAGGACTTTCCCGTCGTTCCCGGGGTCTTCCGGGTCCTGCCATTTCGCAATATACCCATGGATGGACTTGAGTTCGCCGGTGTGAGGGGGAGTGTAGTCCCAGTTGAGCTGTTCTGTAGGAGGGCTGAGGTTAAACGCCGGCAGGTTGAGGAGGTCCTCTTCGCCGGAGTTCTTCACGTAAAACCACGTCCGGAGCCACTTGCGAACGGTGTCCGGAGTAGTGATACGTGGGAAGATGGAGTTTCGGCGAGGAGCTATGGTGGCAGCTCCGCAGGCGGTTAATTGCTTGGGCAGATCCTTGTTCTTTGGATCCGGGATCACTTGCCGCTTGAGTTGGAAGTAGCGAGAAAAGAGGTCTACCGTGGCTTCGAGGCCGAGGTATCCCTCAGAGAAGGAAACAATGCAGGAGAGAGTGGTGATGGCGTTGGCGGGGAGGTGATGAACCTGGAGTCCGAACTTGTCGAGGAAGCTCCGGAAGAAGTCACTAACGGGCAGTCCGAAGCCGCGCTGGAAGTGCGCGACGAAGACCACCCGTTCCCCTTGCTTGACTTGAGGCTCGAGTTCGCCCTCTGGCAGGCGACACTCTACCCCGGCGGGAATCCGCCGAGTCGCCCTGAGCCACTGGATTTCGTCCGGAGTTACATCCGAACCTTCCCAGCCGGCTCGTTCTCCGACCTCCAGTTCGAGGTCTGGAACCTCGGTTTGTTCCGAAGTCTCAGGAGGAGACATCTCGGCAGAATCAATCTGCAGAGAATGCACAGAAGTTTAGCAAAGGAAAAAGTAAATCTGGAATCTAAGGCTATATCTGGCTAACTCAGGAGGAGTTGGACGGCTATCTTATGTACATAGAGGCACATATATGCTAGGCGAACGTCTGTCCGAGGTATGAAACTCATTTCTACCCAAAAAGTATGCGAGTAAGATCTACCGGAGGAGGTAAATAGAGTTTTATTCAAGAACATATGAAGAACCAAAGCGCGAAGAGGAAGAAACCTAGAGCAATGCCTAGGGTATCAAGAAAGGGAGTACATACCGTGAAAACGAGGTGCTGAAGGGCGGCGCCGGTGACGCGGTCGCAGCGGCGACGAAGGAGCTGCTCGTCGGCGGCGGCGGGAACGCGTTTCTTCTCAACTGGAAGCGGCAGCACTGGTTGCGATGGAGGCGAGACGGCGAGTGAATGAGGAAGAAGAGGGAAGCACTGCCCTGGGCCCGTATTTATAACCGCGGGCGGTAACTGCGCACTACCGCGCGGTTATCGGAGCGGCGAGTGGGATCGTTTGTGCACAAATGCCCACGTGGCACGAAGATAGCGGTGGACGAGCAGGCCACAGGATCGGTTGCAGGAGGCAAACCGTCGTGCGGCGCGGTTACTGGAGCGCGAAGCGGCGCAAGCGGGAAACCTCCGCTGACGTGGGCCGCGTGGTGGAAAGCACTCGAGTGCTTTGACTATCGTGGACCAGGAAGTGACGGATGGGACACGTGAACAGTGTTCTCTGACCGAAGTCAGTAAAGATGCAGAAATCGAGGGGTTGACGTCCGAGATCTCGGCGGATACTTCGGAAAAGCAGTATGGCCCGAGGAACAGACCGATGGATTTCTCGGAGTATTGGTTCGGTAACCTGCAAAACATCGTAGCGCATGTGGTTTCGGGTTGAACCTGGTGCGGCCTTTCATCCGAGGCTGCAAGACCACATCAGCTTCGGGGACTACTGTCGGGGGGTTACCCCCGGGTAGGGTAATGATGAGGTAAAGACATGTAAGGTTAAGGTAGTAAGCTGTCCGAGGTAGCGATTGAGCAAGGACGCAGGAGGCGTCATCCGACGTAAGGTGTACGTCCGAGGTATATTCTCCGAGGTATATCCTCCGAGGTATCAACCTCGGGGCAGTCAGCTAGCTACCACAGGAATAAGGTATTCTCTACCGAGGTATAGGATCCGGAGTGTTATCCGAGGTTGGCAGCAAGGATCGAGGCATGTCAGAGAGGTCACGGGCGCCGCAGAGCTCGTAGCCCGAGGCTTCAGAGGACGGCGAGGTCCGTCCACGGGTTTCCCGGAAGCTCGGGGGCCTAGGAGCTGACTCGGCTATTTCGGGAAAGGTCTACAGGCTAGACCTCGGCAGGCTACTGAAGTATGACCGGAAGAGGAAAGCTAGGCCTGGCTGGCCTGACAGTCCGGCCGTTGAGCTGGCAGGAGGCAGAGGCTTGTCTTCTACCTTTTGGCCATGCCATTGTCAGTTGTAGGCAGGGGTAAAAATGTACTTCGGCCTGTGTATATATGCGGCATCTCTACCTCCAGGGAGGAGGACGGCGAAAACCCTAGCTCATTTCCCCCTTCATAGTTTCATCTTCTCTAGAGCTCTCACTTTGGGAGCATCATACAGCTCGAGGAGCACCTTGTACCTGAGAACTACACTGATATATTGAGAGAGGAAAGGCAGGAGTAGGGGTTTTACTTCCTCACGAAGGCCCCGAACCTGGGTACATCGTGGTGTCTTTTGTGTTCTTGGCTTTCTTGGCTTCTTGTTCATGTTCTTGTGGTTTCTTGCATGTTCTTGCTTGTGCACGTCTTGAGTGCATAAACCCTCCCCGGATTCCCCCAACGACCATTCGGCCCCAACTAAGCCATACCCATGGCATCTGCCGTGATCTCACCACGACATTCTGTGTAGTTGTACAACATGTTAGTTGTACAACCTATGTCTGTGTAGTTGTATAAACTGTTAGTTGTACATCATGTGTCTGTATAGTTGTACAGCCTATGTCTGTGTAGTTATACGCCGTAGACGTCTAGAGCTCTGCGAAGTAGAGCCGCCGAGGCGAAGCTGAGCCGTAGCACACGGAACGACCAATGCGCGCAACGACGAATACGCTCAACGACCAATGTATCCTTTCAAGATATTATTAAAATTTATCGAGTCCAAGCCGAGCCGTAGCACACGGAACAACCAATGCGCGCAATGACGAATACACGCAATGACCAATGTAGCTCTTTCAAGATATTTATTAAAACTTATCGAGACGAAACTGAGCCGTAATGCTAGTAGCTTTTATACTTCTATAACATAATTACGCTCAACTACCAATGTATCCTTTCAAGATATTATTAAAATTTATCGAGGCCAAGCCGAGCCGTAGCACACGGAACGACCAATGCGCGCAATGACGAATACACGCAATGACCAATGTAGCTCTTTTAAGATATTTATTAAAACTTATCGAGACTAAACCGAGCCGTAATACTAGTAGCTTTTATACTTCTGTAACATAATCGGAGTACGCATGCGGGTTTTGTCTGAACCTACATGCTTGGATTGGCTCCAGAAGTTATTTTCTTCTTTTTTGGCATCGATGGCTGTACAAAGGAGGCTTGCATGCATGTAGATCGATCGGTCGATCTTGAGGTACATGGCAGCGCGGGGCTATCGCGCGCGGCTGCTTCGTACGCCGACGCGGGACGGTCGTATCAGGCGGGGGGCCAGTTCCGGCCGCTCTCGCCGTCGGCGTCCTCGCCGGCCGGTGTAGAGATGGAGTAGAGTGCCGGCCCGCCTTGTACAGTAGTAGTTTAGCTCGTAGTTTAAGGTTTACTTTGCCCTTTGTGGCGCTTGGCTGTATGACGTCTTCCCTTTCTCTGCACCTGGCGTGTCGTCCTCGGGCAGCTACCGAAGCCGGGAGATGCTCCGTTGCGGCTTCTGTCCATGGTGGATGGGGCGGTGGTGGGGCAGATCTGAAGGTGCTTCTCAAAATAAGCTCGATTTTCCCTCTAAGAAGTCTGATCTGGAGTGATCTGTCCGTGTTCTTGCTGCCATGGAAGCGGGAAGTGCAGTAGATGGTGGTTGCTTCTTTGATTGGCAGGTCTTGGAGGAGAGCGGGGGGGGGGGGGGGACGGGGACTTCCTTGTAGCTTTGTCGCTGAACTTTAACTCAGTAGCTGCGTGCTGCTGCTGTGCGGATGGAGCTGCTTCTGGGAGAGCATCATCGACGGCATCTTTGCCGCCGATTCTTCAGGCCGAAGGGCCGCTCCCTCCCTCGTTGCTGGCAATGGATGGCCGGCACAAGGGCACCATCAACCTCCTGTTTTGGAGGTCCTGCTACGGTGACCCAAGTGGTCTTGTCCCGGTGTCGCCGTGGTTGGCCATGGCGTAGTTCAAGCTCGGCGAGGCGATGATGGAGCTGGACTTGATTGCGTTTTTCTTTGTAAATCTGAGGTCCACGGTGCAAATCACAAGTACTTGGTTGTAATTTTAATTTTTTGTTGGGTCCTTTTTATGTATTGTAATGCCTCTGTTGGAAATTAATGAAGTCTCGGCCCTTTGGGCTGTTTTCCCGTTCAAAAAAAAAAAATCAGGCGCGGGGGGCTTCGCGTCGCGCGACCGGTCACGTTTTGCGTGCCGTACCAAAATTTGCTTCCTCTACGCAGCCAACACGTGGCGTCCTGTAATCTCGCGGGTCCAACAAAAAGTGACCTTTGGGAAGGGAACCCTTTTAGTAGTGGTACCTAGCGCATTTTGCTATCGCACCCTGAAGCACTCCTCTAGTGGGCCGGCCCATTTCGGCAGATTTTACCTTTTTATTTTATTTTTATTTTTTCTTCTCTGTTTCTTTTCGTTTTTGTTTTTGTTTCTTTTATGTGTTCCTTATTCCTTTTTATTTTCTTTATTTTTTTATGATAATTTGAAGAAAAAAATCGCATCTAAAGAATGTTCAAATTTGAAAAATGTTCATTTTCAAAAATATTCAGATTTGAAAATTGTTCAAATTCAAAAGTTCATATTTTGACAAAATATATTTAAAAACTTTTAAGATTAAAAAAATGTTTGTATTCAAAAAATTGTTCACATTTTGAAAACTGTTTAAATTTGAAAATTGTTCATGAGTCAAAAATGTTCAGATTAGAAAAAAATGATTTTGACAAATGTTCAGATTTGAAAAAAATATTCAGATTTTAAATTGTATTCAGCTATCTAAAAAATGCAAAGAAGAAAAAACGAAAACAGAAGCGTTTATATAAAACGAAAAGCGAAAGGAAGATCTTACGGGTCCGCAAAAATGCGGCCCAACTACTCTTACTTCAGCCGTCACGGGCTGATGCGCCGCTCTAGAGCGATATATAGCACCTCCCCAATTGGAGCAGCAATCCCTAGTGAAAAAAGAAGAGCCGACTTCTTTGTTCAGATATTCCTTTACGGTTCGGAAATGGTGTTATCCCCGGCATGCCGGCACTAATCTCCAGCCTAGCAGCAGGCAGCAAAGATTGAACAAATGGATCCGCCCCAGACCGAGGGAAGTGCAAAGATATATGTAAGAATACATTGATCAGTAACTAAACCTAGCCGGTTACGCTCAAAGAGACATTGACGTGAGAAACACAAGCAGAAAACGGTTGCTAAGATTACTTCAGATCACACGAACATCTTGGACAAATATCAAAAGATCCTTTGTACGATCATCACAATATTGTTTAGCAAAAAGTTCCAAGCAGGAATGAGCGGCAAAATTAAGGGTCTATCCCAAACTTTATAATAGATCATATCTCACTAAAAGAAGAAAAAAATGAAATAGCTGACAATTATAATATATATGCCATAATATCTTACATAACGATATGAATAGAAAAAAATTAAAGCAAATACAACATCAAAATCAATTAAATTTATTAACATAATTTCTAATTTGCTTGCCGCTTACAGAACCATTACGCGAACACACCTCACCTCCTCGAACTTCTACACTAGTGGCCGAGAACCGATCCTTAGTGAAATGCCCAATCTGGATTGGGTTGGATACTTGGCGATCGGCCAATCGCAACGAGAAAATCGTGAACATAAGTGACAAGAGAGAAGACGAACTGGCCGCTCTCTAGCGGCCAGGCGCTTAACCTTTCTCGCCTCGCGCCACTAGTGGCCTAATCGATCATCGACGACTGAGATTGATCTCTCTTGCTCTCTTGGGGAATCGACATTTCACGTCCATGGCTGCTAGTCCGCGAAGTCTAGCGCCAAGACACAAGTCCAGATGTGGCATGTTATAAACGATAGGCAATAAACGACAAACAAAAGAGATCAAACCAAACGGGGGCACAAGATTTTAACGTGGAAAAGCCCTCAAACAATGAGGGGAGAAAAACCACGGGAGCCAGCCAGCAAATCTTCATTATGATCGGGTGAGGTTACAAACGCCGGGGATTTACAACATGCGACTTATCCCAACCGGCGGCTTACAAGAGGTATATATGGTGATAAAACCCTAAGTCGGATGCAGTCCGCTACGCTTCGGCCCAAGCCTCCGGCGACGGGGTCGTAGCCTCTATCTTTATATGAATTTGGATCACGTCAAAATAACATGGCAAGCCCAACTGCGGAATCCCAGCGGCCACCATTATTGGGTCTGAATACTCCATGGGCCTCCAAGTCTGTGTGGATGATTCAAAAAAAAACTAATCATCAACGATTTGGATACCGGAATGAAAAAATCTGGGGAAGAGGAGACCAGGATTTACCGGACGACATTGGCAGACAAAATAAGAAGCTCAAACCTGAAAACGTTAATCCGATTTTGGGAGGAAGAATTCAACCTGAATTAAAGCGTTGGTAAGCTGCAGTTAAAAAAAACTAATTCAAGCTGGATAGTTGCCTCCCGCTTCACATACATGCAGTTTGCGACATCCCCGGCCGATGCTAAGTCGCCAAGATCGCGCAGCCATTCCCTGTTGTGTACTTTCTAGCACCCCCTGCTTAGGTCACCAGTTATCACAGAAATCTTCCAGGGCTGATCTGCTTTATATCCGTGCAGCGGAGTGCAAGTTCCAAGATTAGTTTCTCCTTTCTACATAATGCAATATGCTGATAGATTGGAATATTTTGTTTTACCTTATTCAGACATCCCAAGACCAAAGCATCTTATTTCATCTGGGGAAAACTACAGATTCTGCAAGATGATAATAAGGAGGGCAAACCTAATAACTGAAAGCTCCCTACGGCAGCATTGATGAAACATTAACTAACTTTCATTTCAGAAGACATAGTAATGACAACAACAGAATTATTACCAATAAGGTTTCTAGGCCAAAATATTCAGGAATACATGACTATTACTCCCTCCGTTCTAAATTAATTGACTTCTATTTGTCCAAATGTGGATGTATCTATACTTGTAACATGTCTAGATACATCCACATGTAGACAAATGAAAGTCAATTAATTTGGAACGGAGGGAGTACTTACGTGGTGAGTGGGTAAATACCAACAAAATTTTCTGCATCAGAATCAAATGATCATACCTGTGGTGCAGCAATGGCTGCCACTTGACACTGAGTAATGATGCCTTCAGCATCGTCATACGTCGCCGCCGGCCCATAGACATTCACTACTCCGCTCTGTTGCAATGTGTTGATGGCCTGGTGCACCAGATGATTGCAGAGAGGAGTCCGTCCTAATCACCCAAAGATGCAAGCCAAAAGCCATCATATCTAAGTCAAAATAAAGCGGATGCTTCTGTTACTTTGGTTCAGGAATTGATAGACCCGGATATTGGTGATTGGGATGTTCAGAAGTTGGAGGAGAACTTTGTCGCTCCAGATATTCATGCAATACAACGCATTATATTGGGTGATGAAGAGGATGTTTGGGCCTGGAAGCTTGAAAAAATGGGACAATTTTCAGTCCGCTCGGCGTATAGGGAGCTCTGTACACAAAGAAGGTTATCTGATCTGCCTTCTGGCTCCAATGGCGATGCCCAGCCACTTTGGAAAAAACTGTGGAAAATGGAGGTGCCGCCAAAGGTGAGAAACTTCTGGTGGCGGACGATACAAAAATTTATACCCTGCAGACAGATTATGAAAGTTAAACATGTTGATAGAATTGCAAATTGTGAGGATTGTGGTGAAGATGAGAGCATTTTTCATGCGTTCTTCGAGTGTACGTGGGCAAAAAATTTCTGGGAGGAGATCAAAAGGATGACTGGGGTAAAGATTCCGACTCTTCATCCGGCGTCCTGGGCAGCGGATTTAATTGACAGCGGACTGATTCCCCAACGTAACACGGCTGTTATCATGTGTGGTTGTTGGGCGGTATGGACTGAGCGTAATGCGCGAAGGCATGGGGATAAAGGACGTACGGTCGAAGCTTCGGTCAAATGGGCGTCCGATATTGCATGTGATTTGTCGGCGCAGGTTAAACTGGCGAAGTCTTGCCCAAAACCTGCCCACAAGTGGGCGCCGCCGCGGACGGATTCCGTCAAGGTCAATGTTGATGCTGGTTTCGACCTAGCTACCCACACGGGAACCACTGGAGTTGTCATCCGTAATGCGGAGGGAGGCATGATCCGGGCACAGGCTATTTGGTATCCGGTGGCAGTTGATGCGAGGGCTATGGAGGCTACGGCTATGAGGGATGGATTACGTTTGGCAAGTGATCTCGGATACACTCATATTTCTATGGAGAGTGATGCCTTGGAGGTTGTCAAGCTCTGCAATTCTAAAGACTACATGAGAACGAACATTGGGGGGTTGTGTCGCCAGGTTGATGAACTGTCTAGTAGCTTTGTTAGTTGTTCTTTATCGCATGTACACCGTACTGCTAATGAGGCTGCACATTTGTGTGCTAAGCAAGCGAGTAGCGCTAGACGTAGATGCTTATGGGTAAATTATATGCCTACCTTCCTCGATGCATGTATCAAGAAGGATTGTAATCCCGGTTGAGGCCGCAGGTTTTCAGACGCGCTCTTTTCCTTACCAGGGTACCTACAGGGACTGGAAGATTTTTAATGAGGCGGGCCTGTGTGCGTAATATAGTGATTTCCTTGCAAAAAAAAAAGCGGTCTCCACCAGGTAAACTCTTTTACCGGGGGACTTAGAATTCTGGTTACCAGCCGGTAATCGTGGTACCAAATCCCATGCTAAGCACTCGTATGCTAAGAAGAAGTTGAGCTCCCGATCTGCAAATGAAACAAATCTGTACATCTACCGAAAAGGAAAACCTACACCCGTCAAGTTGGGCCTTGGATGGGACCAAGTGCACTGACGCACATTTGTCTTCAAGCCCAAATAAATCACATGAGAGATGGACATTCTAACTTATTTTGTCTTCGCCAATTTTTTTCAAACGAAAGCAAAAGAAAAGGACAAAATAAAGAGGGAAAAAGTAGATCGCATCGACGTCGATCGGGAGGGAGATGTAAAAGGCAGTCGTTTCGGTGTAACTTAGGGGCATCCTCGTTTCCATTCTTTTCCTGCTCCCCCTTTTGTGCTCTCAAGTCTCAAAGTGAAGCTACCTAGCCGTGCAAGTAAAAAAGGAGTACTTTGCATATCACGCCACACCTGAGACCTGAGTACTGAATAACTGAAGTATTCCTAGATAGCAAACCTCTACCTGACCATCGCTCATTGAAAGATCTAGTGTGGTAGCCGCTGCAGAATGCGAGCCACCGACCCAACCCACGGAAGTGAGTGAAGATTTGGCTGTAGATTCTAGAATTATAGGATTGTACTCGCAACTGTGCGGACGAACGTCGTAGTCCAAAAAGTGATCGCCGGGTTTGGACCGACCTACAATGGGTTCACATTTTTATGCACCCGGGAATAGGTTGTGTCCTACCTCTCCAAAGAGCACCTTTTTTCGATAAAGAGCACTTAAATCGCAAAAAGATTAAGAGATTAGTACTTCTGTATTTGTTTTCTACGAACTTTTTAGAGGAAATTGTTTCGTGGTAAATCTGTTTTGAATCGTACATGCACCCACTATTCAAAAATCATATTTTAAAATGTTAAAAAATTCAAATATTTTTTTTGGATATACATATGGATATTTTATGTTTGCACATCAATTTTCGTGAAACAAAACATTTTCTATAGCATGTGTAAAAAAGACAAATCCCGGTGCTATAAAATGATTTTCACAATTTTTTTATACATGTCACAAAAAATGACATTTTTCGCGGAACTATTTGTGTGGACATAGAATATCCGAATGTACACCCAAAATTATTGTTTGGAATTTTAACATTTTGAATTATATTTAAAATGTTTTTATAATGGGCGCATCTATACCTATGAGTCATCTCCGTTTTCTTTGTCAAATATACGCACCAGTACTACTGAGAACCATGAGTGAAATTGGATTTACCTTCATGGTCACTAACCTCTGGGCCAAATCAAGTTGTGTTCTCGGCCATTCTAGTGTTGTCAATAGCAACTATTACTCTAGCAACATATTGTTTGGTCCTTTTCAGATCCATCAGAGTTGATGAATCCAACGAAAATGACCTAGCCGCCATCCCCAACATGTAATCCCTCGAGCGACAAGATCTCCACCTACCACCGGTTCCCCTCCCTCCCCCAACACACATCCCCACATTTGTCCTCGGTGTGGGGGGGGGGGGGGTGGTGAGATTGGAGGAACCTCGGTTTTCACGTTGGGTTTAGATTTTGGTGTCGTGGTAGCATCGTTCAAATGGTTGTGGCACCATTGCATCCAATAAAAATGGGCTCCAGTCCCATCTCGGTGGCTTGGTCAACAACTTCGAGGAGCCAATGCGTTCGTGTCATTGTCGGGCTCGTGCTCCGATTTTTACTAGTACTGGTTTGGTTGTTGGCCTGCTGGTTTGTCAACGACATTTTTGTTTTGTGTGCTGGTCGTTCCCTTCCGGAGGCGTATGCACAGATGAGCCGTCGGCTCCCACCGGCAGTTCTAGCCCGACCATCGGCTCAGATCAGGGTGCACCTCCGCCGATTCAACCTCTTCCACATATCCCGTTCTACTCTCGCGATGAAACGACAACCAAACAAGTGATGGTGGATTCAAGATTTTTTCGGAGAACTTAGATGTATTTCTAAGTTGACTAATTAAGGGTCTTCTATGTAAATATGGAAATATCCGTCTTAGGTCTGGGTGTGTCCTTGGTAATCGTGTTTCTCGGTTAATATAATCCAAATGTTAGCCTAAAAAGGGTCAGATGGATCTATGAGCTAACTGCTCCGATCTAAACAAAAGAACCTTTTGATAACCACCATGACCACGGATTATCCCTTTTCTAATGTCCTGTCTGCGGAAGGTGCGCCTAACACCCTCGAGATCACGAAATCCATGACCCGTCCTCTAACTTTTGTCCCGTAGCGTTTTAATTATTAGCACTAGTGTTTACTGCTAAAGCCTTGTAATTCGGTTCAAGCAACCTAAAAATGGGTTTGGTAACCCCTAGCTATATGAACCGGAGCGTCTAGAATGCAGCCTGGACCGTCATTAGACCTGTACACGAGCTGTGCTTGTCCTATGATCCTCGCTTTACCGTGCAGCATTATATTAGTGTGCGATGGCGCCTAATGTATGGTACGATCATCATTAGCGATGAACGTGCCTCCGGGTGCAGATCAAACAAATGATCAATACCAAGACGCCGACAGCTTGATCAAGTACACGCACACACGGTGCCAAAACGAGCCGCAACAATGTGGCAGCTAAATACATCTAGAAGATCCCAGGCACAAACCAGATGCGCTTGATTACTGCGCAGACGGCTATGCCCTTCGTTTTCTCTCCAAAATCCGGCTGTGCTAGGCTATAGCACCCTCGGAAGTTTGTTCCTGCGGACTTGTAGCCGTCATCTTCGTTAAATCCTAGCCTTCCGGAGCACCGGAAAATGACTGTACTGTAGAACAACCGCAGTAGTAAAACGAAGGGCTGCGCAGACGGCTATGCCCTTCGTTTTCTCTCCAAAATCCTCTCCAAAATTCATTGGGTTCAGTTTTGTTAATTTGGCCGAATCAGAGGAGAGGATGTGCGGCTGCGAGCGCGCCCGTGCTCCTTCTGCACCTACCGCCGCCGCCGCTGCCAGCTTCACCGACGCTGTTTCCGGGAGGGTGCTCCCCTGCGTGGCGCTACGGGACGCGGGTGAGGACGCTCCGCCGGGCTTCATCGACCATGTTACCGGCCGCGTCCTCCCATGTGTTGCATTGATGGATCTGGCCGGCTCGCCCTCCAATGGCAGCCGCCATTACTCCCGAGCTCTGGTAAGCTCCGCCCATCCCACACCCTTTCCAGCCTCTCATCACTCCCTGCAGCCAGAGCGCGTCGGGCACTCCGATCCATTTTCGGCACCGGCGTCTGCAACTCCACCGCCCCCTTCGACTGCAGCTCCTAGGCCGCGGCTGAGCTCCATGATTATTGCCCCTGCTCAGAATCGTCCTCCCCCTGCTCCCTCTGCATCCCCTGCTACGACCTCTCTGGTTGCGGTGCGGGGAGAGGGCACGCCAGCCACTGACTCCATTACTGCTGTTGCCGATGACCAAGACCGAGAAGGAAGATGGGAGACCGCTGGCTCCCGGCGCTGGCATAGTCGCATGCGCAAACTAGCAAGCCAGAGCAGCCTCTCCGCTCCACTGCCAAAAGATTCGGGCCTTCAACGCCAGGATCGGGTCGCGCAGGCCGCCAACGCCTTCAAAATCAAGCTCGACGGCAAGTGCTTCCGCTGCCTCTCCCGCAAGCACAAGTTTTACGAGTGTCGCGACCCTTTCCTTTGTTTTCGCTGCAAGCTCTCCGGCCACATCTCAAGGTTCTGCCCAGAAGTCAGCGGCGCCTCTCGCCGTCCTGCCTCAACATCCGCACCGCCGCCGCCGCCACCTTCTGCCGCTGCAGAGTGGCCGCCGCTACCTGCCGCCGCCCCGATGGCCTTCGCTCCCGGCGCGGTCTCGCTGAGGCCGGACACCTCGTGCTGCACTGTGGTTTGCACGCCGTCAATGGAGGCGGAAAGCCATCGCCTCCGCACCAGGGCGCTCACGGTCACCGTGCCTGACCAGAGGGTGCGCGTCACTGTGGCGCAGGTGGCCAAGTCCGCCCAGCTTCTGTTCCGGCTCTCAGCGGACGACATCGAGGTTGCAGAGTACTTCCCGGAGGATTTCTTGATAACTTCCAGGGAGCCCTTGCAGCGGGACATTGCCCTGGACTCGCGCTTCCTCCCCGTTCGTGGCGCGTCCCTCAAGCTGCGGCCTTGGCTCCCTAAAGCCCCCAGCAGCCAGAGCATCTGGAGGTGCTACTGCCGGATCGCGCTCGATGGCCTGCCCGATGAAGCGTGGGAATGGGAGCTGGTTCAGGACATCGCCCGTAAGGGCGGCTGCGAGCTGGACCGGATCGAGGAGCAATCCATCTCGACGCAGAACCGCAAGGCGCTCTTTGCCTGGGTTTGGTCCTCTGACCCGCACAAGATTCCGCGGCAATCTGATTGCACCATCATCAACCGCCCGGATATACCACGTGAGCGCTTCTCCTTGCCGGAGGGCTCACCGGAGGAGGAAGGGAAAGAAGGGCAAACATTCCCTGTGCTGATTCATGTGGATGTGGTGAAGGACTACACGCCGGCTGCCTCTGCATCGGCGCCATGGCCGTTGGTATTCGAGTTCAAGGACTGGAAGCTGGGTGTCAAGGATGGCTCTCTGAGCTCTCGCTGGCCTCTCCGGAACAGCCCGTCTGCTCGCCGCCGCGATGATGATGATGACAGGGACGATTCCTTTGGGCGGCGGCGCCGTGGCCGCGATGAGGGCGGACAGCAGAGGTTCTGGCATGGGCTGCGTGATCAGACGCAGTGCCGTGACACCTCGGCCCGCGAGCCAGAGCCTCGCCGCTACCGCCAGCGCGCTATTGCACCGCCGGTGACCGAGCCTGCTGCCGTTCCGCCGTCTAGTCTGGTCAGCCAGCTTGCTGAAGCCACAGTTGATGCAGCCCACTCCTTCAGGCAACTGCTTTCAAAACTTCACCGCAGACCTGAGAGCAGCCACCGCCGCGGATCGAGTGCGCCACCGAGGATGCCGCTGGCGTCGCAGGCCACCACAGCCAGTACGCGGCCTGACGGTGTACCTCCACGCAAGGCTGTTTTTGTCAGGCCTGATCTCACGGTCTTGAGAGCTGCAGTGACCTCACGAACCCCGTCAACGGAGCAGTCAAACGTTGAGGCCGTTATCAAAGATGCTGAACCCGAAGAGGAAGGTCCTTGCTTGGACATCTCTGCTCCGTACCCGCCTGCTGAGCCCATTTTGGGTTCGACTGTTTCTCTGTCTCCGGAGATGCCTCTGTCTCAGTCTGTCGAGCACCAGCATACAGAGATGATGCCGTCCCTTGCGTCTGAATCACGCCCTTTGATCATCCCAGTTTGCAGCATGCAGTACCAAGCGCCAAAGCCGATGCTCCTCTACTCGCCACCACGGAGCATCAATGTCACCGGAGATTGGGGAAGGACGATCACAGGCGCCACGGCGCTGACTGCGGGGAGCGTGCACTCGCTCCTCAGTTGGGACCAAGACCTGCAGATGGGCCACTACAGCCCGCCAAGATACTGGGCCGCTTGTGCAAGTCCGGCCCAGTTGCCGACTGTCTTTGGGCCAGGGCCCCAGGAGACCGTGGCTGGGGCCGGCGCCATGCCTGCTCCCTCTACGCCGCTGTCTGACTTCAGGGCTATGTCAGTTGAGGAACAGAGAGCGCGCCACGCCCTTGCTGACGCAGGATTGACTGGAGCTGGGCTACTGGAAGCGATCACATCGCAGCTCGCCGCGCTGCAAGTCGATGATCAACGTGCCTACGTCGCTAGGGTTGCTAGCCTCATCTCGACATCGGTGCTCGGTGCCGCTCCTGCCAAGGCCAAGGCACGGTCTGTCCCCCTGAAGCGCAGGATGTTTGGGTCGATCAGCGCACGCGGAAGAGCGCAAGGATTCAGAAGCTACACAAGTCCTCAAGCTCGGACCACCGCTCCCAAGCAGCTATCTGTAAGGAGCTTGGCCTGGTTGATCGCGAGGAGGATATGTGCGACGACACGCTGCTGGAGTACGTCAACTTCTTCAAGAAGCCCTTGACGCGGAAGAGCATGGCCAAGATCGTAACGATGACCGGGATCTCCTCCACGACCCAGTTCCGGCTGCCGGATGCGGAGCTCTGGGGGGTGCTGGACGAGCTCACGGCGAGGGGCTCCTAGACGTGATGCGTGTCAACATCTGCAGCTCCTCTGGTTCCCAATGATAGTACAACTACTGTATCTGTGCTCCGTAGGTGATGTGTGGCAGCTGCCGCCCCATTCCGGGCCTGGTTGCGCTGGCCATGCTACTGTGTGTGTCTCGATCGACCTGTTGCTTTGGTTGATCGACATTGTTTGCTTCCCTAGTCTGCTGTCTGTGGCTGTCACGGCCATCTACTTGCGGCTCTGGACGCCTCATGTCCGTGTTGTCTGTGTTGTTACCTGTTCGTCTAATCTGAATTCTTCTCAAACTGCTGTCTCTGACCTGTTACACAACCTTGTTGCCTGCTTAGTTCCTTATGGCTGAACAACTTTCCCTGCTTAGTTCAAACGTTAGAGGCCTGAATGACAAAACCAGGCGTGCTTCGGTAAATGCCCTGATCAATCGACTGCGCTGTTCGCTAGTTTGCCTCCAAGAGTCTAAGCTCTCCACCTTCTCCGACGCGGACTGTCGGGAGATCGCTGGCCCTTGTTTTGATGGCCATGCGGCTCTCAACGCTGACGGTACTAGAGGTGGGGTGCTACTGCTCTGGAGGAAAGATAGATTCACAGCAGATAATATTGACATTCGCTCCTTTTCTGTTACTGCTCGACTCACTCCGGTTGAGGGCATGGCTTCCTGGACCATCACCACAGTCTATGGCCCTCATGACGAACCAAGGAAACAAGCCTTTTTAGATGAGATGATCAACCTCCACAACACGATTACCGGTCCTTGGCTAATCATTGGTGATTTTAACCTAATCAAAGAAGCGAGAGATAAGAATAACCAAAACATAGACATGAGGTGGATGACACGCTTCCGCTCGGCCCTAAACACATCAAACCTGCATGAGATCCCCCTCATTGGCCGGAGCTACACTTGGTCTAACGAGCAAGACCCTCCAACACTCGTGCGCCTTGATCGAGCCTTTTGTAATGTCGATTGGGAACTTCGCTTTCCCTCAGCCAAACTGCTGCCACAGTCCACTGGATACTCTGATTACTGCCCCCTGTTTCTGGTTAACGATGGGATAGTTAAAACCAGTAGGCGTTTCCGCTTCGAATCTTACTGGCAGATCGTGGAGGGTTTTAGTGATGTCGTTGCACAAGCTTGAGTACTGAAACTGGCAATAAATGCCCGATCGTTGCCCTTGACATCAAGATGCGTGCTACCAGCAAGGCCCTCAAGTCCTGGAACCGGCGCAACATCGGCGATATTCAGAAGCAGCTAGGTGTGGCTGACGAGATCATTTTGCGCCTCGATTCTGCCCAGGATCAACGCCCTCTGTCCGCTGAGGAATCAACGCTGCGTCGACTGCTCAAAGCAAGAACTCTAGGCCTAGCTGTCCTACTGCGCATCAAACGCAGACAAAGGAGCAGAATCACTTGGCTCAAGGCAGGGGACGCAAATACCAGATTTTTTCACCGCAAAGCCAATGCCCGGCATCGAAAGAATGTGATCCACGCTCTCCAATCTGATGATGGCTTGATCACGGATCAGGAGGCCATGCTTGATCTCGCTCACGCTCATTTTGACAGTACCATCGGTACCCACTCGCCGGCCAGGTCAAGTTTCAACTGGGACATGCTCGGCTTGCCGACCCCTAACCTTACAGGCTTGGAATCCCAGATTACCTTGGATGAGATTAAAGCAGCAATAAACGACATGCCTTCGGACAAATCCCCAGGACCAGATGGCTTCTCTGGGAGTTTCTTCTGTGCTTGCTGGGAAACAATTAAACTTGATCTGCATGCTGCCATCAATCAGCTGTACAACCTGGACAGGAGAGGCCTCAAACGGCTCAATACCTCTCTAATTGTCCTGATTCCAAAGACACAAGGCGCTGCTGCCCTTCGTGACTTTCGACCAATTTCACTAATACACAGCATAATCAAAATATTCTCCAAGATTCTGGCGACTAGATTGGCTCCCATGCTAGATCAACTGATTGACCCGAGTCAAAGTGCTTTTGTCAAAAAACGCTGCATTCAAGAGAATTACATGTATGTGCAAAATACTGCTCGCTTTTTCCACAGAACCAAGAAGCCTTCGATCCTCTTAAAGCTTGACCTAGCAAAGGCCTTTGACACGGTCTCTTGGCCCTATCTCTTGAACATGCTCCGGGCACGAGGGTTTGGCGCTCGATGGACTGAATGGATTGCGATGATTCTAGCCACCTCCTCCTCCCAAATCCTCGTTAATGGGCTAGCTTCTGATTTTGTGCAGCATCGTCGTGGCCTACGGCAGGGGGATCCCCTATCCCCGTTCTTGTTCATTTTGGCTATGGATCCCTTCCAACGCATGCTTGATAAGGCCACGGAGGAAGGAGCTCTCTCCAAGCTGCCAGGGCGGCGCAATGTAATCCGCACTTCAACTTATGCGGACGATGTCGCGTTATTCATCAACCCCTCTCTCCGTGACGCCAACATGATCAAACTGCTGCTTGATGCTTTCGAGAGGGTAACTGGCCTTGCAACAAACCTAAACAAGAGCAGCGCGATGCCTATTCGCTGCGAAGGAGTAAACCTGGATGACATTTTACAGCCTTTGAGCATAGCCATCAAAGATTTTCCTTGCAAATATCTAGGAATGCCGCTCTCTCTGTACCAACTGCGCAAATGAGACTTTCAAGCTCTTCTTGACAAGATAGATGCTCTGCTGGCTGCTTGGAAAGGATCCATGATCTCGAGGGAGGGAAGGCTGGTTCTCCTAAAAAGTGTGTTGTCATCTGTAGCGATTTACATGATGACAACGCATAGGCTACCAGCATCGGTCCTGGAAAAAATCGAGAAGCGTTGCCGGGCTTGGTTATGGCGTGGGGAGGGCTTGTGTAACGGTGGCCACTGTCGTGTTAAATGGTCAGTTGTTTGCAGACCTAAAGCCCTTGGAGGCCTTGGCGTCCTCGATCTGGTCAAGTTTGGCCGGGCTCTCAGACTTCGCTGGCTGTGGGCTGCTTGGAAATCTCCTAAAAAACCCTGGGTTGGCTCTCCTTTGCCCTGTGATAGCACCGATAAGGCTCTGTTTGCTGCGGCGACAGTGATCACACTTGGGGATGGCTCCGTTGCGAATTTCTGGTCTGATCGGTGGCTGCAGGGGGCGGCTCCTCGGGATGTGGCCCCGAACCTTTTTGCTATCTCTTCTCGCAAAGGACGCTCTGTCCGGGAGGCGTTGAGAGACCACAGATGGCTTTTGGACCTTCATAATGGGCTAACTGAAGATATGCTCCCTGACCTGCTTAGATTGTCTAGCATGCTCGATGAGGTTCAGCTAGTGGAGGGCACCACGGACTCAATCAGATGGCGATTGGAACCATCGGGTGAATACACGGCCAGATCAGCTTATCATATACAATTTGCCGGTGCTACAGCTTCAGATTTCCCACAGCCATATGGCAATGTTGGGCACCAGGAAAGTGCAAGTTCTTCATGTGGACGGCCTCGCTAGGCCGAATTCTCACGGCAGATGCTCTGCTGCGACGGAGATGGGAAAACGACTATTTCTGCCCGCTCTGTAGGCGAAACCTTGAGACCCCTCTGCACCTGCTTACTGAATCCGTTGGTCAAGAGTTTGGGCTACCTTGGCCAATTGGACTGCATCGGAAGCTCCCAACCCTGCGTCCTGGGACGAAACCTCCATTGTGGACTGGCTGAAGGGCTGCCGATCTAGAGCAGCGACGGACAAGAGGAATGGAATCCATTCTCTCTTGCTACTTGCCTCTTGGGAAATATGGTGCGAACGGAATAGGCGAATCTTCGAGCACAAAGAACTCTCAGTTAATGCTTTGGCTGTGCGGATTCGAGACGAAGCGGCTCTCTGGAACGTGGCTGGGGCTACTATACCTTTCGATCCAGGCTGAGTTTTGTTCCTTTGGTCTTTTTTTACACGGGTGACATAAGCTTTCTCGCTAATGTTTTTCTCACCCGTTTTCTGTAACTTTTACTCCTTCTAATCATTGAATTTAGCAGCCCTTAAGCTGCTAACGTTCAAAAAAAACACAGTTTGCATGCTGCTACGGGACAAGCATGGCCTGATGGCCACCACCAAGTCAGCATAATTAACTCGCACCAATACCACCGCCAGTCCACGATGCAGGTCAAAATGCAGTGTCACCGGGGTACTGCTGCCGCTGCTCGATCGGTGCTCGGTACTTGTACAGAGAAGACAACGACAACGCAAACAACAAAAGAAAGGGGGCAGAGACATGCACAACGAGACATCATCCCCACGGCCGCCGGCCTGTCCCGGGCCCGGCCAGGTGGTCGCAGTACAGAGCCACCGCCGTGCTGGTGCTGGTTGCACGCACCAGTGCAGAGTGCCCTTGGCGCGTCTAGATCACTACCGGTGGTGGTGCCGGCCGTGAACGGCGCAGAGGATCCCCACAGCCAGCAAATAATCACGAAAAGGTAGGTTGGTGTGGTGCAGAACTGCAGACTTCACTGGGGAGCCGATGATAATGCCACCCCCGATCGACCGCGCATGGCGGGAGAGGAGCTGGAGTTGGAGCCAGTGGCAGCGGAGTGGAGTGGACTCTCTCCCTGACCACCAACCCCGCGCGCGCCACCGTCTTGCCCAACGGGAGCGGTCACGCATCGGAAAGGGCGCCGCGATGGGCGTCGGTCTCGCTGCTCGCAGACGCTTTTTCCCCGTGATTGAAAAGCCGAAAAGGATGCACCCCCCCCCCCCCCCCCCACACGTCGCCCGATTTGTACGGGCCAAAGTTCGCGTGTGAGCCCTGTCTCGGTTCCTTGGGTTTGAATTGGGTTTTAAAAGAGGGTGACCGCGCATTCGAATCTTTATTGTTGGGATCTGCAAAGTCCTCATCAACCCATAGAGCATCCTGTCAAGTTTAAGTAAGGGTCACTTTCATCCAAACTATTAAAATGTGAATTTTGGAGGATTTGTATCCTTACCAAATTTCTTATGGAGCCTGTAAGATTTACTATATACCTCTATTAATATTTTCCTAAGGTTTAAATATAGAAGGCATTCTATAGTTTCAATTGCTAAAATTAGGAATGTAATTTTAAATTTGTAGTCGACATTGTGAACAAATCATTACTGAGTATCGGACATTATTTTGCGATGTACACGTATTTTTTTTTCAACCGCAACAACAAATTCCACATGTTTTTGTAGTGAACATTTTATTATGGAGAGATCATACGATTGTTATATTTTTTAGTCGATGTGTAGTAAAAAAAATTATTACCTCGAGATACATGAACATTCTTTTTATTATCAAAACATATTCCATGTTCCCACATGATTTTTTCATTGTGACGACTAATGTATAGACTATAATTTCAGTTACAAGGGTCGTATACCCTTCTGATATTAACATCCACGGGACATTTTAGTATATGATCCACACTCAAGTCTTGTTGTGGAACTTGTTTAGAACACGATTTAATTTCCAAAAAAGAATAGCAAAAACTTTAAATGTACCCCAGCTATAATTTAAAATTTCAAATGAGAGCTCGGACTCATATGCCCTCGCCTAAATAGATTTTTTTCGTCAAAAAAGAACAGAAAAATTTAAAACAAGAATAGCAAAATATTATTATTCTCAGTGAACAAAAACATGTGTTCTACCCGCATGCAAAACTTCATCGAGAAAAGACTCGTGTGGTGGTATACGCAAAAAAGAAATCTTTTAGAGCACTTTACTTTTCATAGACCGCTACGCATTTATTTTCTCGAGGAAATTCTGATGTTGTTAGAACTCTTTGTCAAACATCCAGACATTTTTTGGTACACTTTTGCTATTTTTTTCCATTCACACAAAGGATATGAGGATGACTCCAACGGGGCGACGCAAACGGATGCGGGTCCGCGTTTTGTCCGTTTAGATCGGCAAACGGACGCGCGTCCGGCCCATGTCCGCGTTTTCTGGCCACTGCACCAAACGGGGCCGACACATGAGTCCGGTCGGCCTTTTTTTCCCAAACATTTTTCTTAATAATAAGGATTACATATTTGGAAACTGAAAATACATAATAAAAGACCTAGTAAATCTAGGGCTCCTCCTCCTTCTCCGTCGGCGAGATGTGAACGCGGGCGGTCTACCTCCCGGAATTAAACCAAAAACTAAACTAAAAAACATAAAGAGAATTAATAACATACCACCGACCGGCAAGGGGGAAGATCAAAGAAGGGCTCCGGCCTTGAGGAACGTCCAGCCGCAAGCCCGTTCGGCCACGGACTTGTTGGCTCTTCCTTCATCATGGTCGTGGCCTGCCGCGGACTAGCTGGCTCCTCCTCATTGATCCTTTTGTAGCTACGAAACACGTAGCGGTTTCCGGCTTCAGTGCAAAATTGGCCGCACATAGGCGGCCATGCCGGCGGGGATACGATATCAGTTGGAGCTACATGCTCCTTTGGCGGCCGCCTTGACCGGCCCAGCGCGCGCATCGCTCTCGATGGCTTTGCGTGAGCTCGCCGTCTCGGCCTCCTGTGTAGCGTCGACGCAGGCGCACGCGGTGGACATGAACACGGCCGCCCTCTGAGCGTTCAGCTGCATGTGGGATGCCCACGCCGCCTCCTCCTCGGAGCTGTGGACATAGCCGCCCACGCCCATGGGAGGCTCGGGCGGCGCGCTGCCCGCCGCGACTCCGGCGGCGTACTCTTCTTCGTCGTTGTCGATGGAGTCGGAGTACGCGGCCTCCACCGCTCTTCTCTCGTCGTCCGACAGGCGCGGCCACGGCGGCTGCGGAATCATGCTGGCCCATGCCGGGCTGGTCACCATTCGGCGTGAGAAGCTGCCGCAATAGCGCCCGCGCGCGCTCATACGCGCTCGCTCGACTTGGTCCACCAGATGCTGCGGCGGCGACGGCGGATCCATTCCGGCGCGTGGATCTGTGCTTGAAGGTGGTGGCCGCTGTGGCTGGGGGAGGAGAGCTCTAGGGTTTGTGCTCTAGGGTTTGGCCGGTCGGCTCCATTTAAAGAGTTCCACCGTCCACAGTTAATGGGAGTAGGTGGCCGCTCTAGCCGTTGTAGTGTATGATACGCGGGGCCTGAGCGGACACGGGGAGGACAGACGAGCGCTCCGCGGCCTTCGCAAATCTTGCCCAAATTTGGGCCAGGAATGGGTCGTGGCGGACAGAAAAATGGATCGCGGTCCGTTTGCGTCGCCCTGTTGAACCGTGTTTTTGCCTCATGCGGACAGGAATAGACTCGTGCGGACTCGATGCGTCGGCCGTTGGAGTCATCCTGAGCTTGGACTTGGGAGCCAAAACTCTTGAGAGAATTGCCACAATACCACTAATGAGAACCGTGAGTTCCAAAATACCACTGAAGAAACCCATGTTGCCAAAATAGCACTGCCATTAAGGTTTTCCATGCCCATATACCACTGCCGTGACTTGTCAAACGTTTCACGTTAGTCAAACTGTGAGGATCTTGTCAGGTTTTTCCGAATGACAAAATTACCCTTCTGTAACCTAGGCAAAAGTCCAGCCTAGACCAAATTCTCCATTCTCGGTTTTGGCCATGGCGGCGTCCCCGACCACCCCATCACCGTGGCTCCTCTGCTCTCCCCTCTGAATCCTCCCTCGCTCCCGACTCCCTCCTCAGCTCCGACGGCGCGGCCTGCACCGCAATTTCTCCGACGTCGGCGCCCTCCCGAGCGCGACAAGGAGACGCGCGGTGACGCCGGCGCGCTCGCCAATCTCGCTGACGTCGGTGCCCTCCCCGAGCTCTCCGCGCCCTCCCTAGATCCCCGACATCGCGCCGCGCCGTCCTAGGCTTGGGTGCTCTCGCCCGCCCTCCGAAGCTCCCAGCTCGACGAGGAGAAGTGCGAGACGACGACGGCGCCATCCCGCACAAGCTCCTCCACTCTTCTGCTTGGTTCTTCGAGACGCCAACTTCAACACCAAGCTGCAGCCTGTGGGGGGTATACTCTGTTCTTCCCATCCTGGTACTTTTGTGACTTGTGAGTAGTGTTTTTAGTAGATAAATGAAGCAAGTTCAGAAGTTGTTGTGTTAGCCTGTGTCATCCTTGATTGATGGATAGTTTCAACATACTAGAAATAGATGTTCAGAAGTTACTGATGAATTGGTTAAATCTTGTGTAAAGGCTGTTTTTTTTTGTGTGTGTAAAGGCTTTTGAAATGAGTAGAAATGAGAGACTTGTGGATGTGAGAAGGTAAGGGTACAGAAGTCTTTTTGTGTGGATGTTAGTCTCAGTCAGTTCATAGTGGTATTTTGGCATCAAAAACCAAAACTGTAATGGTATTTTGGCAACTTGGTTTTTTCCGGTGCTATTTTGGAAATTTCGGTTTTAACTAGTGGCATTGTGGCTATTCTCTCAAAACTCTTTGCCCGCTGTAACTTTGTTCTTAAAAGAAAACCGGATGAGCTTTCCCGTAAATATTACATACACCAGAGGGGTGAAATGCGATTAAGCCGTAAGCGCAACCTTCGCGATCCTTTGCGGCCTCGTGCGCTCTCTTTCTTCTGACTTCTTCGCCTGCTCCTCCAGTCATCGCCTCCTCACCTCGTCCTGTCTCCTCTCTCACTCTGACCCGACCAGACTCGCTTCGCTTCCAAGTTCCAATGGCGACGCAACTGCTTACCTCACGGCGCGCGCCACGCGCCTGAGCACCGACCCGTCCTCCATCATCGCGTGTCCGCCGAGCGCACCCCGGCCGCACATGGCGGCGCCGGGCCTGGACGAGGTCATGGCGTTCCTCACGGAGCACGGCTTCGCGAGCACCGCCTCCGCCCTCCGAGACGACGTGCTGGGCCGTACTGCCGATGGGGAATCCGGATCCTCTGCCGCGTTAGGTCCCCTGCTCCCGCCCCTCCGGTTGCCGGCCTCCGCCTCCGGCGTCCTCGACGGCGCGCCGGCGCTTGCAAGCCCCGGCTCCAGCTCCGACTCGGCGTCCTCCTCCGCCTTCGTCAGCATGCGCTCATCGCCCTCAGGTAGTCACGGCGTAAGTTCTTTTTTCCGTGGGCGTTAAACCCTGCTCTTCTCTGTTTCCGAGGCCGGCGGTTGTGCCCCGCGATGTCTCGATCTGTGCGCCGCTAGTTTGGGACCAATTCGAGGCTGCTGGGTCAATGCAAGTATGTTTCTGCTTGGACGCTCATTCCCACATGGAACAATTCGTCCCAGGACTGGTTAACTTAAACCCCTCCCTCGGTTCGGTGCATCACCACTGACCGTGACTGATTTCTATCCCCCTGGCTACTTTGAGTGCTCTGTTTTCCGAATTTGTGGGTATTTTTGTTACAATTTTGATCCAAAATTTTGATCTTTCTGTTTGGCGGATCAGGGCTGCTGAATCCATATGGCGTGTGGTCGCCCCCGCACTCGCTGTCGAACTCGTCGTCATCTGAGATGGAGTTCGGCACAGCACGCCAGTACGACACCAGCGACGTCTTCTTCCAAGAAGGCTGGCTCTACGACGACCACATCTTCCATACCAATCTGGACAACGATGGCAGGGACAAAGAGGAAGACAAATTTGTTCTCGGTGCTCACGGTGGCTCAGGACGGATGGAAAAGTTCGTTCTTACCGCCGGGGACGACCGCCGTCATGAACATGCCGGCCATGACGGCTGTGAAGGGTGCGCCGAGGTGTACACCTGCTCATCACCGCTCTGCGGCTGTTGCGGCGGGGGACTCAAGGATGTAGAGGGGCTCCAGGCTGCCAGAAATTCTAGCTCCGCTGTATATGGGAGATACAAGATCATGGATGACCAGACAGAGATACTTGACGAGTGTGGCCTGGACGTGTTTCAGCTGAAGCAGAGTGGGGATGCTGTTCTGGAGTGTGATTTGCCAAGAGAATCTGGGCAAGGAGATGACCGTGTGGAGCTGAATGTTGTCGAGAGGGAGCTTCAAATGCTCAGTTCATTTGATACTTATGCTGACATTGCTGCAAGTAAGTACTAGTACCACATTTGTTCTAAACTCTACGCTAATGTACAATTTCTCAGCTTCATCGATTTCTGAAACAATGAAAATAATTTTTTATTTGATTTAATGTGACGAGGAAGTGGAACAATTTACAACATTTAAAAGATTATGTACTGTTGAGGTTTCCAGCTTGAATTGTGAAGACCTGAATCTCTGTTGCCATTTCACAAACATGCAAGGATAAAACAAAACACTATACTAGTCAGTGACAACCATTTTCAGTAACCTTTCCAGATTTGTAATATCTATTCTTTAATACAATTATTGTTGCTTCATTCACATAGATCTTCTGTAGAAACATAATTGAATTTGCCTCTTCTGTTTAATTGATGACATGACTTCCATAAAGGGAAAAATAAATTAGTATTGCCAATAGGAATTTTCTAACTTTTTCTCGAACACGCACCCAAATATGTGTCACCTCTATAAGAATAAACAACAATGAAAAAATGTCAAAAAAAAAAAACCTAGGCTACCTGAAAGAAAGAAAAAACGAAATAGGAACAAAAAAAGGAAACCGGAACAAGGCATTTATAACATAGTTCAATGATACAGCAAGGTTAAACATATTTTTTGAGCCAATCATTTTAAAAATTGGTTGTTGTCAAATAGTTTTCCTTGAATTGATTTCTGACTGTTTCAGTGTTAATTCCTAATGCTTACTGTCTTATATAGGTCCGATCGCGACCAATGTAGAGTTGGATGATAGCACTGAAAACAATCTCGAAAACAGCAGGGACAAAGAATATCCGAAAGAGTATAGCTTACATCCTTTCACTGAGACTGGTGATTCTGATGACGCCTATGAGTTTGGTGATATTGGGCCATTAAATGCAGATGTCAAAAAGTGTGCTGCTCCTATAGCCGAGGAACAAGATCCAGAGTCAAATATTGATCTGGCCCTCTCTAATTTCCACCGAGAATACGAGGTATTTGAATTAAGAATTGTCCACCGCAAGAACAGGTTCACATCAAATCTTTTTTTCTTCTTCTTTTGGTTGTTATTAAGAAACATCATTCTTAGCTCATGTAGTAGATATCCATTGCAGAACTGGCTTTGAAGCAAACAAGGATTTCCCCATTGTCTTGAATTCAGTCATAGCAGGAAGATATTATGTCACTGAGTATCTTGGCTCGGCTGCATTCAGCAAGGTTGCTCAAGCACATGATCTTCAGACGGGAATGGATATTTGCCTTAAAATAATTAAAAATGATAAGGATTTCTTTGATCAGAGTTTAGATGAGATAAAGCTGCTGAAGTTTGTGAACAAATATGATCCATCAGATGAACATCATGTACTACGCCTATATGACTACTTCTACCACCAGGTATATAACTTGAGGGAGAAATAGTTGGCTAACATACTCCTTTTCTGTTAACATCATTCTGCATACTGGTTGGTTGTTTGGAATCTAAGAATGTATATAAAGGGATGTACACTTGGTCTCTTGCAATATCTCAAAAGATGTACTTTAGCAATATACTACTCCGTACTATTTTGTTTTGATTCACGTGCATCATTTGCTCGCAGGCATGTGTTTAATTATAGGGTAGTGAAATTTCTTCATTTCTCAGTCTCTTTGCATAATACTGGTTGCTGACAGCAATTAAATACTGACAGGAACATCTTTTCATTGTCACTGAGTTACTGCGAGCAAATCTGTATGAGTTTCAGAAATATAACCAGGAGTCTGGTGGTGAGGTGTACTTTACGCTTCCTAGGATACAGGTATGCTGAATGTGGTTTACTGAGATATTTGTATAAAGAATTAAATATCACGTATTCTAGAGAATCTAGTAGAGAAAAAATTACGCGTGTACAAATTTACATGCCACTTTATTGTCTGCACCTTACTTCATCACATTAGTATGTTTTATTTAGAACTTCAAATAAAAATGTGTTTAGTTGTTGGACCCTGAATCATCATTAATTCCCTGTCTTTCAGGCAATTGCTCGGCAATGTTTAGAAGCTTTGGTATATTTGCATCATTTAAGGATCATTCACTGCGACCTAAAACCAGAGAATATCCTTATCAAGAGCTACTCGAGGTGTGAAATTAAGGTCATTGATCTTGGGAGTAGTTGCTTTTTGACAGACAACTTAAGCTTGTATATCCAGTCACGTTCTTATCGAGCTCCTGAGGTCATTCTTGGCCTGCCATATGATCAGAGGATTGACGTTTGGTCTCTCGGTTGCATTCTTGCTGAACTATGCACCGGTGAAGTAAGCAATTTTTTGTTGAGCTGATATTTTTATTTTGCACATGCATCAAAATCTTAGCTATATTAAGCACATAATGGTCAATGATCACATCAGTACATTGATATTTATAGAGTGTGACATATAGACTTAATAGTATGCAGGCATGTTCTTTTTCTATCTTTTTGTAGATGGTATGTTCCTCTTCTTTGTTGTATGTTAATCTATAGCTCCAATATAGAGGATGAGTAAAATAGAGGATGAATTTCTTTGGTAATGTGTATATCCAACCATCTACTCGTAATACATAAAGATTCAAGGAAAAAAAGTATAGTTCCAATCTCAAATGTATGGGAAGTTGGGATAGCCGTTTATAACTTCAAATCACAGACACAAAAACAGTTGTATGCTTCTAGTTGTTTTACCATTTTAAAGAAGCCAACCATCTAGTCATAAACATTGGAACTCTTTACACATGACAGGTACTATTTCCTAATGAACCAGTGTCCATGATGCTTGCCCGAATGATTGGGATAATTGGACCAATAGATATGGAAATGATAGAGCTGGGGCAGGAGGCACAGAAGTATTTTACTGATGATTATGACCTTTTTACCAAGAACGAGGTACATTCATTTCATGTTTGCTGTTTTAACAATGACTGCTTTGTTTTAACAATGACTGCCTTGTGACCAGTAAACACTAAACACTTGGATTCCCTTATTTACTTGTGACCAGGAGACAGATCAGTTGGAATATTTGGTTCTAGAGAAGTCCTCTTTGCAGCACCATTTGCGATGCCCTGATCCGCAGTTTGTCGATTTTCTATCTTATCTGCTTGAGATAAACCCCAGGAAGAGGCCAACAGCCAGTGAAGCACTAGAGCACCCATGGCTTTCATCTGAGTACTGAACTACTGATACGAGGCCGCACATATAAGGATGAATTTTCGGTTGCTCCTTATTTTGGAGCTCTTTTAAAACCTGTAAAGAAAATACAAAAAAAAGTGGTTTTCTCAGAGAGTTGCTTTTTTTTTACATCAAACATTACTGTTCCCTTGTGTCGTATAGAGATTTGTCTTTTTAGTTTGCAGGCTTGTTGGCAGGATAATTCTTGGAGTGGAAGCTCTGCTTTGTGAGCTAAGGTTTATGAGTGTATGTAAATATGAGGAGTTTTTCCCCAGTGTATCTGTACAGTTGAAACTCACACGTGTAATCCTTCTGATTCATCACTGATAGCACAATGAAACAATTCTCCGAGTGTTTGATCAGTGTTGCCCATGTTTTTGCTGTGACTAAACTGATAATGGGCCTTATCTGAACTCTCAGGTTTCTCTGCTGAATCGCCGATAGCCCGATACGTCTCGCCCGCAACGTCCCTGCCAGCGGCAAAAATCTCCTATCCGTTTCTGCCAACGTCCCGCTCCCAATGCCGCCGGCCGCAGCAGCGGCCGCCGCCCTCCCTTCCCCTCCCCCCACCGCCGCGTCCCCGCCGCGAAGTCCATCTGGCTGAACCCCAACCTCCCCAGCTCCCACCCCCTCCACCGCCACAAAGCAGCAGAGCTCCAGCGCCAGCAGCAGAACCACGGCCCCGACGTCACGGCCCTCGTGGCGGCGCTCTCCGCCGCGCGCGCTGCCCCCGACCTGGCCGCGGCACTCTCCCCGCACCGCCCCGTCTCCCCGCGCCTCCTCTGCACGCTCCTCTCGCGCATCTCCGACCCTCGCCGGGGCGTCGCCCTGCTTGACCTCCTCGCCCCCGACCTCCCCGCTCCGCGCTCCTCGTCCCCTACAACCTCCTCCTCCGCGCAGCCTCCCGTGCCGGGGACCTCCGCCTTGCCTCCGGTCTCCTCCTCGAGATGCGCGACCGGGGCGTCGCCGCGGACGCCTTCTCCTACTCCACGCTCCTCGCCGCGCTCACCCGCGCGGGACACCTCGACCACGCGCTCACCTTCCTGCCGCTCATGGAGTCCGACGCCGTGGCGCCAGACCTCGTGCTCTTCTCCAACCTCATCCACCTCGCCCTCCGCGGCGGAGACGCGCCCAAGGCGCTCGCGCTCTTCTCCCGCCTCCGGGCCGCCGGGATCAGGCCCGACCTCAAGGCCTACAACGCCGCCATCGCCGCATATTGCAAGTCCGACCTGCTCCGCGACGCCAAGCGGCTGCTGCTCCACGACATCCCCGCCGACGGCGTCGCGCCCGACGCGGAGTCCTACTCCCCCATCCTCGCCGCGCTGGCGCGCCGCGGCCGGCACCTCGCTGCCGTGTCGCTCTTCTCGCACATGAGCGCCGTGGCGCGCGTCAAGCCCGACCTGTCCGTGTTCAACATCGTGCTCAACGCGTATGGGCAGCTCGACCTCGCGCGCGACGCCGACCGGCTGTTCTGGTCCATGCGCCGGGCCGGAGTGCCGCCGAGCGTGGTGACATACAACACCATGCTCCGCGTGTATGGCGACGCCGGGCTGTTCGGGGAGGCGGTTCACCTGTTTGGACTCATGTGCAGCGCCTCCGATGTCAATGGCGGCGGCGGCAGCGTCGTCAAGCCCAACATAGTGACGTACAACACCATGATTTCCATCCACGGCAAGTCGCTGGAGGATGAGAAGGCCGGGAGCTTGGTGCAGGAAATGTAGGCCAACGGCATCCAGCCCAATGCCATCACTTACTCCACCATTTTGTCCATATGGGTGAAGGCCGGCAAGCTCGACCGCGCCGCCAAGCTCTTCGAGAAGCTGCAGGAATCCGGCACGGAGATTGACCCGGTGCTGTACCAGACGATGGTCGTCGCGTACGAGCGTGCCGGGCTTGTTTCGCAGGCAAAACGATTGTTGCGTGAGCTCAGAGAACCAGACCAGGGCATCCCGAAGGAGACGGCCATAAAAATCTTGGCCAGCGCCGGCCGGGTGGAGGAGGCCGCGTGGCTGTTCCGTCGCGCGGTTCACACCGGCGAGGTAAAAGACCCATCGGTGCACCGAGCAATGATGGGGTTATTTGCGAAGAACAGGAGGCACCGGAGCGTGGTGGAGGTGTTCGACGAAATGAGGAAACTGGGCCATTTGCCGGACTCGGAGACGATTGCCATCACAATGAATGCTTACGGCAAGCTGAAGGAGTTTGACACGGCGGCTGTGCTGTACCGGGCACTGAGGGAGGAAGGCTGTGTGTTCTCGGACAGGGTACACTTCCAGATGCTCAGCTTGCTCGGTGCTCAGCAGGACTTCGAGGCACTGGAGCAACTGGTTGGCGAGCTTAGCCATGACCCGAGCATCGACAAGAGAGAGCTTTATCTTGTGTCCGCCGGCGTGTATGAGAGAGCATACAAGTTTGACGAGGCGGCCCAGATTATCAGCCAGATACGAAGTTCCAGTGATTTTCGCGTCCACAAACTCAGATAAAATGCTTCTGCTTCAGTACACCTCTCAAGTCCAGACTGCAGCAATTCTTACGAAATTTGAAAGAAGCATTTCAGCAAGAGAGAAATATCAGGTTGCTCAAAAAGCATGGTTGTGACTTGTAAGTGATCATGTCTTGTGTTAGTGGACATCCTTAGTGAGTTATTACCTCTGTTCCAAAATATAAGACGTTTTTTGTAGGCTAAAATGGCTTACCAAAACATCTTATATTTTAGAATGGAGGTAGTAATACTTTTTAGCGAGTTACTACGAATTATAAGGTTTGAATGTCATCAAATAATCGGTGCTGCTAATTGGGCCTAGGCTATGTAAATATCAGGTGGTTAGATTTATTAACACGTGATTTTGGTGAAATGCTGGTAAAATTCCCTGAACATTTCTTACCGTGAAACCTTGACTAGAAGTTGCATGCAGCCTCTTGCATCATAGTCACATACCCAAGAATTGTGCATTAGATTAAGTGAACTATCAACAATTAAATTTTACAACAAAACATGATCCGAGAAAAGAAGTTGATGACCCGTAGGCCATAGGCCTTCCACGTCCACGCGGCATTGCTAGCTTTCCGCTATTGCAAAAAATTCATATTACAAACTATCTATCTATTACTATATGCTAAACAATAGACTGATGAAAAATAGGTAGATATGATAGAAATTTCTCATAAAAAAGGTAAAATCATCTAGCCAACGATCCCACAGACCTTCTTTAAACTGATGTAAGACGATTGTTACGTCTATGTAATTGTCCCGACCTATCGGTGGACCTTATTGTGTACTCCCTCCATTCCAAATTAATTGACGCAGATTTAAAACATGTTCTAAATCTGCGTCAATTAATTTGGAATGGAGGGAGTAACACTCAAACATTGTCGCAAAAAACTCGCATCAATCAATTTAGGGCCAAAAATTGAGTCCTATCTCTACCTGCCATACACAACGCCTAACCAATCAAGCAACACCATCACCAATGTCGATCCCGCTATCATCAAGCATCTCTGTCGTGTGGCTAGAATTAACAAGGAAACAACTTGGTTTAGAAACGAATAAGTTGACTCATTTCGAGGGTTTGAAACTCTTCCTCAACGTTCTTTGCCCTTATTGCCCGACATACCTTGGAAGGCACACCTTGGAACTAATTCATTCATCGGCCCTCTTCGCGATAAAGCTTTGCCTTACTTTGCTTGTTGGCTCTAAGTACACCTCCTTTACTACACTACATCCTCTCACCGCCCCTAGTAAGCCCGAAAGGCTTCTAACTCCCCAAAACCTTACTTATTCAGGGCAACATTCAGAACTTACGCCAGGTCACTTCCTTTCATCTGTCATTCTCTCATATGCTTAGTACCTATCCATAGAAATGGAATTCAAAACTTTGGAATAGTTTCCATGAGAGCCTCAAGTTCAGTTCAAGGAGTAGTGTAAAGTAGCATACAGAGGGGCGCTCCTGTTGGATGTATGCCCAAAAAGGCAACAAAGTTTAACATCTGATTCATAATTATGCTTCATGATTCTATGTTATAACTGCGGTGACTCCTGAATATGTGATTCAGAGGAAAACTCACTCGCACGTGTAGAGACATGAACAGAATAAAGTATACCCTAGTCTTGCCTTTTAGACTAATTCGTTGATTGGTAGAGACCACATTTTCCTGGTCTGGGACATTGTTTATGTCAGCATCAATTAGACCCAAATCGTTGATATGCTAAGAAGATTCCAAAGTGTCTTTTTGTCCTTAGTGCAATATCGCAGATGGTTATTATATGACATGTCCTTAGACCATGAGGTTATTAGTGTTGTGTATATTGGAAGAGTTACTTTGGTACTGTCAAGCATCATGGCCATAACTGGGTGATCATAATGGCAGTCACTGGGTGATTCCGAAGGTGTGCATATATCCTAATGTTCCAAGATGGAAAAATTACTCCTCTGTCAAAAGAGAGATACTTCCAGGGCCCACTCGGTATGTATGATATCCAATATGTTCTGCAGACAATGCATGATGAAGTTACATCATGTGGGATATCGGATTACGGGAACGAGAAAAGAAAACTTACCGGTAGCGAGATAGACAGAGATATAGTGAATCAGGGATTGATTCATGGAAATATCAGGAATACTTTATCTCAGGTAATTTCAGTATCGTGAGTAATGGGAATGACGAATTAATAATCAACATGTTCAACAGAGTATCATTCGCATAACGGTAGTAGTTATTCAGGTAGCCCATGTACCTGACCCTTGCCGGTGATTAGATGGAAACATCTAATTATAGCTACACGGTATCGAACCTCTAGGGTAACACGCTTAACTCAGTTCTAGTTTGTTGTGTATATGGTTGGTCTGGAGTATCACCGTAACGGTTTCTGTGTGGTAGATAATATATTTATCATATAGATTGGATTATGCAGACACTAGGTGTCTCGGAGTAATAGAAATAGTTTCTATCACTAGTCGGATTTATTCCGAGAGTTTATATAAGAGGGGAATATTTATCCGGAGTATTTTGTCAGCGGACACTAGGTGTCCCAATCATGTAAAAGTGTTTTCTATGATAAGTAATTAATTCGGGGAATATTCTGTAAAAGGAAATATTCAAATAAGAATTAATTAGACAAAATATTTATTAAATAAATATTAATTTAATTAATTATTAAATGGTTATTGGAAAATATTAAATAATTGGAGCACCAAGAGGGGCTGCCAAGTGGGCCCCATGGGGTGGGTGGGCCAAGGCGCCTGGGGGGGGGGGGGGAAGTTCCCCCCCATGGCCGAAACCCTAGAAAGGCCCATGGGGGGAGGCGGTTCGGGGGGAGCCTTGTTGGACAAGGACTCGTCCCCCAAAACCGAATTGGGGTTGGGGGCTTTCCCCTTCCCCAACCCGACTTGGACAAGGGGAAGTCTTTCTCCTTCCCCAAGTCCCTCTACCCCTTGGCCTCCTATATAAACCCCCACCCCCTCTCTTTTGGAGACACACAAGTTTAGATCTCTTCTAGTTGGATTAGAGGGTTCCTCTCTCCGATTAGATCTAGCTCTAATATCCAATCTCTCTCTCTCCCTCCTTCTCATGTGTTGAGATCTCCACCTTCATATACACCAGTGGTGAGTGCTTCAAGTGTGGACGGCGAAGCCCTTCTGGACCAGATCAGATGTACGCGTGCGAAACTCAGAGGGGTGATCCGTGGAGAAACGGTTGACCCTATTGTTGGGAATCGTAGACAGAAAACAAAAATTTCCCTACCGACGATAACCTTAAACTAGCCATGATCTATACTATGCAGATATACTAATACGGAGGAGATCAGAATACATACCCTTGTAGATCGGAAGCGGGATTACGTTCCCGCACAAACGTTGTCAGTGGAGACGACGGCGCCGACCTCAGGGTCGTGTAGTGGAAGAAGACAGCTCCCAGCACCAAACAATGGTGCCTCGCGGTTCCACACACGTACGGTGTGGATGACGACCTCCGGGCTCCAGATCCAGCAGAGCAACGGAAGCGAAGACTTGGACCCAGCAGCATGGCGGTGTGCGTATGATGGAGAGAACTCTCTCAAACCCGTACGTAGCTCCATTTGCGGAACCACGCTTGAGGTAGGAGAGAAAGAGAGAATTGGGGTGAATTTCCAAGGCATATGGCACCTCCTTATATAGGTGGAGGAGGGCTGCCTGCCTTGGTGGCTTGGCGGTGTGGGACTATTCCCACACCAGCCGCACCACCAAGGGGTGCGCCGGCCCTAGGTGGGCCCCATGTGGCCCACCTAGGCTGGCCGGCCGCCTCTCCCCATTTCCCAAATGGGGTTTTCCCCTAATGGGCCTCTAAGACCCATTTATGATTTAATGCCTTTAAAATTCGAATTAAATTAAATAATAAATATATTTAATCACTAATAACACTTATTAACATTAAATAATATTATTTAATTCATTCGGACTCCGAAACATCTTTCGTTGCCCTCCAATCTCCATCGGACATGTCCGGAACATTTCCGGAGTCTCCAGTTTCTTCTCTCTCTTAAATCTAATCTAATCGTCACCCACCCTTAAGTGTGTTACCCCACGGTTTGGGATCACTCCAGACATGATCAAGACACATTCTCCAATCAATGACTAACAGAGGGATCTGGATACCCATGACAGCCCCTGGGTGTCCACGAAAGTCTTTCTATCGTTTGAACCTTTAGACGTCCAGCTCCATCCTCTTGCCTAGCGATACTTAGATAGTCTGAGCGTCGTTCACCGGTAACACTATTACCGAGCATGACCTCGTCATTGACAAATATGTCTTTACTTGTCCGTGATATTATATCCCCGTGACCTAGTCACATGCTTGCAAGCTCATTGATGTAATCTCACCGAGTGGGCCCAGAGTATCTATCCTGCTATGTGGATTGGCAATTCCCGCTCTTGATCACTCGCTTCTACTGCTTCCTTCTGATACCCGAAAGTGTCACCTTTATTGACACGCTATATAAGACATGTCGTTTCATGCGATCAGCCACACCTTCCAGAAGCAGAGATTTGATATGATCTCACGGTCAAAGGTATGAACTCTACGTTTCTATATTTTGGGTATGTCCATCAAATCATTCACCTAATGATATGATCCGTTGTCAACCGACGTAGTTGTCCATGATCAGGAAACCTTGATCATCTGTTGCCCAACGAACTAGTCAAATAGAGGCTACTAGGGACCTGGTTGTTTTCATACCACACGTGTATTAATGTTTCCACGTAATACAGTTATAGCATGGTACAAAACATATTATGAACAATTGAGATATGAAAAAAATCACTTTATTAATTGCCTCTAGGGCATATCTCCACAGTCTCCCACTTGCACTAGAGTACAATTTAATCTAGTTTACAACTTGGTAAAAGCTTAACACCTATAGCAATATTGGTGCACGCTTGTCTCGTGGAAGAGGAAGCAAGTCAACAGATCTAGATCTGTATGTGCTTTGCAACACTTCTGTGTCACCTAGTTTGACATCATCCCGTATCATATGATAACGGTGAAATATATGCTTTGTCGATGGAGTGAGACTCAAAATTTCGCATAGCATGAGCCTTAAAAGTCTAAGAGATCTATTAAGGGAAACCAGTCATGCTCGGGAAAACAGCACAGTCCAATCACACTTGCTACTTCCGAAATAGCCATATATTCCTATACCTATGTAGATCATGCGACAGTGCATTCATATGCAATTTCGCAAGCTAACCCTTCTACGATAGTGCATTCATATGCAACTTCGCAATCTAACCCTTTCTTCAAAACAAAGGACTTCTCCTGTATGAGATTTCTAGCCGTATGGGTCAGTGTCATAACTTGCATCATCGTAACCCTTTTACGGCAAGTTGTCTCTTCACTCTCACCATACAAGAAACATATCTTCAGTTCTCTGTAGACACTGAAGGAAATACTTAACATTTGTTCATTGATCCATCCAGGGATCACTCTAGAACCGTTCTTCAACCAAGAACTTGGGTCACACCAAGTCGAGTTTTCAGTATGATAGAATCTATGTCTGAGGCATAGAGGATGTCGGACATCCAGTTCTTTCAATAACTATCACTGAAACTTAATATTTTATCTAGTCATACAACCAAGAACCTTTTTCTTCGCTTGTTCTATTCTGAAACATTTCAGAATCTTGACCTAAAAAATATTCCTGACCTAATGTTATTAAGCCCTCTTGATCTATACAAATTACAGATCTAAAGCCTAATACTCTAAACTTCATTCACAGAAAATTTAATCACTTAAATAATCATTCATACTTTACTAGAGGATCTGTATCATTCTCTATATGTCATTACATATAAAGTTTGGAATGACACCTAGCTCCCACTCAAATATGCCTTCCGCATATAAGACAAGGGAATTTCCTTTTAGCTCCCACTCAAATATGCCATTCACATATAAGATCAAGAAAAGCTACTTAGCTCCCACTCACTTCTTTATAAATGCAGGTTTCTTCAATTATTTTGGACGACTCCAAAATCCTTTGATCACATTATCAAAGTGAAGATTCCAGCTCCGATATGCTTGCTTCAGCCATGAATGGACAACTGAAGTTTGCATACATGTCTAGCATCCTTAGGATCAACCAAACCTACTTGTTGTACGATTACAACTCTTCCTTAATGTTGCCATTAGGGAACACGGTTTCTTTATCCACCTATCAATTTCTCAATTGAAAATAATTGCTAGAACAATCCTAAATAGACTCAGGCATCGCCACTTGAAACAAAATCTCGTTGTGGTCAACTTTTGAATTTGTCAAAACTGTTTATGACAAATCGATCCTTATAGACGGTTGCCTTTCCGTCAGCGTCTATTTTATCATAAAATCCATTTACTCTCAACGGCCTGGATGCCATCAAGAAATTACCTAAGTCATTACTTAGTCATTGTACATGGATTTTATCTCGGATTATATATGGCTCATAGCCATTTCTCGGACTTAGGTTCACCATCGCTTCTTTGTAGTTCGTAGGTATTTTCATGTTCCATTAACATGACGTTTCATAACAAGATAGTCGTAGCACATAGTGCGGTAACCATTCTCGTATGCCTACGATTTTAGTACGAGCTTAAAGCATCATGATCATTATCATTAGCTTTCTTTCATCTATGGAGGATGATATCGGAACAGTTTCCGGTATCGGAACAATTTCCGTTGCGTCACTCTGATGTCTGGAGAGGAAGTTCATTAACTCCGTCTTGCTCTACTTTCTTTCCCACTTATACCTTCGGACAAGAAACTATTTCTTTAGTAAGATATATTCCAGCAACAATTTTGCCTTCTTGTCGTGAGACACGTACCCAACTAATTCTTTAGGTACACTACAAAGATTTATCCATTTTAGGTTTGATCGTATCGAAACACTAAAATACCGAAACGACAATCTAGGCTAAAAGCCATGCCATAACATATGGTATTGTCTCCATGGATTTAGATGGTTTCCCTATTATCTAAGTGAGTGTTTTGTTCCTACCATACGACTCTAATGATCACAAAAATTCGATAAGAGATTTTATTGATCACACACAATCCAATAGCGTGTGATTACGACGTTCTAACACACCATAACATTGTGGTGTTCCATACGGCGTAATTTGTGGAAACTATTCTCACAAGTCTTTCAATGATATGCCAAACTCATAACTCAAATCTTTGTTTCCTCGATCTGTATCGCAGGAAATTGATTATCTTGTTAAGTTTAATTTCCTACTTTACTTCTGAACTTATTTGAATTCATCAAACTTTTCAGACCAGCATTTCATTAAGTGGATACCCATATATCGACTTAAATCAATCATTAGTAAAGTTTTACTAAATAATGATTTCCACTACACGTTGAAGTACTTCATTGATCCACACACATCAATTATGTATGATTTTCAATAAGTTACATGCCCGTTTCCAGAAAACGGTGTCTTAGTTATCTTTGCAAGTGTCATAAGATCAAAATCTAAAGACTCGGAGATCCATCGGAATGGAGCTTCTTTATGCTTATAACTTTGACATGACTCATAACGTTAGTGCCACATGAATGTGGTGTCATTACTAAGTTTGTATCCTTTGGCATTTAATGTTATAAATGTGACCACTACCATCTAGATTCACATATGAACATTCTATTCATGATCGGTGTACGATCATTAAAGATATCGCTCATAAATGTAGGACAACGATTTATCACTAACAGATATGAACGATTGTCTCGCAAGAGGAGACACACTTTAATGATCATGCTAACAAGCGATCAAAAGGAATATTTGTTCAAATCCAAATTAATCCAAATGGCGGATGTCGAGAGAGGTGTCTATGGCCATCACAACATGTTTGCCTGCCATCATCAACACACATTGTCTCCTCATCCTTCCAAGCCACTCAAGCAGAAAATCTTGTTTCACTAAACAGGACCAGCATCAACACTTAATCACTGCATAGAGTACTTGTTAAGGTAAAACATTCATAACATGTATATCATATATACCCCATTATCATTGATAATTTCCGATGATCTGTTTCATCTTCTAGACTCTGCAATCAAGAATTCATGAAGGTGAATGATTCTCCTTTCATGACATAATCTATGACAAACCATTTGCACCTGGCAACGTTGTCTGTCATCCAGTGATCGAGTTGAGCGAGGCGTCTCAATGTCATCAAATATGACCAATGTCATCAAGTATGACCAATGTCATCTGGTATGACCGCCACATGCTCTTTTAATGCGAGTGTTCTCTTCCATCTTAGTTGAGCGGAAAACCTGATTTACGGTGCATGCAGATCATCAATCTCAGCGACCATTCGCGATCTGTCAACATGCACCCACAGTTCAATCTCAACGGCAGAGATCATAGCATACACTGGACTATGATGAAATTATACGCACAAAACTTGATAATCTAAATTATCTTTTGTCAGCGGAATCTCCGGTTTTATCTCCTATCGGGTTTTGTATCATATAGAGCTAAAAGGTGTGAAACAAGGAGTATCCTCAAGCCACGGTATAAAATATGAAGTTTTGGACCCAACTCCTTTTTAAGTTTCTCAAATCGTAGGAATGTGATGCATGTAAAATGCATCAATGGACTTTGCACTTTAATTGCTTATATTCCAATCATATTTGCATCATATAAGGGTTATATCAATGTTTTATAATGATTTTTGGGAATATTCATTTATTTCCTATTTTTATGGAATTAACCCTGCACAGGCAGAAAACCCCGTTTTCTTATTTTAATGTTTCAGGGACCCAAACGTCAACGAAATCACCTGGAAATTTACGGGCGTCAACAGTGGCGGAGCTAGAGAAGTGGGGATCAGGGTGCACGTTGGTGTCAAAACGCACAAAATTCTTCTTTTAGGGGTGGCACATAAGGTGAAAATTTGCTATTTTACAAAGAAAAATAGATTTACCCGGTGTCCTGTGCACCCCCATGGTTGCACTTGGATCCGCCGGTGGGCGTCAATATTTGGAAGGAAGAAGACATGTGGAAGAAGGAAGCGAGCAAACGGAGGCTCGAGGGCCAAACGAGGGGGGCCCACGCGGCCTGGTACTGTAGCCACGTGGGACCCACCCATTTGGGCCTCGTGGCTCCGTTGCCTTCGATCTCTTCTCCACCGCCTTCGTTTTAACCTAAAAACGCCTTTAAAAAAGGTCCCATGAGGTTTCGTGAAAGGAGCGCCGCACAAACACAGAAACACCGAAACGGAGATTAGGAGCTACAGATTGGAGGGGGAAAACTCCGGCGGGGCGCTGCCGGCATGGTCTCCATATTCTCCATCGACTTCTCCACCGTCTCCATGATGAAGAGGGAGTAGTCCACCTCTGGACTATGGGTTTATGGAAGTAACTTATGTATCTCTCCTCTCTTGAGCTTCACTAATTAGCACCGTATGAGCTGCTGAACATGATTACGGTCACCGTTGTAATACCTTTATGGTGGATCTTTATGAGTTAATATATGTTTGAGATTGCAATGTTTGTTTCAGTTTTGAATATAGATGCATATTATGTACCCCGTTCTTGTCTACTTGTTTTGATCAAGCATGTTTATGAGAGCGTGTGTGGGGAAACGTGTGCATTAGTTGGAGTAACGGGGGGTGACTAGTGCAGTGAACGTGAGAGAAAGTTCTGCGATCCACTTTGGTATCTTTACCTTACTTTGTTACCTCACTAGGGATAAACTAAAATACCATGCTACCGGGGATGTGGGCGTGACCATTGCCACTACTCCATGACTAGATCTAGCATGTTCTTATTTTCACTTCATGTCATGATACTTAATGCTATACTCTGAGTTATCTTAATTACTGAGGTGTTATGATTTAGTTCGCATCTTGGTGGAGTATAAGAGAGGTTAATAACCAAAATATCTCTATGTTAGGACGTGATGCCCATATATCTAAGTAACTTGTTATCAAACTCTGTGTTGCAATCTCATATGTTAACTGTGTGTGTTCCATTGTCTACCACTTTATAAAGAGAGAGTGCATTTGTGAAACCATGAACCCCAGTCCATTTTTAATCATAAGAAACACCTTTCCAACACCATATACCACTTTTCTATTTTCAGCCATCATTAAATCCGAAAATACAAAAATACTTTTCATCTTGCATACATCATTCAAAAACCCAAAAATATCATTTATCATTGCATCCACCATCATTGCATATTTATTTCTTGTTTGCATTGCATAACTATCCTGATATCATTCTTACACCTTGTGCTTGACAACCACAGGTGAGGTTGAGGACCAAAACATCTAACCTTGTTTTGTAGGTAACCAAAAGAAGGATAAGAAGATAAATCTACCACTTCAGATTCCCCGAGAGTTCGATATTAAACCCTCAAGTCACCCCTCGTGGGGAAAAATGTCTTCCACTTACTATACACTCTGCACTTGGAGTCTCAACCTAATCCCGTTTACTTTTGCAGGTATCAAAGCCTTGCTCTTCGGGACCATCAGAATATGCCTAAGTCTAACAGGGCTATAGAAGAGGTTATCATCTACAAAGGTTTTGCAAAGCATAAAGACTTTTGTTCATAATAAAATATGGGTTCAAGTTTTCAAAATAAAACTACTAGAACTCCCACTCAAGACGAGTATCCCTCGCATCGTCTTAGTGATTACACAACCCCCATCCATTACACTACCCCCATCGATCAGGCAGATACCATAACTTCAAAGGTAGACATCGTATATCGATCACATCACCGCATGTGACTCGTGCTTAACCTTTCGGTACTTGTGTTCCGAGGCCATGTCTGTACATGCTAGACTCACCATAACACCCTCTGACGTATTCGCGCGTGCAATGTGGCTTACACCCACTGTATGCGAACGAAGAGATAGGTATACCCACACTTTGGTGTACCCCGTAACATAGAACTTTATTGGTGGTGTACGTCAGAGGGAGAACACTATTATCGGAATTTTGGGAGGGATCATCTTATATTACTACCGCTGTGTAACTAATATATAGACATATATATATACACAATATAAGATGCACACAATCTACATAGAATCTAAAATGAAATGTAATACGACATGATACGGTCTCCTCTGCGCCGATGGTCTCCATCGCGCCGACGGTTTATAAACAATTTAATAAACCTACCTTGACCATATCACATTGCCCCTGTAAAATAAAGTTAGACGATTTCTACTTTATCTTTTGCATGTTTTGCGTGGCTGCTAGGGCTTTCGCACAAGAACCGTTTCTTACCTACGAATACAACCACAACGGCGATAAGACAATTGTCTCTATTACACCCTTTTCAGGGCCCTCCATTGTAAATGATATATCAACTATTATAAGAGAGACAGACACCCGCCAGCCACATATACGGTACAAGCCGCATGTCAAGTGTGGAACCAGTCTCGCGTAAGAGTACGCGTAAAGTCGGTTCGGGCCGCTTCATCGAACAATGTCGTGATATAAACAAGTACATGCTAGAGGGTAACAAAAGTAGAATCGATGCCCACATTCAACATGTGTTCTAACCGTACAGATATATCTACACATAGATCGGCTCTAATACCACTGTTGGGAATCGCAGACAGAAAACAAATTTTCCTACCGACGATAACCTTAAACTAGCCAAGATCTATACTATGCAGATATACTAATACGGAGGAGATCAGAATACATACCCTTGTAGACTGGAAGCGGGATTATGTTCCCGCACAAACGTTGTCGGTGGAGATGACGGCGCTGACCTCAGGGTCGTGTAGTGGAAGAAGACAGCTCTCAGCACCAAACAATGGTGCCTCGCGGTTCCACACACGTACGGTGTGGATGACGACCTCCGGGCTCCAGATCCAGCAGAGCAACGGAAGCGAAGACTTGGACCCAGCAGCATGGCAGTGTGCGTATGATGGAGAGAACTCTCTCAAACCCGTACGTAGCTCCATTTGCGGAACCACGCTTGAGGTAGGAGAGAAAGAGAGAATTGGGGTGAATTTCCAAGGCATATGGCACCTCCTTATATAGGTGGAGGAGGGCTGCCTGCCTTGGTGGCTTGGCGGTGTGGGACTATTCCCACATCAGCCGCACCACCAAGGGGTGCGCCGGCCCTAGGTGGGCCCCATGTGGCCCACCTAGGCCGGCCGGCCTCATCTCCCCCATTTCCCAAATGGGGTTTTCCCCTAATTGGCCTCTACGGCCCATTTATGATTTAATGCCTTTAAAAATTGAATTAAATTAAATAAAAATATATTTAATCACTAATAACACTTATTAATATTAAATACATATTATTTAATTCATTTGGACTCCGAAACATCTTTTGTTGCCCTCCGATCTCCATCGGACATGTCCGGAACATTTCCGGAGTCTCCGGTTTCTTCTCTCTCTTAAATTCAATTTAATCGTCACCCACCCTTAAGTGTGTTACCCACGGTTCGGGATCACTCCAGACATGATCAAGACACATTCTCCGATCAATGACTAACAGAGGTATCTGGATACCCATGATAGCCCCTGGGTGTCCACGAAAGTCTTTCTATCGTTTGAACCTTTAGACGTCCAGCTCCATCCTCTTGCCTAGCGATACTTAGATTGTCTCAGCGTCGTTCTCCGGTAACACTATTACCGAGCATGACCTCATCATTGACAAATCTATCTTTACTCGTCCGTGATATCACATCCCCGTGATCTAGTCACATGCTTGCAAGCTCATTGATGTAATCTCATCGAGTGGTCCCAGAGTATCTATCCTACTATGTGGATTGGCAATTCTTGCTCTTGATCACTCGCTTCTACTGCTTTCTTCCGATACCCGAAAGTGTCACCTTTATTGTCACGCTATATAAGACATGCCGTTTGATGCGATTAGCCGCACCTTCCAGAAGCAAATATTTGATATGATCTCACGGTCGAAGGTATGAACACTACGTTTCTATATTTTGGGTATGTCCATCAAATTATTCACCTAATGATATGACTCTGTTGTCAACCGACGTAATTTTCCATGATCAGGAAACCTTGATCATCTGTTGCCCAACGAACTAGTCAAATAGAGGCTACTAGGGACCTGGTTGTTTTCATACCACACGTGTATTAATGTTTCCGTGTAATATAGTTATAGCATGGTACAAAACATATTATGAACAATTGAGATATGACAAATAAAATCACTTTATTAATTGCCTCTAGGGCATATCTCCAACACCTATCTCAGTATGTTGGATTAAGGCGGTACGCGAGGAGTCTATGATATTCTCTCGACTAGGCTTAGCCGAGGGTTCTTCCACAAGCTTCATCAATGTCGTCATCGACATCTCTTCTGCTTCAACGGTGTCAGTAACGATTTACAGTTAGATCAAATATGCATGTCTTGTCACTTGTATCTTCATAGTAGATCTTGGCTGTTGCGCTGTAGTGGCGAATTTTTTATTTTCCATGCACGCAACCCAATAGCTCCCGCTTAGGTTTTAGGCATGAGAAAGGACATCGTTCTCGACCGGCCCTTCCTTCCCGAAAAAGGCTCTCTTACATCTTTTGATGCATTAGTTATTTTAGATTCACCATCTTCAGATGCATCGGTTTATTATGCTTATGCCTAATCTTAATACTGACTAGTTATTGCAATTACCTTACCTCCACCGCCCCTCCTTTTAAGGAGGTTTCAGATCATCCAGCCACAACTCGTCACAAGAAAGGATTGATGGTTGAGTCCTCGTGCATGAAGTCAGTGGATTTGAGTGAACTGACCGTACTACAAATCGACAAATGATGCCCCCGCAAAACTCTTGTATATTAACGACAGTACAAATCACTGACATACTGCTATTGTGCAATCCCTTTATCTCCACACACATGAGAGAAATTTCACAATATCCCTCTCCTCAATGAGAGATCCTTCCTCCCCCAATCTCTCGACCAATTTGTCTTCCTTTTGATGGATCAGTGGGTGAAACCCTCACCACGTTCTCCCTGATGAGCTACCCCTCACCATTACATCGTTCACCAATCAATCACTCTTGCGCATCTCCAATGTCTACACCCATGCCCTTAAATGTTTCTTCTTTGACGAGCTAATTCACATAGGCCTAGCAACATTCCATATATGTTCCTTGGTGATTTCAATTTAACGAGGACTCTTCGATAAGAAAAAGGACTCTTATAGACAAGATGAAGCCAACATAGTTAACGAAATCATCCACACCCTCTTCTTAGTCGAGCTACTTTGATTGATTGTCGATTCACTTGGTCTAGTACTAGATCATATTCTATCATTAGAGAACTGACCGAGTCATAGCCGACCTTGCATGTGATTTTCTCTTCCCCGATTAATCTCTCTCCTCCAATGCTCGTATTGTTCTTGATCAGGTCGCTCTTGTCGTCTGTCACCACGTCTATCTCTCATCCCGTCGTTTTCATGTTTGAAAAAGTTAGGCCCAGATGCTCATAGTAAGTCAGGAGTGTGAGAGTGTTCATCCCCTTTCAACACCGGACGACGAGCCGCTAGAGGGGAGAGGGAGGAGCTGGAGAACATGAGGAGGGGGCAGGTGAGAGAACATGGGGAGGGGTACTCGGGGAGTGGGTCTCATGCAAAGCTGGCCACCTGGCCTGTGCTCGCGGGTCGACCCATTAGAACGTGTGTTTGGCCCATAAGGGGCCTGACCCGACACGTGGGTAAACGGGTCGTGCCTGACCCGCAGCACGGCCTTAGGCGTAAGGCCGTGCCTGGGCCTCGACGTCAAGCACCCGGGCCGATACAACACGGCCCGTTTTACTTTTTTAAAAGCATTTTCCCAGGAAAAATAGGCCCAACAGCAAAATTAACCCAGCGTGTCGTGCTTGTGCCTTGAGGTGAGCCCAAAAGGCCGGCACACCATGACCCGCCTAGTACACGGGCCACCACGTGTCGTGTCCGGGCCAGTCAGAACCGAAAAAAAAAAGTACTCCCTCTGTTCGAACTGAGGGAGTATCTCTCTGTCGAAAAAGCACCATTCCATCGGAAAAACATCATCTCCATTGACATCGGAGCGGCAGCACGTTCCAGTGTGAACCATGGCCTCCCAGGAACCACCAGAGCCGGCGGTGGCGGAACCCGCTCCTACCACCTTAATCGCTCTTGGCGACGACCTCCTCCTCTCCTCCCTACCGAGCCTCGTCCGCGCCGCCTTCGCTTGCCGCACCTTCCTTCAAGCCGTCCGCTCATCCCGTGCCTTCCGCCGTCGCTTCCGCGCGCTCCACCTGCCCCCGCTCCTCGGCATCTACTTCGACCCCGACGGCCTCGCCATCCCCACCTTCGCCCCCCTCCGCCGGCGCTCCGACCCGGACCTGAGGGCCGCCGTCCGCCGCGCCGACTTCTTCCTCACCGGCCTCCCCGACGACGACGACGACTTCCCCGGCTGGGTTATAAGCGACTGCCAGGACGGCTATCTGATCCTCGTCAACTGGAGCACATGGGAGGTGGTCACCTACAACCCCCTCACGATGGCCCTCTCATCCCCCCGCCGCCGGACGAGTTCTACGATGGCTTCCACGGCTACCACCACTGCCTTGACTATCACATCCACTCCGCTGAGGAGGACGACGGGGTGTTCCGCGTAATCTATGCCTGTCATGATGAGTCGTGGGCGCGCGCTGCGATCTTCTCCTCGGCTACCAAGGCGTGGCAGGTTTTCCCCTGGTCCGAAGCTTTGAAGACGCCGCAGTCTGCCGACAGCGAGGGCTGGCTTACCGTTGGTAGGATCATGAGTGGGTTCGTCTATTGGATATACATGGATGAAGCCTCCATGCTCCTGCTCAACACCACCACACTGGAGTTCTCTCGGATGGATCTGCCGCCCTACTTGAAAGGACAAACTCACATGTTCAGGGTTGGCAAGACCAAGGATGGGGGGCTCTGTATCGTTGTTGCAATTGGATTCAAACTTTATGTTTGGCTCCGGAAGATTTGTGATGACGGTGTCGAGAGATGGGTGAAAGGCCTGCTGTTTGACCTAGATTATATTGTTGAGGGGACTGGGGGTACACTAGAGGAACACGGTCAACTCAAGGTTGTTAGTGTTGTCCATGGATTTGCCTACTTCTCTACCCATGAGACCTTCGAGGATGCTAGTCTTCCATGCTGGTTCCTATCGTTAGACTTGGAGACATCGGAACATGACTTGCTCTTTCAGAAGAAACTAGCTGGGTGACCCGCGCATTTGCGCGGCTAGATTTATCATATATGATGGTTGTGTGATTATATATATTTATATGTCATATTTCGTGTCAATCTAAATTTTTAGATACCCACTGAAAACACATAAAAAAGGCAAGCAATAGAAATTCAACATAAAAAACATCAGTAGAAATTCAACATTAAAATACTTGCAGTAGAAATTCAACATTAAAATACTTGAGTAACCTAGTTTTTTGTCAAGTCCTTCATATGTGAGATAAAATAGTCATCGTGCTAGTCCTTGGTACATGGTGTAGAACAATGAAGGCATTATGACCAGTCGCTTGTTATGCAGAACACAAAGATCATACTAATATTTAGTGTTCACCACTCCACTCCCCTTGTGCATTTGGTTTACTTCTATCAATTTTTTTCTTATACAATCATTCAACAATTAGATCCATACATTAATCTCTTGAAAATTAACTTGTAGTGTCATCCTCTTGCCATCATAGAAAAATTTTAACAACCCATTTTTCTATCGGTTATATGCCATTTCTATTTTCTTTTCTCTATGTTCAGCTTACTGCAGTCACGTAAGTTATTTGTACATCCAATGTACTGTATTTATATCTGTTTATTAATCTAAGACTGCTAAAACACACACTAACTCTCCTAGAAATTCATGCATATTGATACAACTGTTGCATGCTTATACCCACCAATGGGTTATCTTTTCGCACAATGACCTACACATTTGGTCGGCTAAATTTGTCTTGTATTATAATTTTTTCCCAGATTGACCAAACTACATCTTCATAGTGATTAGTGAACCGTTTGGTGGTGGAGTACCTTAAAAACGATCCAGTCCATCCTATTTTCCTCTTCGTTCCTTTTCCCTTAGCATGTACTTAGACGTCAGTTCATGCATGCACTTGTTTCCTGTTAACATGCATGCACCTATCTGGCGGCATGTTTTGGTCTTCCATTACATGTAACAGTACAATGTGTACCTTTCCCTTTTTTCAACTCCCCTGCATGCATGAACCGAACTGATGTCTGTTTGCAGTTTGAGTTCTTCACGGCCTCAGACCTTAAACGTACATATCACTTGCATTAGAATTTCAGATCCCACCAGTAAAAGTTAAAATAATGGCCTATATACTTTTGCATCTTTATCTTAAAAATATACTTTTGCATGTAGATGTATTCATATTACGATGGAATATGTGCACCGCTAATAGTGATTCAAGATTATAATGGGGGTAGATTAATCAGTTTTAAACAGTAACGGTGGATAAGGAAGTATACTCTCTATGTGAAATTCCAAATGTGGACCAAAGGTAAGTTAGCAAGTTCGATTTTCATTTGAGATAGATAGATCGTTCCAAGTATGGGCTGACTTACCTGGAAAACGTCCAGCATGTGTCTGCCTACCGTCACCATGCAATCACGTGGTTGCAAATGCATGAGGAGAATCCTATTCGATTCGAATTGTTGCATTGCAGTCAAACAATGATTTCTATCGGCATCCCAAATCATCCATGGCTTTCCAACCATGTTACTTCTCGCCAGAACAATGTCCACATGGAGACTCGTTGTCTCGTTCCTCGAGTCATTGGAGGTTTTATGCTGGGGCCATCGTAGACTCATAGTTCCTTGTATGCTTGTCAAGCTTGTTACCGTGAGATCCCTGTCGTCGAATTCGTCATCGTGATGTTGCAATCCACGCCTTCTCGAGCACATTGGAGGTTTTATGCTGAGGAATTGTAGGCGACCCTGGCAGCGACACTGGTCCATAAATTGTAGACTAATATTTCTCCATCTTGTAAACCTATAGGCTAGAATTCCTTGTGTTGTGCGGTTGAAGAGTTCGCTGCCAATAATATGTCGAACAGAAACAGCATAAAGCACATCCGGCTTGTTTGAATCAAAGACATCCTCCCTGCAAAACAAAAGACGAAATCAAAGACATGCACCAAATAATCACGGCGGAAAAAAATTCTCTACATTTCCTGACTCTGATCCTTTATCGTATTTTTACATGAGAGATCAGTACCAATAAACCCACATATTATTGTTTCACTGCAGACATACGAACATCAGAAGTACTGTTTTAAGGAAATAGGAATAAATATGCAAGAAGTAAATGGTACCTGAATTTCTCCCAAAGTAATTTACTAAAATCCTATTATTCCACCAAGCATTATCTAAAAGTGCATGACACCTGCAAAAATAAAGAATGCTAACAAAGGTTGTAATGTCTTACATGAACCATGGATATAAGCTTTAGTAGGTGGTAAGCGTAAACATCAGCAATTTTATGAACCAATCTTTAATCAAGGATTCACCTGAGCAAAAGTATTAGAAAATTTAATGGCAGCAGTGGTGGATTTATTTAAAAATAACATCCATTCAGTTTACACTCACCAAAATTACAGAATCGATAGATCAGACCATTTTTTTTGCCAAGAACGCAGCACCATAGGAACCGGGAGGAACAAATAATAAGCAATATAAATTCAGTAGTGGATACGTGTTCCTCCCTGGAAAAAAAGACTGTAGCAATTATTCTCACGAACGGGGCACCATAACATGTCCACTTCTATGATCTTATTATCTCAGTATCGATCCTTGCATCATGCAACAACTGGATAATCAATTGTTCAGCTCTATTAAGTACAACATGGTGGTTGCTCACTAACAACTGTGCCCCCGAACTCGTTGTCTCCAGCTCTTGTACTCCAACCAATCTGTTCGATTTAGATGTCATGTTCTTGTCTTGCGGCCACGCAGATCCTGATAGCCACCATGATCTAGGCTTAGCGTGAAGGGCTGACCGATTTTGGATTGGCCGAGCGATGCCGCCGGCCGGCTGTCCGATCTTGCTTTTTGTTGATGCTAGCAAGATTGCCTCCAGATTAAGCGCACCTGCTCCTGGCATGCTAGATGAGAAACAAAACGATTCCGTGTGTGGAGTGCTGCCTAGTTCCGGATGTGGCGGAGCGAGGCCGCCGGCCGGTCGCCCGGCCTTGCTTTTGCGAGCGAGCAAGATTACCCGGACAGGAATCGATCGCACCTTCTCTGCCATGTCCTTGTAGAGAGGTACTTTGATGACGAACAAAACGCCGATGCCTTCTGATGATTTGGACAGAGAAGACGACGCCACGACGGGCCGTCATTGATGCCTAATTTGATTTGATCACACGTTCTCTTTTCATCATCAACATGCGGTGTTTTTATAGAGTACGTTCTCTATTTGTACTTCCCAATCGTGCATCCATCTGCGAGACAAAAGCTGTACCAATTTATTACTTTCCCTTTTAGGCTGCACGAATTAGTATTTGTATTGCGTACGGTTCACTATCGATTTACAATCTCAGCATCCCACGTGGAGTTCCTTCATTGTCTAGTCCAAAGATCTGAACCGTTGAGATCTGCAATAATTAGGGTGACAAATCTCCACCATTGGTTATCCTGTGTTTTAATTATATAATAGATATGATAGTCATATCCATCCTACATTATGCCTTGGCCTCCTTTGGTACGCAACAAGGCATCTCTTCAAGTTGAAGGTGCTTGATGAAATGTAGAGAAGGTATCATGGTCTTCTCTTTCTTTTGGGCCATCAGATGATTTATTTATTTTTGAATTTTTGATATCCTGAAGTTGAGAAAGAATAGGTCATTACTATTTTACTAGTAATGTTGCACGTGCACTTTATTTATATAAATTTAGTTTGGTGTACTTCAGGAACCAATAAAATAAGAATCTCTCTTCAAAAATATAGGAAACATTGCTAGGAAATTACAAGCAAATGGACTATACATAGTTATTAGCTTGCACATAAAAATGAGAAATTTACACAAAATTGAAGCCATATAAGGTGAGTGAAATCAAATATGAATACAATGCCAGTTTTAATGCACAAGAGACAATGGAATCAACTACGAGTAGTAAGTACTCTAGTTAGTTTTAACCATGCTACTATTGGTCATCCCACCGAAACAGAGTATTTAGAGATGATGACAACCCATCTGTAGTCTATGGAACTTGATCCTTCGCTCTAATGGACAACCTCATGTACATTGCTACTGAAGAACAATGTTAGACATGGTCAAAGCACAATTTTCACACTGACGCCTTGGCATATGAATCCAGATATGGTATACCATATCAAACTCTGCAACAATTTTAATCAATGGCTCACTTAATATCTACAGTTTAGCCTTCATTCAAATACTTGTTGAGAAAAAAAACTTGCTTGTGTGTTTTTTTCATTTTTTGTTTCTTTGGCACATTCATACTAAAGGACAGCATTAATTCTAAGTCTAGCAGTTTATTCCTTAGATCGCAACGATGTTATCGAGAAATAGTCTTCAGCTCTTTATCAATCATGCATTTTGAACATGTTCAATTATTACATTTCACTTTTTTTAAAGATAGATTCCGCTTTTTGATTGGTACAATTGACAACTTGCCATTTTGGTTATATACTTATTTTTAGGTTGCCAGTCTGACTGAGTTTGGACTATTAGTAGCTAAATGCTTGTAAGAGCTTCTGCTGAGTATTCATATGCACTATAATGTGGTTATCAAGCATGAATGAAACCAAAGAAATTAAGTTTAGATACATTTGCATATTGCAAAGGGATTTACTGTTCGATGCGATTTGAGAACTGCAGTATTTCAAAGAAGTGTTTTACTGTCTCTACCATCACTGAACTAATGTGCTCATTTAACAAACTGGGATCTCATGCAGGATTAACAGCCTACCTCTGTTGGGATGTCGTCGCAACTACCAAGTCTTGAACTGGATGGATGGATGGATCAAATGGGGGGTCTGAAGGTGTAGCTCAAGTGTATCTGTATTTGCATCTCTTGGTGATGTTGGAAATGGTTATGAAGGCTACAAACAACTTTGTTAAGTGTGTTACCTTGTTATGAACTCTTGGTGATGTTGGGAATGTCTGAGAAGGCTACAAACCTTGTTAAGATCATGCGATCAATTTCTTTTTGGCTTTTATCATAGTTACTCAAATGATTTGCTGTGTTCCCAGACTCTGGCCTTTTCGTTGCTGTGTTCCCAGACTGAGGTATACTGCAGAACCTTAGAGCATCTCCACCGGGGGCCTCCAAATGACCCCTCAAAGGCCCAATGGGGGTGCGGACGGCAAAATCGCCCACCGTGGCAGCCCAAAGGGTCGGGCTGAACGAAATCGTGTCCGGCACCCTGAAAGGGCCAACTTGGAGGCCCTCTCGAGGGTGCCGGACATGGGGCGGACATGGCCTCCGACAGGGGTGGCCGTCCGTCATACACACTGTCGGCGCCCGTGCTAATTAGGGTTGTGCAGAGGCCGTTCCGCCCGATTAATGGCGAGGCGACGAGACGGCGGCACGCCTGTCAGCACGCGTCACAATAACGCCGCGCCGTTCCCCTGGCGGGCGCAGAGCGAAGCGACGCGTCGCAATAACGCCGCATCCGTTCCCATGGCGCAGACGGAAGCGACCCCTCGAGCGCCGTCCACGCGTTGACGTCGCTGCGGCTGCCAGCGGCGGCGCACTGCACACGTGTCGTCGGCGTCAATGCGTGGCCAGGCGAACCGGTGGCTAGGCGTTAATGCCACCCAACCCGCTCCTCGGCCGCCTTTAAAACGCGGCGCGTCGCGGCCCTTCTCTTCCCACACCACAGCAAACCACGCCTTCTCTCCTCTCCCAACTCCCCACCAGTAGATCGGCGCCAAGCATGGCGGGCAGCCGTGACACGCCAGAGGAGCGCGAGCTTCGGCGTCATCGTGACTTCCTCTCGGCGGAACATGCTCGCCGCTGCAACGAGCGTCGCGGGCAGCAACGCCGCGAACAGATGGAGGAACGCCGCCGCCGTAACGAGGAGGCGGAGATGGCCAAGCCGTATCAACGCGAGCGGTGGCGCGAGGACGCAGCCAACGCGCCTCCGTACGTGGTGTCGCTGGAGACCGCGCAGCTGTGTAGCCGCCACAGCATGCCGGTGGAGGACGACGCCACCCTACCCGAAGGGTGGACGAGGAACGCCGTCAACGTGTCGGTAGCGCCGCGGCTCAGCGGGCATGAGCGCGTCGACTTCATCATGCGGAAGTGGCAGGAGATGCCGTACGACCAGAAGCTCGACCCCAAGTACTCCATCTGCACGCCCTACTGGCACGCCGTGGTGGACGCGGAGTACGAGGCGCGCCGTGCCGGTGACATCCTCCCAACCGGCGCGGGGAGCCAACGCCGGAGTTGTCTGCATCGGACGACGACGACGCCGCCGTCGCCGACGACCCGAGCTACCCTTAGAAACGGCAGGCGCATCTTGGTCAGCAGCGTCGCCGGCACCGGAGAAGGTGGCGCCAGCTGAAGCCGGCGAGGCTTCCCATCAGGCGTGCCGCCGGTAGATCAAATCCCACCACGCGCCGGCCGCGAAACCAGAAGCCTCAGCCACGGCCGAGGCTACGTTTCTAAATGCCGTAGCCGATGGCAATAGCGGATGAAACTTCCGGATGAAACTTCCGGTGCCGGATCATCGAGACATGCAAGTTTGTTGATGATTCCGGTGCTGGTTCGCATCTTCTTCTACGCCATGGAAACGGCATCTTCATCGACGCCGGCGCCTGTAGTGGTTGGCTAGACGCTGTAGCGTGTATGCGGTAACGGCGTAGTTTAGGTTAGTTTGTTAAATCTCGTTTAGATTTCAAATTGTAAGTTTGTTAAATCTCGTTTAAATTCCGTCGGAATTGTTTAATGAACGAATGTTTTTTAAAAAATTGGCGTGCTTGATTGGGGCTGCTGTGGGCAACACCCCCAATTGATGGAGGTCACTCCCCGGTGGAGATGCTCTTATCTGTATTCTCTAGAGGTTTTCGACGGAATGAGGAAGATGTCCAGAGTTTTTTCAGATGAATGTCAGCAATAGTAGAAATTCAGGTCGCTCATAAAACATGGTTGTGACTTGTAAGTGCTCATGTCTTATTTCAGCAGACTTATGCTATGTAATATGGCTCATACTTTCTCTAAGCTAATTATGAGAAACAAAAGATTTTGGAGAATTCGGTTTCCTGTGAGTAAAATTACCCAAGAATCCAGTTTCACTTTCTTAGGTGAATTGTCTGAACAACTGACCGTAAAACTTTTATGAAAAGATGCATGCAGCCTCTTCACATCAGTCATAGACCCATGAACTGTATTAAATTATCTGAACTATCAACAATTAAATTTTACAACAAAAGATGATATACAACAATTGATGTTAAGACCAGTACAGATCTGACATTCTGCTAGATTACAACTCCTTTTTATCTCCAGACACGGCAATCCCGTATGATCAATGACGTGACCTTATCAGAAACCCTAAATGAATATGAATAATAATGTACAAGTGCTCTCCCCTAAGGGACTTGTGGCTTGGCAGGCACTTGATCCTTCATCCAAAACAATTCTTACACTGCATGATCAGTTCGGGGGATCCCATGCTTCTGGAACCATTCAGGCATATGAAACCTTTCGTACAAGGCTGGCCTCACATCTCTCTGGAGAGAGAGATGCTTCAGAAGTGGAAAGATAACCTCCATCAGCTAAAAATTTGCAAACAAAAAAAAATTTAATAAACCTGTAGAAACTAGAAAACCAGAACCATTAAATGATTGGTGTCCATTATCAGTTACTTGATCATCCGAGTGTTGTCCGGCTGAAAATGGAACACAAGGTATTCCGTTCAAAGGCTGCACTATGAAGCTGAACGGATTGTTGTCCACGAGGACGATTCTACTGAATTCTTTGGACAGGCAAGAAAGATCTTTCACATGCTCTCTGTACTCCCTGAAATTGTACCCCAATGATATCAGAAAATGAACTGTCTCACTATTCTAGTGGTTTAGGTCATTGACAAATCTGTATTCTATGCACTATTAGTAAGGTTTGCACCAAAACCCTAGCATGTAAGCCAATCGCTATTAAATTACTACCTAATGAACACAAACATGAATGAACAGATTGTGCATGCTTAGTTTAGGAAAGCACCATTAATTCATTACCAAAGACTGGAACAGGGACCTTGCACGCAGTGACGCAGATGGATTATGTATTGCGACACAAATTTAATAAATTAACTGACATAGTAACCCTAAGTACGTAACTAACTACTGGCCATCTCCACTAAGCCCACCAATTTGCTGTCCTCTACACCAACCAAGAAACCGAATATCAGTAGAATGCAACCTAAACAATTGAAGATGTGGGTATCTCCAAGACTCCAAAGCAAGCCGAAGAGAAGCATAATTAATGAGCAGGTTCTTTCTTCTTTTCTAAAATTGGTGCTAGAAGGCATGGGCAAGAATATGGATGTACTGCAAAAAATACGCAATAAATCCGTTATATTCTGTCCACCCTGCCTTTGCAGCATGGCAGCCCCATCGGGGCTGGCGTCACAGCGCAGAGGTCCATGGCCCACGGCCTCCAGTAGTGCGGACTACTGTCTTCGCTCTAATCCTTACACAACCCAGACACTGCGGATTATCATCTTCCCTCTAATCTTCTCACCAATCACCCATCACGTGATTGCATGATATGCCTTACAAGAAAGGATTGTGTGGCAACTTTTTATAATCCTGTAACTCAAATCCATGAAAATGACCAATCCCTATTAGTGTGCACCTCATACAAATTATAAATAAAACTAGTATCCGCTTTTTGACCTAAGAAAATACTGTTTGCATATAGCATTCAAATGATTAGATTGGCACACATCACATAAAGCAAAGTAATGATGGTTATCATGAAGATGTGGTAACAACAGCACATTGTTACACAACCATTTGGATCCCATAGGAAGTCTGTATTACTTACGTGGTAACAGTTGATGGACGATAGAGACGGAGCTTGAATCTATTGTGGGCATCTATTCTATCCACTAAAGGTCTTGCATAACCTGAGGAGAAATTCGGACATGCATGGTGAGGGCGTGAGGTTAAACTGATTGGGCTCGTGTGACCAGACAAATAAAGAAAAACAGCAGCCAACATACCTTCCAAACCTGCTGTAAAGAGGATAAGATCTGCAAATTCACTAGTTTTCTGCAAGAACTCATGCAGACCAGGACGTTCAAAAACAGTAACATGATTCACCTTTTGTTTTCCTTCTACATCCTTTACATCTCAGAAAAAGAAGAAATCCGTTATCAATGGTGAGTAAAATTAAATTATTACGCAACTGAAGTAGCAAGAGAAGAAGTTTTGTACCTTATCAGTGGATATGCACTCCATGTCAAAGCAATGTAGTCCCGCTTCAACAGCTTGGGTGCGTACAATAGGAGGAAGACCAGATGACTCGTATGCAGAAACTAAAGTCTCGTCCAAGTCAAGCACTACCTGAACAGATAGCCCAGGTTTATTCAGAAATGATCAACAAGTTTATACTAATTGATCTTGTAAGGTAGCAATACTGAAATCCTGTAAATTCTCAAAGCAGCCCTTGTCTAGAGATGAGATTAATGCAGTTGCTGGCTACTAAAACCAATAAGCCCTTGTTTTGGGATTGCAGCACAACGAATTTTACATTTGTCATTGCTGCCGGCAAACGCTCAATTAGCTCAACAATCGCTCCGCATAATCCCAAATCACCTCCCAAAGACCGAAACATAAGGCAATTGTATACAGACAAGCCTCCTACATCCACTTCCTATCTGAATGGAATCCATTTTCTTCCCAAAGTTTCGATTGCCCCCTTCCCATAACACCAATTAGCTGAAATGAATCCAATAAAAACGGAATCTTTCGTACCGTGAGGCGCTCCAGGGGCTCAAGCGGAGGCGCCGGGATAGGAGCCGCGTCTACCGGGATCTCGGAGCGGAGGGGCATGAAGGCGACCTCCGGCGACGGCTGGTCGGAGCTCGCCGTCGAGGGGAGGAGGGGGTAGCGGAAGCCGACGAAGGACAGGAGCTGGGCGCAGGAGGGCGTGCCGCGGAGGATCTGGAGCAGGACCTGGAGGAGGAAGCCGATCCACCCACGACCGCCTGCCACGCCTGCGTCGCCGCTTTCCCCCGCTGCTGGTGCTGCGCCGCCGCCGCGGCGGTCGGCGAGTACACCTCCGCCGCAGCCATGGACCCCAGCGACAGGCTGTCGCGCCACACGCAAGCGTGCGGGTGTGGGGGGGAGGGATTAAGGCAGGCGATGCCGGAGGCGACCGGAGGGAGGTGGAGGTGGAGGTGGTGGTCGGTCTTTGTGGCCGCGTGCACGTACGTGGACGTGCTCTGGCGCTTTGTGCCCGGGTGGGCTTAGCGGGACAGGGGCTCGGTGATTGGGGGTAGATTTGGTGGGCCCAGATGTCAGAGAGGGTACGGCTAAACTGGCGAGCTGCCGGGAGTAGAGTGATTATCATACGTGCACACCGAAAGTTTCTTCGAGTTATTTATTTGTGTGCATTTCTGCTTTGCTGCTTGCTGGCTTTGATGCTTATCGGCATGTGTTAATTAATTTGTTTTGATAACTATGAACTATTGTGGTCTACCAGTAACGTTGACATGTTATTTTCGTCAATCGGGTTCGGTTGATTTCAACAATGTGCCAGACAGCTGGATTAAGTTAAGATGCACGTTTCAGACGGACTATTTGTACCAGCTACTCCCTCCGTTCCAAATTAATTGACTTCTATTTGTTCAAATGTGGATATATCTATACTTGTAACATGTCTAGATACATTCACATGTGGGTAAATAGAAGTCAATTAATTTGAAACGGATGGGGTACATAACTATTAGTAGAAAATTCTAACTGACATTTTCTTCGAAACTAACTGACCAACTCTTTGTTCTAAGAAGATGTTGAACTGGACGGCATAGGGAAGTCAGATAAAAAAGTTATGTTGGTTGTTAGAAATATTCCTTTCTCCCGAGCAGGGGCGGCGCTGGGTATGCCCCTGTATTCACAGGAATACCCAAGTTTCTGACAAGAAAAAAATCATGTACGTATTTGGCCCAGGCAAGCAACTGAAGCAAGCAGTCTCGTGCGAGCCGTGCATGTATGCGAGCCCTGATGCGAGCCGGCCTAGCTCCCTCGCGTGGAAAAGAACGTGCACGACATATTTGGCCTAGCCCAACTGCAGCTCACCAAGGCAGAACAGAGGCAGAAATGCACAGACGCAAAAAAAAGCCCATCTCGCTCGCTCGCTCCATCGGCCGTCGCTCGCATTGCACGCACAGACCACTCACGCGCAGACGGCCACAAACGCTCTCTGTCATTTGCCCCTTTCCTAACTCGACCTAGACCACGACCTGCTCGACGAGCCGCCGGCCGATGCAGCCCGGAGCAGTTGACGGCCGCGCCCGCGGCGGCGGCGCCCCGCCCCCCGCCGACCAGCGCCCCTCCGTCCGCCCCGCCCTAGCGCCCCCCAGTGCGTCCCCTTCCGTGCGTGCTCGACCTGTTCCCCAGCGACCCAGCCGCCGCCGGCCTCCTCTGTCCTTGTCCCGTTGTCCGGCTCCGGCTCCGGCTGCTCCTCTCCTCCCTCCTCCGCGCCTCCCTCCCCAGCTCCCTGCCCAGTTATTGTGAGCTACAGCCTGAGATGTAAGTAATCCAGATTTCCTTGTCTGAGATCCATCTGTGATGAATGTTTTCTGGATCCCATGTTTACTGTGTATCTCCGTATCTGCCAGAGTAGGTTCCGAGAGTAGCATTTTTGCTATGAATATATGCTCACGTTCGTGGCATTTTTGTGCCAATTTATAGTGGCAGTGGCTCTAAACCAGTCAGGTGTCCGGCTTGTAAGAGGAATTGTGAAGGACCTACAGCCTGACAAATTAATCCTGGACAATGGAGAGGAGGTTCCTTATGGTTTGTTGGTACTTGGTATGGTCTACTGGAGTTGATGCTTCATCATTCGTTAAGTCATTGCCATTTCCTAAGTCGCACGGTGTAATTGTTTGGTATGAGGCAACACCTGTCGGCTCATGTCTAAGTCCAGGATTCTTACTAGATTATGCATCCCTTGCAGGATCGGTGTAGATGAGTGGTTCTGTGTTCCTTCAGTTCCAGATGTGTTCGCTATTGGTGATTGCAATGGTTTCCTTGAAAGCACAGGCAAGTTCTCCCAGCTTTGGCTCAGGTAATTTGAGAGTATTTTGTCAAGCTTCTATCTAAAACCATCGAGGCATATGCATTGTTTCCTTGATGGTGGTTCTATTTTGATTTAAATATGTTGTTGTTACCATTCTACCAAATGATTATGGTTAATATAATATGAAGTATTGATGCGTATAGACAATTTTAGTTTTCTTGCATCATTTTTTTCTTTCCTTTAGAGTTCGCCCGACCTCATTTTTTTCCCGTCCTCCGCCACTGTATAGTACATTTAGAGCAATTTTTTTTTGGGAGGAATACCCATTGTTCATTTCCTGGAGCCGCCACTGCTCCCGAGAGATGGCATGCATATATTGCCTTGCACGGAAGACATGCTTTCTCCACATTTCGTGCTCGATGATTATACCTAAGCAGGCCCCTCTGCGCACCCCTTTGTCTTCTTAACAAATATAGCAACACTGAAAACAAAGTTGGCCATGCTCTACTTTGTTTCATATTATAAAATGTTTTAACTTTTTTGGAATTGGATGTATATAAATATATTTTAAAGTGTAGATTCACTCATTTTGCTCGATATTTAGTCTGTATTGGAATCTCTAAAACATCTTATAATATATAACAGAGGGAGTAAGTTCGTAGTAAACGATACACCAGCCAACGCGCAAGACAAAAGGACCATTATCTACTTGGGTTGAAGTTATGTCCAATCACATGTTATCACACATGCCCTCAAACAAAACAGTTGTTACTACACATCTAAAAAGAACTGTGTTAGCATGACCCCACATGATTCGTGCCGATGAGTGGGCTACACCATAAAATCTCACATCCAGCCCTTTCTCCTATGGGAGAATCTCACAACCCCTATTTTGTTGTTGCCTACATGTCATAACATTCAACCATGTGCCATCCTCTCCCTCTCGTGCCATCGGATTTCGCAGACGAGCTCATCACCAGCACCAACCACCCCAAGCTCATGCTAGCACCGGCTTCATCTCTGAAGGCCCCCCGATCATCTTGCCCTTTCTCTCAGGAAACATCGATGGTTACCACCTCGCAGGCCGGTTCTAGCTTTGTGGCATGCATGGTCTCCTTGTGCGTCCACCTAAACTCCCGTATCCAATCAACCTCGCTACCCGAGCTCCCCCATGCGCCCATTGTCTTCCCCATTTGTACTACAAATCAAGAGTATCGCTCAATGCGCCATCCAGTTGCCTAAATGGCACAAGTAGGACGAGGCGCTCATGATGGGATTTAGGCCGGTCAAGCAGAAGGCGGGGTGGCGCCAACATCTTTGCCGCATGGTGCCCTTAGCCCTACAATAGTCATGGCCCATGTGGCACCCTCCTTCGTTCCAACTGCATGGGTAGGGTGAAGAACTTGGTGGTTGGACGGGTAGAAAAAAGTCAAGGAATAAAGAAAAAGATGAAAGGAAGAAAAACTGACTTACTAAGCATTAGCACACAAACAAAATGCATCACAACTACAAAAATGAAAGACATAAGGTGTGAACTATTGACCAACTATTATGTAAATGGTGGAGGAAAGTAAATGGAGGTGAGGTGTTGCATATTTTGGAGAACTTGCTCAAGTAAACGTGAGTCTGTGTATGGCTTGTTCCAAATTATGTAACACGTCGGGTACTTCTAGCCGCGTCCCTTGTAGATCGTCTTGGCGCTGGTCGACAACCTGTTTCTCGAGATGGTTGTCGGTTGCGTGGGATGTCCACCAGGGGTGGACCCACTCAAAATTTCGAACTCCCCTGCAAAGAACGACCGAACTTACTCTCCGGGGTGAAAACTCACAATCTGGCCTCGGTGTTTGAATGCAGTAATGGTGGCGTTGATGTGTTGTACCTCTCCCCGTGTGTTTTTTAAGAATCTTTTTTATTCTGGGTGTTGCCAACGATAGTAGTTGGTTCATGGTTGTTGTACTGTTGTTTGCTTAGACATGATTTTTTTGTCATGTCTTTTATTTTGCCCTTTTATTTATAACTCACGCCGTTCACAAAATGATGTCTCAATCTAGCCCAAATTTACTTGTATCTAGACATAATTTAGTGTGTAGATACATGCAATTTTGGTTTAGGTTGAGACATCCTTTTATGGACAGAGATAGTAGTAATTTAGTTACTTGCCTTATCGATCTCTCTAACTGTCTCATGTCATCATGTTAGATCAAGACACTGGATGTATCGATCAGGTACTATCGTGATATTAATATATTTTCTTTATCAAAATAAGTTTAAATCATAAAAACTGGTACTAGTGCTCAGTCATCACTCGGCGTCTCCTGCTTGTCTACATTCTCCGACCACTGGTAGCTAGATGGGCTGCTTTCGAATTTAAAACTGATCAAATAGTCGACGTCACAGCGTGGATGAGTCCAAAAGGTTATCAGGATACACCTTCCGTGGTCGTTGGGCTATCTCCACACAAAACCCCTGTAAAGTTTATCCACAAGAGCGCAAATTAAATTTAGCACCGGATTCATGCCAATGAAGTATATTTGCTACAGATGAGATATTTTCTTTCCCTTTTGTCAATCAAGAGTTCAGCGTAGAGTAGTATATATTTTTTGTTTATGTGTTTGTTAGAGCATCTCCAACCGGTCCCCTCAAATCCTCCCTATATATCCGACAGCACGGTCCGGAGTCCGGACTGTCCGGTAGGAGAAAGAGTGAAAAATTCTCACCCAACCGGTCCCCTCAAACCGTCTCCATACGTTCGACCTATCCGGTAACCCCCAAACTTAAGGCATATGTGGGGAGAGTTTGGGTCATGTCCGGTCACGCCCGGGCTGTCCGCTTGGACAACTTTTTCATTTCTTTTCCTTACTTTTTGTCCTTCATTTATTCTTCTCTCCTTCTCACCAATCACATGCAAATGAGCTCACATTTTGTGAAGACTGTAAACGCCCAGACGTGTCCGCGGACAGTTTGAAGACCAAATTTGGCAACTCTGGTTGGAGATGCTCTTAGGGCATCTCCATCCGAGGCCCACATACGGACAGGGCCAATCCGATTCTGTCTGAACGAACAAGTGAGGAGCTCCAACGGCCCACTGCATACAGACCGTTCTCTGCGCGGACACGAGTTTTGGACCAAACCTGTCCCATGTTTGGTCCAAATTTGGGGAGAAACGGGCAGGCTCCCGGTCCGCCCTTTGTCCTCCCTTGTCCGCGTCGGGCCCTGGCGCCAGCCACACAAACCCTCCCCCATCCCTTTCGTCCCCAAACCCTCCCGGGACCGCCGCCGCCCCTCGATGGAGGACGGTATATCCAAGTCCACGGCCGCCGCCGGCGCAGCCCTGTTGAAGCCAAAGAAGGAGCGGCTGCCTGAGTCGGACAAGAGGACAAATCGGAGGGAGAAGACGCGGCTCAAGGTGGCCGAGGACAAGGCCGCCAAGCAGGCGGCCGAACAGGTGGAGAGGCTCGCCGCCATCCAGGCCCATGCCACCGCGGACCTCATCGCCACCTAGGGCCGCCACCCGAGCCGTGCTTGTCCTAAAGGAGGGGGAGGGGTACTTGCCGATGCTTTTGGCGCCGGCCTCATCCCCGGTGTGGTGGCCTCGACGGGGAGCTTGGCCTCGTCCGCCAAAGGGAGGCCGCCACGTTCCTCCTCGCCCGCTCTCTCGACGGCTTCACCGCCTGTCATGTACCCCGCGAGCGCGTCGCGGCTTGGATCCCGCGAGGTGTCGCCGGAAATTATTTCGGTCCCGGTGGCCCCTTTCTTGCCCCCCATTGACCTCAATGTCATGCCTGCCTCGGCACCGATGTGTGGCAAGACAAAGTCCCGATCGACGTTGGCCGCGGGTACCCTACCTGATCCACGCGTGCTCGATTTCGATGAGATGCCACCAACGACGCCGTCGAACCTGTCCTTTTTCAACGAGTTCGACAACGGCGATCATGTCATGCATGACTTGATCCTCGATGGAGGAGGCATGTTCACCAACATTGAAGACGCCAAGACGTAAGACCTGACCGCGGCCATGGCCGATGGAGATACTCAAGCCGAGACACAAGAAAGTGTTGACATTGATGAAGAGCCGCTCGATTTTGACGAGGAGCACGTCAACCTCGTTGCCAATCTCAAGAAGGAGAACGCATTGACGGCGTCCTACACGGACAAGGAGGATCAAGTTCTATGTGAGTCTTGGATGACATGTGGGCAATCTGTCAAACACGGTGCTCATCAAAAGGGCACAGTGTTTTGGAATAGGGTGTGGAGGCATTTCCATGAGGTAAGGAAGTTGCATCCTTACAAGATGTAGAGTGATCGCAATGAGGGCTCTCTTACCAAGAGGCGCACGCACAACAAACCGAATGCAGCAAGTTTCAAGCCGCCTATGATCATGTCAAGGCCCGGTTGGTGAGTGGCATTGGGGTTGAGGACCTTCTTCTCCAAGCATTGGAATTCCACAAGAAGGTGTACAAGACCAAGTTTACCTTGCCCCATTGTTGGGACATGACCAAGGGATGCCCGAAGTGGATCGAGCTCTACAACTCTTTGAAAAAAGGAGGCGATGCATCAAAGAAAAGGGCCAACAAAGTTGATGATGAGGTGGAACCCGGCCAAAGCTCCGATGGCTGGGCGGTGCGGCCAAGGGGACACAAGTCCAACAAGCAAGATGCCAAGCATGAGGCGGCGACGGTGGCTCAATTGGAGGCGACCTTGAAGGGGTTGATCATCGGCAAGGAGGAGTCCACCGCCGCAAGGTACGTGGAGAAACCCAAAGACAAGGAGAAGGCCATGGCATGCTATTTGGAGATGCAAAAGAAGAAGCTATAAATAGAAGCGGTCCGGATAAAGAATGAGGAGAACCGTGTGAAGCTTGCGGTGATGGCCGAGGAGAACCGGATCATGATGGCCGACTTGAGCATCATAGACCCGGAGCAAAGAGCCTGGATACTCAAGAAGCAAAAAATGATCCGCAATCGTGACGATGCTTGATGTCATTCTCTTCTATTTATTATCATTACATTTGATCTAGTTTATATTTTGAACTATGTGTCTTTTCGAACTATGTGTAATTTCGAACATCATTTTGTATGTCATTCTTGATGTCATGTTTGTATGCCATTTTCTAGTTTGTTTGTTTAAATAGGCAAACATGGTGCCCCAACTTTTTTCTTTTCCAAAATGACCATTTTTGAGCTGGCCCGTTGAGGTCACCCCACCCCAAATGGACAGAGTCCCATAATCTGTTCACGGTCCGCTCCAAACGGACAAATTATGTCCCTTTTTTTGTGTCCGTGGGAGATGTAGCTTAGCTCGTACCTAGTGTCCACGCTGAAGGCATGAAAAAATGCTTCGATTTGTTTAGCAGCTTTCCTCGGTTGCGTTTACAAGTTGGTCTCTGTTGGCAGCTTTGATCTGGAAAAGAAGGCACCGCGCAGGAGGAAAAGGGTTGTCATCAGTTCGGCAGCACCGTAGCACAACACACCTACCTACTCGAGTGAGGCAGTGTTTTTGCCAACTTTTCGACGCACCAAACATTTCTTTCGTAAAGCATTTGCAAGGTGGTAGATTCTTTGGCAAAATATAGCAAAAGGTGGGCATGGCCAACGCTCCACCATGGACTACTGCTCCACATATCCACGTAGGTTCGGATGGTCCAGAGAAGGTAAAGTGGTGGTTTGCAAAGCAAGACGGGATCTTGCAGAGGAGGCCGCTGCTTCATGTGAGAAAGGAAGAAAAGGTGAGGAAAGAGAAAGAAAGTGGAGGGAGGAGCGCTCGGGGATGAAGGGAAGGTAGAGGAGAGAGGTAGAAGAAAACGAATTGTGGTGGACCCACTTGATGATGCTTCCGTTGGGTAGGAGTTTTTCACGGACAGTGGCTTTATGATTTTCCTTACATGGAAGGCGTGGGGCAGTAGGAAGCGGTGGTTTCCGCGGCTCGTGCCCTTAGAGAATCTGCAAGAGAATACCTGATTTGGATACCCAAAACTGAAAATATGAGTATTTTGGTGAAAAACATATGAGAAGGCGACCCCTGGTCCTGCTGGGCCGATTAGACCAGCCACACTGTGATAAAAAAAAGCGGTTTCAATGCTAGTACGTATCGATTCAATTTCGTGCGTCTGGATAGAAAAATGATTCTCAATGGTGTCAGGTAAGGAGGCTTCAGTGGCGAACCCGGTCTGGAAAGTGTTATTTGCTCCCGGGCACCAATGAACCCTCCAATTTAAAAAAAAAATCAAAAATCATATTTTTGAGTTTCAAAAAATTCTGAAATAATCGTGGGTGTATCCAATGGTGTATCACATAAACTTGCAAAATTTCAGTTTGAAATATTTAATATTATGGGCTATACAAAAATAACAAAATCTGGTAAAACTTAGAGATTTGAAAATATGCATATCTAGATCCATAATTTGTCATTTTTGTATAGCTCAAAATACAATGTATTTGGATTTAAAATTTTACACGTTCGTGGAATATACTAGCGGCTGCACCCAAATTTTTTTTCAGAATTTTTTGAATCTCATAATATGATTTTCAAATTTTTTAAATTGGAGGGTTCATTGGTGCCCGGGAGCAAAAAGTCTGTACTGGAACCGGTCACGCTATACTAGGTCGACGCTTGCTGCCCTGCCTCGTTGTTCTGTCGCCGATACTTCAATTCAAAAGAGGGCTATGGTGCTCCACACACTCCCTCCCCACCGAAAACCCTAGCCGCCACGGTGCGTGTGGAGAGTTATCCTCTTTTCCCCTTCGCTACAGTTCCCGAGAGGAGAAAGGGAGGCGACTCGTTTGCAGCCACCGTCCGCCGGCGAAGCCTCGGGTTCCTCCCCTCTCCGGCGGCCGCTCCGGCGGCGGGAGGGTGGGAGAACCCGGGATCTTCGATCTCGGTGTGTACAAAGGTGTGTGCTAGGTGTGCGTGGCGTCGGCGCTCCGGAGGTGGTGGCGGCGGCGTTTTTTGCTTTCTTTGCCGGAGCTCTCTCCTTCTCTTGGCGCTGTTCCTTGGGATGGCGCGGGTGAGCTCTCGGCAGTAGATTCCTGCCATCTGCTTTGGATGGTGAGGTTAGGGTTTGCTCGGCCGACGTGTGTGGCGGCGAGCTTGGTCTTCCAGGCTGTTGGCGGAGAGGCGGGGGCGAGGCCAATAGCAGTGGATTTTGTGCCGGGACTTCTCTTCCGCGTTGTTGGCGTGTGCTCTGGCGCCGGCGACGAGTCCTGCGGCTCCTGGCTGGACGGCGCGGTGGCAGCGTCGTCTTGGCTTTGTGAGTACCTTCCTCCTCTGCCCCCTTGTTGTGGTGCCGTCGTGCTCCCCACTAGCGGTGCAGAGGTTGGGTTTCTTGGGGACGGGCGACAGCAGTCCTGTGCAGATTTGGAGGCTCGGTGCCAGGGTCGGTGCGGTTTCGTCGGTTCTCCGGCGACTCGCGCTGAACCGGAAGTTGGGAGCGCCATGGCCGTGATCTTTCAACGTGCTTGGATCCGGCGACTGACATGGAGGTGTCCCTCTTTCTGGGCTTGGTGGTGGCCTGCCTGCTTCGCCGGCAATGGTGTCGGCGGTGAGTTCTGCGCTGTGCTTGCTGTTCTCTTGTGTACCTTTGCTGCCCTTGAGCTTGCTAAGTTGGGAGCAATTTCTGAGTCCGAGGACTCCTGCTGGGGTGTTTTTTCTCCCAGGTGTAATGCCACTATGTTGGACAGCGCTGTAGCTGGGCCAGTTTAATATATTCCTGTTTAAATGTCAAAAAAAAAGAGGGCTATGGTGTGGCTGAAACTGATGTACCCCACATGCCAGTGAGGTACACAAAATTTTAGGTATGTTGTAAAAGCAGAAGTTTGTTGCTATCCATACATCTTTGCTCTACCCAAAACCAGTCTGGTTAGTTGAAATTTACCAAATCTCTTGATGATGCTACTTCCTCTGTTTATAATATAAAATGTTTTGGATATTCAATTTGGGTTACATATGAACCAAAATGATTAAATCGATATACTAACATACACATATATAAATTTGATTTCGAAATAGTTAAAACATCTTATAATTTGAAACGGAGTACTCTGAGGTCTTTGAAAGCACTAGCCAGCAGCACCCGTGGGCCGTGGCCTCGCAGAATAGCCGGGCAGGGATGCAGCAGGCGCTGGGCCTGGGCCTGGGCCGCTCGTGTAGTCTCTCGGCCGTTTCTGCCGCCGCAGCACGGCCACTCCTTCCCTTTCCCCTCGTCCGCGTCTTCTCAGCACAGCAAGATCGGCGGAGCCGTTCCCGTGCGCGCTCAAGCCGCGCAGTCCTCGCAGGCACAAATCATGGAAGCCAAGAGGGAGGAGCCGAGGGTGGTGACGCTGCGGGCCGTGGAGGCCACGCCCGAGTCCTTCGCGCCGTTCGGGCAGGTCATCGCCGCCTCCCCGACGGCGACCAGTTCGGCCCCCACGACGCCCAGCTCGACCTCAGCCGCGGCATCCCTAGGTCAGCATACTACCACTCGTTTTCAGTTCCTCACAAACCAGTAGCAACCAATCACCCTCTACCACTCTTCGCATGGACTAGACCAAAGATTCTGATCTTTTTTCCCCTCTCCTCTTTGGCAGGTTCTACATCATGAGATTGGAGAACAGGCCACTCGGGTTCTCCACCATCACCCACCACGCCGGCGTCACGCAGTGCCTGGGCGCCATCGGCGGCCAGGATTGGTACCTTGGCGTTGCCAAGCCTTCCATCGTGGACGGGGCGCCGGAGCAGAGTGCCCAGCATGATGGCAGGAGTCCCGTGCAGGCGCGCGCTGGTCATTACTATCTTCCTCCCGATCCCGCCGAGGTCTGCGTCTTCCGGGTCTCGGGTCCGAAATTCCTCAAGCTGCACACGGGGACCTGGCACGCTGGGCCGCTGTTCAAGGCAGATGCTGTGGATTTCTATAACCTGGAGCTCAGCGACACCAATGTGAGTGCTATGTTATTGAATCGTTCATTTCTGCCTTTAATGCTTCTGGAAAATAATCGTTGCATCAAGTGGTTTTGTCGAGCTATGCAGTGTTTTTAAGTTATAAAATTGGACTTATTCAGTTCATGTGTCTTCCTAGCGCAGACGTATCAGCAGTAATGTCTAGCAGCAGTAGTGCATTGCATCTTCAAACTAAGTTACCTGGATTCTAGCAAATTCAGAATGTCTGTCAGGCACTTCATCATGAGTTCACAATTTTTTTAGAAATAAAGGGCCCAGCCCCGGTTCCATTTTATTCAAACGAAACCACCAGTTCTGACTCTTTACAGCACACGGGAAACGACCGCACGTCGCACCAGATAGTTTCAGAGAGAAGCAAAGCCACTCACGAAACGAAGAAACAAGTTCTACAGAACAAACGAGCTAAGTAACTGCTAGAAGCGAAAACCCCGAACCTACAGAACTGCAACACCACAACAAGGCAGATTAGGGATATGCCCCTCTTCCACCCCGCCGCATCGCGTTGACAGATCGCAACGCCCGAACCAGCGTGGTTCCCTTCCAGGTATCGACTTCAGCACACTCAGCAGCGTGGACGCCATGGAAATCATCAACAGATGCTCCTCCTTCCTAGTCGCAGCGATAGAACCTGCCATTGGGAAAGCAACCAGGCTAGTGCCGGCGTCGAACCCCGTGAGGGCGGCAGTGCAGAAGAACCTGCAGCCGCCACACAGTATCTGCCCTCCGCCACGCCGCATCAGCGACGAACTCGGGGCAACACCGCAGCACGCCGGCCACGAGGCCACCAGCGCACCTCCACCTCCACCGAGCGCCAAGCCCTAGAGCTCCACGCCCGCAACGCGCCGTCGAGAGGCCGAAAACCAAGCCGACGACGGATCTGGGCGGGACCCCAGATCCACGACCACCGCCACCACCCGCCACCAGGAAGGAAGGAGCCGGGGCTCCCCCTCGACGACGGAGCGAAGCAGTTGCCGCCGCCCGGTCAGGGGCGCCGGCCCGACCGCCGCGCGCAGATGAGCTCCACCGGTGCCGCCCCAGCCGCCCCGAGAGATCCCTCCACCGCGAGCCACCAGCCCCTCCGCCTTTGGCTTCGGGGCCCGCCGCCACCGCGGCCCACGCCAGCGGCAGCGGCGGCAGGGGAGCGCCCGCCCCGACCGCCGCGCGCAGATGAGCTCCACCGGTGCCGCCCCAGCCGCCCCGAGAGATCCCTCCACCGCGAGCCACCAGCCCTCCGCCTTTGGCTTCGAGGCCCGCCGCCACCGCGGCCCACGCCAGCGGCAGCGGCGGCAGGGGAGCGCCGGATACTTGGGCTTGTGGCGGCGCTAGGGATTCGCCCCGGTGTCGCCCTGGGGGACGACACGGGAGCACGGGGGGGGGGGGGCTCGTTGATTCTTCTCATGAGTTCACAATTTTATAACCATTTCACTAGCAGTCTACATGTCTGTTAGACATCACTTAACTGTTCTGCTCACCTGTGCTGCTGTGCATAACCTTAGTCCCCCATACTCCTATATGTACTTATATGCAAGTCGTCATGAGTTTTGGCTAACTGAATTAGAAACCACCTCAACCAAAACATGATATGTTGTCTAGCAAATAAGTTAACTTGGTTTTTTTTTATTTCCGATTTGTGTTTGTAAATTGTGCGTAAAGCTTGCAAAAGTCCATGTGCTACCACTATCTATAGAATGGCATCTTGTCTTGAATTTTGTGATCTGGAGTTGGTAAACTACCAGCCTGTCCTATATTGCTTGAATTGAGAAGAAAGATAAAGCTCTTGTAGAAGGGCTGCTGGATTTTTTTTTTGAAGTTTGCCTGTGCTATGTTATTGAATCATTCATTACTGCGTTTCAGGCTTCTTGAAAATAATTGTTGCATCTAGTAGTACATTATTAGTTGTTTTGTTGAGCTATGCAGTGTTCTTGTGTCTTCCTAGAGCTAGCAGTGAACTTTAGCAGCAGTGGTGCATTGCATCCTGCATTTGATTGTAAAATGTCATTTAAGCCACACCACGAAGACAAGAGTTTTTTCTAGAATTGCTTCTATGAGGATTCATGATACAGTTCACGACGTTTGTCTTTTTGTGCATTGTTTACACGACAAATACCTTAATGGTTGACCCACAACGAAACTTACCATTGATCTCCTCTGGGTGTTTCCTTTAACAAAAGGAACATCGAAAGTGTTTGTAGCCAACGTGCTAACACAAGCACTAGCAAACGAACTCCCGAATAAGTGTTCCATAACATGGAATAACACTCGGAGAGGCATCCGATCAGTAGCAGCTGTGAAATCAGAAGAGTAATAAGCACTTCATCATGAGTTTGCAATTTTATAAGCATTTCACTTAGCAGTCTACATGTCTTTTAGACATCACTTAACTGTTCTGCTGGCCTATGCTGCTTTGCATAACTAATCCCACATGCTCCTATATGTATATGCAGGTCATCATGAGTTTTGTCTAACTGAATTAGAAACCACCTCAAACCAAAAACTTGATACTCCCCCCATTCCTGAAGTAAGGCCTAATTTTTTCTTTCAAAAGTGAAACAATGTATACTTTGGCCAAGTTTATAGAATAAACGATCGACTATTATAATACTATATAGATATTATATGAAATATATGTTTCATTATGTATCTAACGGTATTGATTTGACATTGTAGATGCTACCATTTTTTTCCAAAACTTGGTCAAACTTTATATTGTTTGACTCTTGAAATTTTCTATAGGCCTTACTTTTAGAAACAGAGAGAATGTTGTCTAGCAAGTAAATTAACTTGGCTATTTCTTAATTCCGATTCTGTTTGTGTTTGTAAATTGTGCCATGTCCGTAAAGCTTGCTATCAGTTGGTAAACCAGCCTGTCCTATATTGCTGGAATTGGAAACCAACTTGTCTGCCCTAGATTGAATAATGTATGTAGAGTTGAAAGCCACATGGAGTCCAGTTTATTTAAGAGAACTGGTGCTCACTTAATCTAAAGTACTCCCTCCGTTCCAATTTAATTGACTTACTATCCATCACATGTGGATGTATCTATACATGTAATATGTCTAGATACATCCACATTTGGTGGATAATATGTCTAGATACATCCACATTTGGTGGATAGCAAGTCAATTAAATTGAAACGGAGGGAGTAACTCGGATCTTATTTGGACAAAACTCAGTATGATGTGCTAAAATGAATTCTACCATGTAGTTGATCTGCCAAGTTTGCTGGCTATCTATCCCCCTTCTATCAGAAATTATCTATACACATCAACTAAAAGTGTACCATCCCATACGTTTTAGGATGTGATTTTTTTTCCTCCAAATTTACGCTACTTCGACATGCTATTGCCACCATTGAACATAAACTAGACCGTTACTAGTTGAACTGCAACCTTTGCACTCATGTATTTAAGCTGAGGGGTTTGCTCCACTTTTGGATGCGCTACAGTTCTCATCTCACGATATCCTTCTGCAAAATATTCGCAGGTTGTCGATCACACTACACACTATTTCAAGAAACAAGACGGTGTAACCTTTGTGATCGACGATTGAAATGCCACATGTCGCGGCCTAGACACGGAACTGGGGCGTGCCCTCATAAATCCCTACTGGCTTTTGTACTGAACGACCATCTATACTCCGTGTAAATGCAATAATGTACCACTAGTACAGGGAGAGCATGCAAGATCAGGTGATTCAGGATTTATGCTTCGTGGGAGGAAACAGAGAAGCAAGCCATGTCGAGTTGGATTTGCAATCGCCGTGCCGGTGCCGGTGCCGCCCATAATTTCTGTGACCCCCACCCAGCGGCAGCCGGCCGATTCGTGCACGCCGGACGGCAGCACATGGCCGCCATGGACACGGAGGCGCGAACACCCGCAGGTTTCAAAAAAAGTGTGTGGCCTCCGGTTCCCCTCCATCACGCTTGGCTGGCTCAGCTCGATGCTTGGAATGGATGCAGCTCCCCTCGACACCAGCACGTCCACACGGGCACCCATGCCGATTACCGCTGCTCCCAATTAGTTAGCGACTTTATTAAAGCACACGACACGCGAGGTGGCGAGACCGGAGGCGCCGAACGACAAATTCCTCCGTCTCCGTCTGCTTAATAGTCGTGTTTCTCTCCCCACTCTGATCGGCCAAAGGTAAAGCGGGTGCCCGGGGAAGAAGCTCTCTAGCGCCATCGATCGATCGTGGTCTTCCATGGTGAGGTCCCAGTCCCTCGACAGCTACTCCTCCGTCCAGGATGTCACCTACAGGTTTCCAACTCCACCGTCACTTCTTCCATTCCTGTCGCCTGCGTCTTCTGATTTTTGTATATTGCTGATACGTTTCGGTTCCTCTGATGGCAGCTGCGGGTACTGCGGCTACGCGCTGAACCTGACATCCGCGGCGCGGGACACGGCGGCCATCGGCTACTCCAAGTACGGCAAGCAGATCAGGAAAGGCGTCGTCGCCTTCCACGCCGTCGACGAGGCACGCTTCACGCAGGCCGACGAGCTCACCTGCGCGCCCTACTTCCGCTCGGGGCGCTCCTGGTCCTGGGGCCTCTTCAGGCGGAGGTCGCGCCTGCTCTGCCGCAAGTGCGGCGGTCGCATCGGCAGCGCCTACCAACAGGACGAGGGTGAGGACTCCGCCGCTAGTCTCTCTGCGTCCGGCGGCGGCGGCTCGGACGACGACTTGCGCAGCAGCTCGGCTGGCAGCGGCGGTGGCGGCGCGAGGCGGAGGAGCTACCTGATCAGGATCGGCGCGCTGCAGCCTTCTTCGGACGATCCTGCTGCCGTACCCTTCTCTATGACGGCGATATACTGCGACCCGGTTGCTGTATTTTGTTTGTTTGTTTGTATTGGAAGAAGTTTGATGCATGTAAATTGGATCCCACAGCGCTTGTATTGTGGCAATCGAGTTCAGCGTGGTTGCAATTTTGAGTCACCCTGTATGTGTCCATGGCTTAATTCTACTACTCCTAGTAGTAGTTTAATGTATCATTTGGCATCAGTTACTGATATGAATCTCTCTCCGCACATCTTAATTGCGGAGTCTGTTTTTTGGTTTTCCATGGACAGCTATATGTATTCAGTTTTTCTCAACACTGATGTAATAAGCTGATTTCAGAACAGAATCTCCTCAAATGAAACTTACTTGTGCTTATGAATTACAGTTCTGACAGCCAACTCGCTGGAATTGAGAACTAGAGCACAACATGAAGGCTTGCAGTCAGGGCTCCAGGTAAGTCCATGCAGTTAGTACCTCAGTTAGACAGTTAGATGCCATGGTGAGGATTGGATATGCAAAAGGCCAGTTATTCTCTTTCTGTGCAACGAGTAATTCTGAAAATTGTATTGCTCAAATAATCTTATCATATACAAGGAGATCTTTAGCTGCTGCAATACAACTGTCAGGTTTCCCTATTTGCTATGAAGCATATATACAATTCAATAGGGATAGCTGAATAACATGTGTTGTAATGATCAAATCAAATCAAAAGACAAAAAAGAATGTGATAAATAGTAGATGTGATCTTCGTAGTTTACAGTGTCATTTTGCTTCAAGTGGCTATTGAGATGGCATTGGTGTGTCCTTCAAGAAATGTCTGAATAGAATTAACGCTTGTCGAGGCCGGTGCAGAGGTACCTCATGCCCTGCACCTGCTACGGTGACGAGGGTTAGTCCTTTGTAAACCTGACTCCAACCTCCAACCTGGAAAACAAAAAGGAGTAATTGATAATCATACCGAAAACAGTTATTTCTCGGCCAGAATTTTCTCAATTTAGTGAATAAGCCTTTTAGTAAACCGACCTTCCGTTGTCATACCAAGGGTACCAATTCATCAGCGTTGGTAGCTTGAGAGCGCTTATCGAGTATCTTGTTGCAGTTACAGGAACTACAGCATCTGTATCCCCACTGTAGAAAATTCAAAGGCATAGTCATTATACATGAGGTCATGATAATACAATAGATTATTTTGCAGCAACCAGAAGTAATTCCAGAATTTGATAATAAGGAATTTTCATTCATCTTGCTTCCCTCAAGGGGCAATAGTCAATAGTTTGGAAAAGATCTCCACTTATACAAAAGGCCGACATCAATATAAAATGGTATAACAGTAAAAATAAATATAAAATGGTATTAAGATGCTGCAGTCAGTTGAACAGAACACATAAAAGATAATTCCATCACCCGAAAACAAGATGGGCTCCATGTTAAACAGGCTAAAACATGAACTAGACATCCACAAATAAACTTAGTAGATGGCTCCGTCATGCAAAATATAAGAGATCTCAAATAAGCAAGTGTTGGGAGTTCGGGCGCTTACCTGAAAACCCATATCCTCATACCAGCTGCAATTAACTCGTGGTAAATAGGAAGCATAGATTTGGGGGAATCTGCCAGTACGTTCCGACAATATCACTGCAACAAAATAGCAAAATGAATATATTTGCTTAACAAAAATACAGAACTTTAAGGTGTATGTTTCAGTCAACAATAAAAACCTGCAAGTTTTCCAAGGGTATTGTATTCCAGTAGTGTTAGCGTGTAACGCCATCTGCACTTCTGGTAGATTGTAGTAAATATTTGAATATCTTTCGGTGCAAGGATCATAAGCTCTAGACAACCAAGGCTGTAAAAAGTACCATCAGATAAAATATAAGTAAATTTAAATAATACATTCAGCCAACAATTCTATGTTAACATAGATAAAATATATACATTCAGCCATTAATCAAATGGAAAATAGCAATTCTATGTAGATAAATAAGAAACAAAAAATGGAGCAAATTCTATATATAAAGGGCCGCACAATCCGCGCTTCGTCGTTCGTCCACGTCGCCGGCGGGTCGCTGGCCGTCCGATCCACGCGACGGACGGCCAGGATCGGGCCACGTCGCCCCCGCACGGGCGGCACTGTAGCAGGCCTATTTTTGACCAATGGGCGCGCGACACGTCGCCCCGGTCGTCCCGGTCACCCGCCTGCACGATCTTTGGCGCAACTTTTTTGCAAAAAACGCCCGCAAAGGACCTAACTGTAATTCCTACGAAAGGAAGGGCCTTTTTTGCAAAATGATCCACAGAATCCCCTCCCCTTTCTCTCTCGCCGGCGCCGCCGACGCCCCGCCACGCCGCCACGGACCTCCCCGCCAGATCGACGGGGACGGGCGGCTCCGCCGTCCGCGCCGCTCCCTCCTCGCCAAGCGCCGCTTGCCGGCGCGCCGCACAGGCATGGAAATCGCCGCCGCGTTGTCCCGCCGCCGCCGGCCGCTCCGGCGACCATTTGGGGGCAGCGCCGCCACCTAGGGCCAGTCCGCGACGGGCGCGTCCAACGCGCCAAGCCAGGCATCCCAGAACGCCGTAGCGCGCCGCCGGCATCGTCGGCGCCGCCGCGGTGGTTCGGCCGGTCGGTGACGTGACGGTGGGCGTCACGTGGCTGGCGGGCCGCTACGTGGGCTGGGCCGCCTGCTGGTCGGCCGGCTCGTTTTTTTTTCTTTTTCTTTTTCTTTTTTTCTTCTTTCCCTTTTCTTTTTATTCTGCTTTTTTTCCCTAATAACTTTTATATGTTTCCAAACAGCAAATATAATCAAATTTAGATACGACATATATATCAACATGTACACGAAAAAATACACCTACCTGATCAAATTTTTAGACGATGTTCAAATCTGCGCATTTAATAAACGTGAAAACAATTCGAATATGAATAACTCTTCAATTTGACCATTTAGCAAAATTTGAACTACTTCTCAAGCTACACAATTTTTAAATTTTAACAATTTTACGATTACATAATTCAAAATTTTAGCCCACGGGAGCGGCGGGAGCTGCGCTTAGTCCCCTAGTAGTTCTAGAGTGATGCAAGTTACTGTAGCAATTTTTATAAGAATTAACTTTCATGTTAACATAGATACCAATCTGAAGTAAAATACTCGATACAATTATATCCAAATTCAAGCAATATTAATTGCCACAGTTGCATGAATGCACTCTGTACAAGAACACACAAACGGAACCGTCTGAAAACAAAAATGCAACCCCCCTAACTGGAAGTAGTCATCGCCAAAATTTAAACTTTCTTAACAGAGCGTATTTCACCCATTACTTCATTTCTTATTGATTCTCTGAATTTTGGTTCCTATTCATTGGAACACTAGAAATTTTACACCTTATTTTAACAACAAGTGCACCACTCCTGAGAACTACCTTGAGAGTTGAGACTGAATTACTTGCTCATTATTCAGCCTAAAATAATGGTGAACCATTGGGGTGACAGTAAATCAATCCCGTCCATCTACCCTGTTCCACGTTCTCTAGGTTTACATGAATTTACTATAAGGAATCATGTGTCTATGTAACATAGCAGTGACATGCTTAACAGTCTGATGTTTAACCAGCACTTATGTTTGACACTGCACTGCTGCCTGCTCATAGAATCAGTGCTCCACTGATCTTCTAAGCAACTAGTTGTATAATAATGTACTGTTAAATTTTGATGTAACAACTGGAATCAACAAAGTTACAACAGGATCAGTTTATAAGATTTTGAAGCAATAGGACTTACATAGCGTCCCCCCAGGCCAAGTTTGAGAGAGGCTGAGTTATTGCAGGGCTTTGAGTAGAGACTATAAGGATCAATATTGCCTTCTTCGGTACTAGCTAGGTTCAGGTTCTTAACACATTCAGGAGAAGGGTGCTCTGACGAATCAAAGATGCATGTCGCCTTCAAGTTGTGATAAGTGCTATCAGAGATTAGTCCATGGCTCCACCAGTACTCAAATGTGCCAAGATAGTCGTGATAGTCATCCGTAACCGCATTCCCCACCTTAATTACCAGGAATAGTAAGTTTCCAGAAACGAGCATACATAATGAAACTTGAACACTGAAAGCATGGATTTCAAATATTTACCACGAATCCTTTGAGGTTAATTACTGGATTCTGAATGCCCTTGTTCTTTTCGTATATGAGCTTGGCTAGTTGTGGAACATAATGTCCTGGAAATGTCAAAGACCACAGCACCTATAAGTCTCAGTCTTGCATTAAACAAAGAGCCAAAACAGAAAATTCAAAACTTTGGCCCTGTTTGGAATAAGGGTGAAATTCATGCAAAATTTCTGCATTTCGAATAGGCTCTAATCCCATAAGAAATATAATATACCTGCATAGCTCTCTCCAGCGATGTAGAACTCCCTGTACTTGTACTGTGGGAATCTCTCCAGCCAATTCACCAGAAAAGCGTAGGAATCCAGTGCTAGTACAAGACAAAAAAAGAAAATCAAAGGACAGGAAGTTGGTACCAGAATTCTGAAGAATCAGTGTCAACCGGACAGCTCGCGCAGAAATGTCCATGAATCAGTTACCTGTCTTGGCATCTCCCCCGGTGTACAGATCCACCGTCGTGTTGGAGTAGGAGAACCCCACGCCGGCCGGCGACTCCAGGAAGAGCAAATTGGCCGCTGCAACCACAAGCAAAACACACAAGCACAACCTGAATAAAAACCGGGCACTTCCGATGATGCACTGACCGGAGCCTATCTGCTGCTGCTGCTGCTGCTAAGTGGAGCTGAAGAATGAACACGCACCCTTGTTCCAGGAATTGGGGTTGAGGTAGAGCGTCTTCCCGTCGGACCTGATACGGAACGGGCCGACCTCCTCGGACGCGCCGTAGCCGACGGAGGAGCAGCCGGGCCCGCCGTTGAGCCAGAGGACGAGCGGCGCGATGGGCCCGGCCGCCGGCTCCGCCTCGACGAGCCAGTAGAAGAGCGCGCGGCCGCGGGCCGGGTTGACCGTGACGTAGCCGGAGTACTGCGCGAAGCCCACATTGGGCGGCTGCCCGGGGAGCTGCCGGATCCGGTCGCTCTCCTGGTCGGCCAGGGCGACGGCCACCACTAGCGCCGCTGACACCAGCAGAGCCGCGACGTCGCGAGCCATTGGGGGTGGAGCTGGACTGAGCTGGTAGCCTCCTGCGCGCAGTGGCACGCACACTAGTAGTGGAGCTGAGCTGAGCTTGCTTGCACTTGCTCAGTACGCAACGCTTCTGGTGCTGCGGCCGCTGGCCACCGCTGCTGCTGCTCCTACTGACAGCGGAGAGGAGCTATAAGAAATTCAGGGCCACCACCGCCACCAAGAAGTCCGGATTGCTTGCATGGATTTCAGCAGGGGATTTGATTATCGATCCTTACGCCAGCGACAGCTAGCTCGGCTCAGCTCAGGTCAGGGTCCCTCGACGGAAGCGCTAGCTAAAGTAATGGAGGTGGCGACCGATCTCACTCTCACATTCTCATTCCTCCTGACCGGCGCGCCCCACCGAGGCGGTGGGTACGGCGGGAGGAAGTACAGTAGGAGATGGAAATGTGCCGAGATTTTTTCTCCGCGTGATGAGAGATGATTGACTAGCAGGTAGCAGCAGTACAGCTCAGGCTCAGGGGTGACGGAGGAAAAAGAAAGGGAGGATCAGATCGTGTACTTGGCTGGCTGAGACTAAATTAAGCGTACGCCGCTGTGTGCTACAGCCTGCTACATATCGGTGGGCATTGCGTAATTAGCGGCGCAACGACGCGGAAAGTGGCCTGCCCGGGGTATGGCCGTGTCGGCAAGGCAATAGTGGCGGCCGGGGTGTGGACGGAGGTGGAAGAAGAAGATAGATGATGAAATGGGCACATGGGGTTGGAGGGAAAACGGGAGGCGGCAGCGAATAATAATTCTAGAAACGCATCTGTTCGCCGCGGCGGCTAGCGGTGGCCGTCGTGCTCGCGCACGCGGGGAGGAAAGGGGCGGCCGAACCGCCGCGACACGGACGCCGCAGTGAGCTGTGCTGTTTGTTTGTTAATTCCCACACTGACAGTGTCAGACCCGCTGGGCGGCTGGAGAGTGGATAGAGTAGCAGAGCCGATGGAACAAACAGAGGGCGGCAGTAGGAATCTGTTGCCACTGTGATTAGCAAAAGAAAGTGATTAGCGAAAGGGCTTTGGAGGCTGTGATGTCTGATGATGGCGAGCGGTAGTACACTGCTGCAGCAGATGCAGGCTCCCGAAAAGAATAGCAACATGCTGACTGCCGCATGATACACACATTCAGAAAGCAGAGATTGCTTGGGGGGAAGCGCTCACGTTTGTGAACATTTCTTTTTTAGCATCTGTCTGTCTCACGTTAAGCTCTACAGCGCCCAACGAACCCCATGTCATGTGGGTGTGGTTAAATGAAATGATGTCTTCCGTCAAAACAAAAAACAAAATTAAATTAAATGATGTGGCCTACGTGCGTGCAGTGCAGGCTCTATGAAAGTACCAGATACCCAAACATGATACCCTTCAGTGTCACCCTGAACCATTTCGACGGGCTGACCCGCAGATCTGGAAAGCCGCCAAACACTCTGAATTAGAATGACAACGTACACTTGCGGTATGCTTGCAGTCTTCTATTTTCAGGTTCAGAACGTAAGTCTGATCGTTATTGGTTGCAGTTGATATCTAGATTTTGGTTGCAGTTGATATCTAGTTTTTTTTTTGTTGAAGTCATTCGCTCCAAATTTATCTATACCTGTTATAAAATAAAACCCCACTATAAGTTATTTATAATTTTTCTATCTCAACATGTAAGTTATATACATCACCACTGTTTTAGCCAACCAATTGCCCATGTCACCCCACTAACAATCATTAATTCAAATATTATTGTTTTGCAAGCAACATATCCACGCCATGTACTTTTCATCCATACAAGTGTCCACGTCACCAGTTTTTAATCATCGGACACACAAAAAACACTAAGATTCATTTATGATAGTCTATCTCAAAATGCAAAATTTTCACATCATCCACTATTTTAGTCAACCAATTATCTATGTCATTCCACGAACATTCATTAATGACAAATACTTTTTGCATGCAATCTATCCGCTTCATCTACTTTTCATCCTTACAATTGTCAACGTCACCAGTTTATAATTATTAAATAAAAAATTACTTCAATTATAATTTAGCCTTTTGACAATAATGATCAACTGAATGTTGCATATTTGTATAAACAACTTTATATCCCATGGGTCTTATATCCGTTTATTTACACAACATTTTTTAAAGATATTTCCGTTGCAACGCGCGGGGTATCTTTCTAGCTTTCTCTTTGGTGAAAATCATGATCTAACTATGGTGGTTTGATCAAGCGACGATGATGCTTATAATTGTTCCCTTCTTTATTGCGTCATTACCGGAGAACCAATTTCGCACTTCGAGTGTTACCAATGGTTATGGTTGTTTTCTGATGTTTGGTGGGGATTGTTTTTTAAATAATTTCGTTGTGTGAATTCTTGATGTCTCGACTAGTTCTTGACATTATGTCATTATAAAGATTAGGTGTAATTGCTATCATTTTGATATTAAATATATTGCCCCTTGTCTGAGGTGAGATAGTGGTACTTTCAAGGTTTGTTAGTCACAAAAGGTGAAAAAGAATGGTGGGAGTTGAATTAGATTTGAAAAACTTTATGGGGTGAAACTGTTGAGTAATAATGCGGGAGCGCATATGTTCGCCACCACATTAGCCGGCAATCCTTTTCTGGCCATGATTAAATGGCCTTGCTGGAATATACGAGAAACAACACAAAACAATGATCCAAAACCATTAGAAAATTGCAGTTCTTGAAAAGGAAATCCAAACCATAAATAATTAAAATACGCAGAACGTAAAACAGAAATGAAATCTAGATAGGAATCCATTTTTGCGGTAATTTTTGGGTTATACCTTGTGGGAAGCTGCTCGATGGAGGCTTGACAAAGAACCGTGCTGATAACATGTTGTACAACCCACCGACTGGCCGATTCAGAGGTTGTACAAGTGTTGAAGTAGTCGAAAAAGTCGTAGACACGAAGAACACATTAATACAAAAGGTGAATTTGTCACAAAATGCGGTTCTTAGGGCAGCGCTCGTTGAGCTAGCTCGCGAGCTTACGCGTACGCCTGCGCTGGAAACCCACGTTCATAGGCTTCGCGCCTTCGCCCGATTAATGCTTTACTGATTCAGTCTTCAACTGTTTTTGTGTATACGCATGCTCCTTCTGGATCGGTACTTTTTGTTGTTCGCATTTTTTCTGGTGCCAAAAAGTTCCGATATTTTCTATTAATTTTAAAATAGTAAACTAAAAAATGTTATGAATTTAAAACAGTTAATTAATTTGACAATAGTTCGTGGATTATAAAATGGTTCACGAAAAATGTTCATCAATTTGAAAATGGCTCACGAAAAATATTCATGAATTTGAAAATGGTTCACAATTTGAAAAGGAATCATGAATTTACAAAATTTCACGAAAAAATGTTCTAAATGTGAAAATGGTTAATAAATTTTAAAATAGTTCATGTATTTAAAAATGGTTCACGAAAAAATGTTCATGAATTTGAAAATGGTTCATAAATATTAACCGCTTTCAAATCTGAACCATTTTAAAAATAGACACATTTTAAAGTAGGAACCACTTAAAAAATTAATAAACTTCAAATCTAAAACATTTTTAAAAGAAAACAAATTTCAAAATATGAACCATTTAAAATAAACCATTTTTGAAATATGATTTTTTTCGAAAACTTAACCATTTTTCAAAATCTGAACCATTTTCAAAACATAAACAAAATATGAACCATTTTCAAATCTGAACCTTTTTTTTCGAAAAAAGCCAGAAATGCGATACATAAAAAATAACCAAAAAATCGAACAAAGACCAGGAAAGCAAACAGAAAAAACTGGGAAATCGACAGAGAAAATGGACAGAAAAAGGAAACCCGGTTAAACAGAAAACCAACTAAAAAGTTTCTAGAAACTTTCCAAAACCAGAAGCAAATCAACAAACCTGAGCGCTACTGGGCTGGCCCACTTACAAAGAAAAGTAGCGAGGACTATTAGGATTTGCCCGTTCTTAGGGCCTTAGGCCTTGAGGCGAGGCCGCGTGCTGGCGCGGTACGGCCCGGTGATACATTGGCCTGCCACGGCCACCAGGCCGTGCCGTGCCGGGTTGGCCCGTCGGCCAGCTACTCTGTATGGGCCGGGCAGGAGTGATTATTTGAAGGGTCGATGGAAACAAGCCATGTCGATCTACCTTATTTTCTCAAAAAAAAAAAAGTCGATCTACCTCAGAAATTCCTCACTGTCTGAGAAAAAACATACTAGGATTCCTCATCTTCTCGCCTCCTGCCGCCCCTTTGTTCCTCTTCTCATTGCAAGAACCACATAGAGCAAGATTTGGATCCATCCCTCCTCTTGCAGATTTGATTACCAGGATATCTGGAGCAGTCGCCCTTCCCCCTTCTCTACTGTGGTGCATGTGCATCTCAGTGATTACATTATTTCAACCTGCACTTGCTGAAGATAAGCCATCTGAATCACGCATAATAATTCCAAAATCGGGCTTCGGTAAGTATATGATTCTTCTGTGGTCCGAGTCATACAACTATGGTAGACGTGGTGGAGACCTCTTCCTCCTCATCTCTACAACAAGTAGCGATGCTGTCGCCGTATTCGATTCTTAGAGCATCCACCGGCGCGCAAAGTTGTCGGATAGGCGCTATTGGGCGTGCCGGCACGCGTTGCCGCCTATTGGGAGCACCGCGCCCCACCGGTCGCTCCCAATAGGTTTTTGAGAGAAAAAAAATGAGACTCGAATTCATTTAAACTTTACGCATTTCACTGAAATTCGATACTTTTTACAAAATGCGACAAAATTTGAACTAAAACCTATTCTAATTGCCCACCCAGTAACCGTAGAACTGGTCCCAGTCGTGCCCCGCGACCGCGTCCTCGACCTTCCACGCGCCGGCCTCCTGCAGCGGCGGCGCTTCGGCCGGCTCCTCCTTCACTGGGGACGGCGCTGGCGCGGCGACCTCGGCGTCAAGGTCGATGATGTTGTTCTCGACGCACGACCAGTGCTCGGCGAACTCCCGCGTCGCCGGCTGGATCGTGTTGAACGACAGCTGCTCCGTGAGGGTGAGGTCCCTCTGAAATTTGGCCTCGGCCTCCTCCTCCGTCAGCGTCGGCGGCGGCGGCTGCGTAGCGCGCTTCTTGCCACGGGCCGTCGCCGTCCTCGGCTCAGCCTTCACCTTCACTAGAGGCGGCGGCGGACCGAAGTCGCGGATGGTCACGTCGCCCCCGTGTGGCGCTGACCATCCTGGCTCGTCCTTGATCTTCAGGCCGCCCCTTGGCGGCGGCGTGGGCTCCGTCTTGATCTTGACGAAGCGCGACGTCATCGGCGTCGTCGAGCGCGCACTCGACGACGAACTGCGCGAGGAGGAGGAGCTCGGCGGCAGCTCCCACATGTCGTGGGAGTGCCCGCCCTGCGCGGCGTAGCTGTACTCCCGCATCACTGCGTGGAAGGTACGCCCCTCCTACCAGCGGCAGCGCCACTCGCTGTTGTTGCGAGCTGGCGGCGGCGCAGCCGGATGAGCTGCTGGAGCCACTCCCCCTCCGGCAGCGGAGGGACGATGTACCCGCGCGCCGACAACGTCCACCCATTGGAGCTGCCGACGCGGTTGCTTGGGAGGCGCAGCCCCGACGGAACGGGGATGCGATGCCGGTGGAAGAACGCTGCCTCCTCCTTCCGGAGGCAGCTCTTCGCCGCGCCGCCACCACTGCCTCCCGCTTCGTCGTTGTGCGCCATCGCCGGTGAATTTGTGGAGAAAGGGGGGAGAAGTGAGGATGAGAGTTACAGTGGAAAACGGCGAGCGGCGCCGCGTCTTCTTTTATTGACGGCCGTGGGAGACGAATGGCGGGAACGCGGCGCGGGAAACTCCGCCATTACTCCGGCGTCGGTTCCTGAGGCATCGTAACTCCGGCGACGCACGTCGGGAAGACGAGGCGTGACTCGTCGCACGCGTCAGGAAAGCGCTCAGCGGCCGCAGTAATTGCGCTGACCATGGCCGTCTCACTGACGCGTCGTGCCGGCCCGTTAGGAATCGACGAGCCGCGCGTTACCGCGGTTGCTAGCGCGCCCGGTTGCGTCCCTAGAATCTGGGCGCGAAGCGGGGTTGCCGGACGCTCTATTGGGACGTGCCGGCAACTTTTGGGCTATTGGGCGCGCTGCTGGGGGTTGATTTTGTGCCGGCGCGCCCAATAGACCTATTGGGAGCGCAGTTGGGCGCGCCTGTGAAGATGCTCTTATTAGTTTACAACAATCTTTCCCAATAAGTACTAGTAACCTACAACGAGGCAACTCGCGTTGTTAATCTTGACTAGGCAACCTGGCACGGCGACACGCCGCACCCTTCAGATTAATTCATATGCTGAAGTTTATTATTGGTGCATCGACGAAAATTACCATATGAGAATTTGCGGAATAATTATTCTGAAACAATCGTTGTGGAGAAATTATTGTCGAGACCAAAGAGCTGTGCCGAACAACATAAAACGTCAGGAGGAATGCATCAGAGAACTGAACTTATAAATCAAATTGAGCAAGCCGTGGGCGTTCATCCATGTCATATCATATAAACAAATTAGTACCTAGGCATGAGCACTCACCTAAAAAGCACCACAAAGAAGAAATGATTAGATTTCAAAAACACATCATAAATAAGCAACACACAAATAACATCATAACAACTTCTAAAAGAGTTATTAAAGAAGCATGACTCCACAAAACCTGGGGCAGTCGTACTAAATACAAAAGTTCACCATTTGGTTAGATAGCACTGCCGACATATTTACCACAACCATGATCCAAAGGCCATGAGTCGACACAGATCAATACTATGTAACTCGCCATTATGTAAGAATGATTAAAATCTAACTTGCAGATTGAAGCTTAATTAGCAGACTAACACCACTACACATATTACATGATTGTAATTACCTTGCGATTTAAAACTGAAGTATAAAGTGACCCAAGTAATGTTGTGAATTAAGTGAAACGCCTTGTCAACACATCTATGCAAATTTGATATACCTAATAAGCTCCAGATCTGAAGTATTTCTCAGTTATAAATCATCAAAAATGACAAACATAACTCGAAGCATGGATATATAAATCGAGATGAACAAAAAAGTATAACAACCAAACATATCGATGTGTTAACCATGAGAGATATCCAATCAAGCATCTAAAGAGGAAATGTGGGCTGAGATCCCCATGAAGTGTCACTATGAAACAAATGTTCAACAGATTATGTACTGTCAGATGACTCATATGCCAACACAAGCAACAACTTTCACTTGGATTTCTGTAATAAAAATGCCAGGAAAGAGCTGCACAAACCTAGACAACCAAAGTCAGAGAAGCTTCTTAAGACTTATTTGTTCTTTTCTAAATCATGTATGTCTGTTTGCTAAACCCCATGTATGTTTTTTCCTAAAAATACGCCAGTGAGATATATATATATACATTGCTGGGATATAATTGTGTATCCATCTTTATAATGTGAACCTACATTGCTTTTGTAAAACCAGCTTGTCATCTTGATCAAGAGAGAGCAGTAAAGTAAATAAAATATAGTTTGGAACACAGTATACAAACATTTCTTATTCACAACTAACCAGCATAGTAATAAAATAACAGCTGCCAAAATCTGAACGGCCCCCAAATGCGAAATTACTAAGAAGCCTTGGACCGGTATACCCAGATGTGTCGGTTTTTATGGCTCAGATTTCATTATCCTGTAAACAAAACTTCAAATCATGCTAAATCCATCAAGTACATCTCTATTTCAAAACCGTAACTGCATCAGAAAAACGGCTCGAAGACGCTAAACATGAAAAAACAGGGTTCATTTCTAATAAATTGGCATCAAGTGCCTAATTAGCACCGAAATTGTATTCACATGCACCCATATTTACATCTATTAGAACAAAGAATGACTTAGTTAAATCTCCCGTAAAAAACTGGTGGGATCCTAAGCTCGAAAATCACATCTAGAAAACTGGGTAGACAAATATGATTATTAAGAAAAGCATGTAGCTCATGCATAGGGAAGTAAAAAATAAGAAATAAATTTGATTTTTTGTAAGCCGATAAAGTAAAATATATCTTGTAAACCAAGGAGCAAATTGATTTGTTTGAACCAATGAAGCAAATTTAATACTAAAGTACCTCCCAGATTTGGGCGTCACTATATTCATCCAGAGGTTGATATTGCTTCATAAAGTCTCCTAAAACATAACAGGATATTGTCGAACGATGCTCAATCTTGTTTGTGGGGCATGCAATCCGATGGTGGAGATGTCGATGCCATCTATCAATATTTTCCCGATACACGGATCAGCAATGCGGAATAGTGCTTGAATCAAGGTTGACTTTCCTCCACATGTTTTTCCAACAATACAGGCTTCATACCTCCTGATAAGGTGCAGGTCACACCTTTCTAAACTAAAGGCAGGTGTACCGCACATTGTACCTGCATGACATTCAAGCATTTAGGGGAAAAGGCAACTGACGGCAGCACTCCATTTGTTTTGACTGCATGAAAACAGATCAAATTTTCTAGTAATGTTCTCACCGTACTAAGAAACATAACTGCAACATTATGTTAGAAGCAGGCAGAGCATCAGAACTGCCATTACTAATCGCTGAAAAATTCTATAGGAAGATCTTGATCCCGAAGGTAAAAATATATCAAGCAATAGGAATATTTACCTAAACTATCTCATACTACCTCTGATCTGAATTGGTTGTCACGGGTCTTCACAAACTTTTGCCTACACGTTCCTAAAGCTGCGACAATCAAATACGATCGGAGGGAGTAGAAGTTCAGAAGGTCAGAAAATATGTAACTGCATAAAATTTCAAACTAAAAAACGAAATGCAAGAAACGAACATGAAGATTGTGAAGCTCAGTTTCACCTTTCGATGGCCAACGGCAGTCCGGTCTACTTTTTGGTATCGCTGAAGACGGTCTGCACTCAGCAGCCGATCATTCAAATTACTAACCACATCTACCATTGCCTTTATCAAGTGACAGTAAAATACCATTATTACCTAAACACCAGGGATGATCTGATAATTATGTAGCAGCTATGGAAAGGTTCACATAGCATAGCACATAGGTGGAGATTCATCCTCAAGATCCGCAACATATAATCCAGTGTCCACATCACACACTCGATGAACATTAAAATCATGCTAGACCTCAAGCATCACACACAAACACACGCCTCACTCTCAGATAAACAAATCAGAAGGAGGCATCATAAGTACCAATAGCAAGCATTTTTTCATTCCTAAAATGAGCAAAAAAATACAAATCACTAACACGTTGCAATGAAATATGCACCAGATGCAGGCACTACCGGTCGCCATGGAGCCAAAAAAAGCTCTTGTATACATGGTAACAAATAAATAGATGTCATACTCAATGTTTTGGTTTTCCTGAAACTTTCTCCATTGGGTGAGATTTACTTTCCTACACAAATATTTTCTCCACTGTGAGATTAACACAAACCATTTGAAGTCATATGTGGCACTACTTTTAACACAGCATGGTGACTTTCTCCATCGAGTGAGATTTAAATTTTCTACACAAAATTTCTTTACCCATTGAGAGATCAAGATAGACAGTTGGAAGGCACATGCGGCACTCCTTTGAACACAACATGATGGTCACGAAGAAACAAATTAGGGACAGGGGCGGAAATTACTTCAATAACAGCATTAATCTCTGGTTGCTTATCTCTTTGGTGTATCCAAGTGCTAGCTGAGCATAAACCAACTACTGGATTCCATGGGTTTTGAAGACTACACTATGAACTACTGGTTGCTCATCTCTTTGGTTCATTTTTACTTCATTAGAATGTATAGTTTTGTACCTTCCCTGACAAATAACGGTAGGATAACTTCCAATCATGTCAACGACAGTAGATGGATCAACAATTGAAATGAAGGCCCTGAAGTTTGGAACATTAAAGCATGTCATGCAGGTGCAGCTAACTGTTTCAAAAGCAAGAGAAAAGACTACAGACTACAGGTGGCCTGAAGAAAAACAATACTGATAAGACCAAGGCGACATCTAATATGTACTCTCTCCGTTCCAATTTAATTGACTTGCTATTCATCACATGTAGATGTATTTAGACATGTTACATGTATAGATACATCCACATTTGGTGAATTGCAAGTCAATTAAATTGGAACGGAGGGAGTATGAGTTAAGGTGCTATTTTCACGTCACATGTAACTACAGTCTAGTGGCATCCTTTATAGGTGTACGGAGGTTTTAGAGAATATACAGAAAAATATATACAACTGAACGATTTAGAGAATATACAGAAAAATATATACAGCTGAACGATTGTCAATATAGTTTGGTGATATTGTTGCTAGAGTCGCTGGTTCTCACATCTGCATGATTGCGCTAGAGCCACTGCTCCTTATGTCTGCATGACGGTTTATTGGTAGAAATATACCATACCGCATCACCGTCGTCTCACTGTCGCTTCTCTTCCTCAAGCAAAGAAATTCGGTCGCGCTCGTCTGGGGTGCTGCCGGCTCCGAGGAGGGCGTCTTGGACAGGTACCGCGCCCTCCCGCCGGAGATCCGCGCGCAGCACACGCTGCGGAATCACCTGGAAGCGGAGTTGGGCAAGGAGAGGGCCAAGCTCGCTAGGGTTCAGCAGCACGCCACCGGCGCGCTCGTGGACATGGCACTGGCGCTCGGCGACATGACGCCTGCAAAGGCGCGGGAGCTGTTCGAGGCCGGCGTTTCGTGACGGCGAGGAGAAGGTGGAGGGGCGGGCGGGCGATACCTCCGGCGACGAATCGGCGGCCGCGACGGGCCGTTGAGGTACTCCTGGAGCTGGGCGGACGACTCGCTCGCGGCCGCCATCAGGGCCGCGCGGGATGCGGGAGGGGGAGGTGGAGGGGGCTGGCGATGGCTCCAAGGAAACAGCAATCGCTGAGAATAGACGGTTCCACACAGGCTCGGAGGCGGCGCGGGCGGTAATATCCGGCCGAATCGATCCCTATCCAAAAACGCGATTAAGGAGAGGGGAATCGAAGGGGAAAGTCACGAACCTTTGAAGGCCTTGTGGAGCTCGATGGCGTCCTGGCGGGGTTGGCGCGCACCGGCGGCACGGTGAGACTCGATACTCCAGCGGAGTTCGATCCGCTCTTCCACCTCCGGCGATTCGGGTCGATTGGACCGCGGAGGAGAAGATGTGGTGCGCCTGGCTGGGGCTCGGGGTGGAGAAAGGGAAGAAGGACGACGATGTCCAGTGCTTCTTGGCGCGTGGGCGTGGCCGGTGCAAAGGACTCTGGCGGCGGCGGCGGCGTAGCGTGAGGCGGGGAGTGGTCGGCGTCGTGGGGGAGCGGTTTGGCAGCGTGGCGTGAGGCGGGTAGTGGTCGAGGTCGTGGGGGAGCAGTTTGGCAGCGGCCTAGGGCTGGTGGGGGAATGGGAAAAGGGAGCGGCACCGGGTAACCGGATGTGACCGGCGCGAGGTGCGAGTGGTGACCGGGTGACCGGTGCGGCTGGCGCTGCATACCTGGTGACGTGTCGCCATAGTATTGGATAAAAATCGGGGGACAAACAGTACCGTGTGGATTGGACAGATCTGGGTCGTTGAACACACTAGTCAGACGGCCAGGAATATATGGGCGACGTGGACAGCATAATGGAGAGTGAATCCCTCCAGCTTTTATATATAGTAGTACCTGGTGACGTGTCGCCATAGTATTGGATAAAAATCGGGGGACGAACAATACCGCGCGGATTGGACAGATCTGGGTCGTTGAACACACTAGTCAGACGGCCAGGAATATATGGGCGACGTGGACAGCATAATGGAGAGTGAATCCCTCCAGCTTTTATATAGTAGTACCTGGTGACGTGTCGCCATAGTATTGGATAAAAATCGGGGACGAACAGTACCGCGCGGATTGGACAGATCTGGGTCGTTGAACACACTAGTCAGACGGCCAGGAATATATGGGCAACGTGGACAGCATAATGGAGAGTGAATCCCTCCAGCTTTTATATATAGTAGTATTTCTCGATCGTTCTTAATACGTAGCTAGCAGCCTACAACAAGGCCAGCCGCCGTATTCGATTATTGATCTACCACTGTTCTCGTTCTCAAATAAGTAGACCAGCCACCATATTAGATTCTTGATTTTGAATCTCTCTCTCATGCCCTGCCGTGCCCAATGATGGAGTCGCCTGCCATTGCCAACATCGGTTCATCGACTGTAAGTTTACTCTTAATCCAGTGACTCCAGTCCCTTGTTGTTTCTAGGTTTTTGTAAATTTCTCCAATTCATTTGGCAACACTAGTTTACAAATCTGATTAATTTCGCTAATGAACACTCTGTTTTCTTTTGCAGGGCCAAGATGAAGAAGATAGAATCAGTGCACTCCCAACCGACGTACTCTAGCTCGGAATCCTCCAACACCTCGATTTGTGCATGTTGGTCCGCACCAGCGTGCTCTCAACACGATGGAGGCACCTCTCTCACCAGCTCCCGTGTCTGGACATCAACCTCACCTTCTCCTATAGCCCCGTCAGTCATCGCCAGATCATGGGGGCGTACACGTCCGCCACGAGGTTGATTTCTCTCGCTTGCAACTGCAAGCGCGACCGTGTCATCAACAGACTGCGTCTCGTCTTCTACCTTTTAGTCCCTTGGCTTTGCTCCATTGGACGTGCGGTCGACGACATCGCAAACAGCGGTAAAACCAAACGCCTCGAGTTCGTGATATTCCCGAGCTGCGATCGTCCGAGCAAACCCCAGCTAGCCGAGTTTGGACAACATCTTATGTCCTTCTCCCGAAGCTACCCCATTACCTTTGAATGGCTCACCGAACTAAGGCTCAACAGCCTCGCGTTTGGAGACTCCGATGTCCCCAGCCTCATCAACGCCTGCCATAGGCTTGAGCACCTATCATTCAGGTTCTGCAGATTGGTCAAATACTCCGTGCTCAAGATTGATGCCCCTTGCTCCGTCTCCAGACGCTCGAGTTCATCGGCGAGCTGATCTCTGTCCCTGATCTGAGGCGACTAGAATGTCATTCTAGCCTCAAGGAGATTCCGCCGGTGCGGTTCGGTTATGTTCCTCAGCTTCATGAGGGCTGCATGCGAGCAACAGTAGCATAGGCACCACACTCTCGGCAGCAAGCCAGATAGGTCTCCACCCACGTGGTGGAAGAATCAAATGCATGTACGCTATTTTTCTGGTATTTTTCTGGTCGTAGGATACGGGGAATGAACTGCACGTGGATCAGTCGACCGGACGCGCAGCGCGCACATTAACCAAGCGAGGCCACCAGGCACCAGCCACCACCTGATGACGTCACCTGACTGATAAATAACCTAATTCTCAGTCAGCTGAGCATTAGAGGGACCCATATTATGTGACAGGTTTAAAATGTGACCGTCTTATCAAATATTGTACATTTCCTAAGATGCCCGTTATGGTGGGAACACGCAGCAGCACTGACAACTGGATCAAGTTGCCACGTCCTATTCGGGCTCGATGGCAGATCGGAGTCCCTGGCGAACCATGGCCTGCGCATAGAACTCCGCATGCTCCTGTTCAGTGTTCACGCATCAAATTTGTTAATCGAAAAGCCCATAAGGTTACTGCTATATGCAGGCATAGCCACATGTATATAAGAAAAGGAAAAGGATAAGAGTGCCCTTCAAGTCTTAGAAGCTGTATGTAGTAGCTTTGTGTTGCCTCCAACACAAAACTGAAACGGGAGGCGTGCTACTTGCTCGAACAAAAGGAGGGAAGACATGTACCTTGACGGCGACGATGACAAGGGCGGCGCCTTTCCGTCGAGACTCGTGGAAGAGCTGTCGTGCAGCCTCGGCGGTTACGGAGGGCACCACCTGCGGCAGCGCCTTCTCAACTGCACAGCGAGCCGTGGCAACGCCACCGGAAGAAATTTAACCATGGGTCAGTTGAGACTTAGAGAGCTCAAAACGAAAAACAAAAACTGGGGAGAAAAATGAGAGGACTCGCGGTTGACTGTTGGTGAAGGAGGCGTACCAAGCTTCTCGGTGTGGCGCGCGTCGTCTACGAGCAGAACCTTGTAGCTGTCGCCGCTGCCGGTGCCCCTCCGGTCCTTGAGCCTTCCCGTGTCTCCTCCTGCGTGCGAAGCGTACGTGCACAAGCGCAACGCAATATATATCAGCGCACCAGAATGTCACGGTCCTTACTCACTGATAAATGATAATTCGAGTACAGCAGGGGGATTCGGGAGAGGAAACAAGGGATTCGAGAAGAGACGGAAGCAGTCGGGGTTCAGGAGGAGAACAACATTCAGTTCATAGTACAATAACGATGCCCACTATCTGCGGGTGCTTGCCTATTTCACTACGGCGTCGTTGTCCAGCTGGACTTGTCCACGCTGGCCTTCTCTCGATTCAATGACAAGCTTCTAGCCACTCCGATGCCGCCACGTCAGTCATGGGTCTTGACACAGAAGAAGATCAGGGTATTCGAGAAACGGCTAGGCAGTTAGGGAACCAGGAAGGGTCACCTTCTTGTGCTGCAGGAAGGGTGTCGAGCTGAGACTGGTCGAACGCCGGCCGGTCCAGCACCGCGCCGCTACTGCTCGCGCGCGCCACGGCTGCGGTCGCCGTCCTCCGTCTCTGCTGCTGAGACTTCTGGTTCATGGAGACGTTCGAGAGGGGCGCCACAACTGGGGTGCTCGGCAAGACGAGGGCTGTGCACGTTGCTGCTCTGCTGCTGATGGCCATGGAGCCCGTGTTGGGAAGATACCAAGGTATGCGGGCGATTGACAGTGACGAGGCTCGCTTGTCTCACTTTATCAGGTTCCAGCAATGTTGGGATGAATGGGGAGTGTGGCGCGTGACCATATGATAGGATTTATTCAGGCTTAAGCAAAGAAGGTGATCCACCACCCTGCCATTTCGTGTGGACGGTTTGTGTAAAACAGTCAACCTGCGCACGGCATGCTGTGGCTAATGCAAAGCAGAAGGAGACAAGCAATGGTTACGAGTGTACAAAATACAAAAGCGTATCTGGAACATTCGGTACTTCTAACGGCGCCAAGGTCGCCACCACGGTTTTTCTGGCTAACAACAAATCGGTCTTGCAGGAATGTACGAGAAACAACACAGACCAAGGATCCAGAACCATCAGAAAACTGCAGTCGTGCTTCCTAAGCAGCCGGAGACGTTTGACTGAAGGTGAAAGCACGTCTCACAGAAAAGATGAAAGAACAGGTGACCACAAATAATTAAAACCATATGTCTGGATTGATATTGCAACTGGATTAGTCACCGTGCGTAGACGACGATTCAACAAGGCACATAACAATATCACAAAACCAGCAACGAACGGATGTGCATGTTTCCATGCTGTATGTGAGTAGGAAGAACGCCAGCATTTGGTCCAACACTTTACAAAATAGAAACTACAAAAATTCATTGTGTGTACTACCTTTTTTTCCATGTGCAACGGCTCCATGAGTCATGAGCCAAAAAAAACTAAAATTCGTATATACTTTGCCCAATCATTTGACCAGAAAAACCAACTTCAAGTGGGACGTCAGACCACTTGATAACTACCAGTGACCAGCCGAACCCGCTGGGAATATTTTGAGCTACCTTCCCTCAATGGATGAACAGCAGTAACCTGAAACCAGAATTTGCAGGAAATCGAAAGAATTATAAATTTGAAGTGGAGGAACATCAAATGTAGATAGCTGGATTAACTCAACCGAAGCAGAATGGCACAGGAAATTATGCTTCTGGAATAGTGTGGTACCGTGCCAACAGGTAAGAAATATCAGAAAGGCCATGCCGTGCAGAATCAGTTTATGACTAGAGACGTATATAAACTTTATTTGGTTAAAGTGCCACTCCAAAAGAATTGACAAGGCAAATACTCAACTAAGCCCCATGCTAGTAAAATGATGTGATACAGCCAGACAGCCATGCAAATTCCACACTAGTTCCGGAGGGAAGAGCAAAGGGGTAAAAGCAAGTATGCATGTATCACTGAGAAGCATAATATAACCAACCTTCAAACCACTGAATGTATTTAATGCAGAAAATCCAACAGAGATGGGGAAAAATGTCGATGGATCGGCAGCAGGAACAGAAAACTCCATGGAACCACTGCAAATGGAATTAAACAACAAGTGTTACCAACACAATGGAAGCAAACTGGACGATTTAAAAGTAGCACTGTATTGAGAAAACGTTTACTGTATGTACCCTCGGTTGGATTGATCAATAAGAATAACGGACCATTCCAGCACTGACTTTCTCGAGTCATACCTGGAGGCAAAAGAAATAGATAAATAGACAAAGATGTGAGTATAACTGATGAATGCAGGTCAAGATGGAATAGATGGTTGACCAGGGGAAACCTCCACTGGACACAAGTTTTTACTGGACAGTAAAACCATTCAAAAAGAAAGAAATGAAAAAGAATAACTGGGCGGGTGACCAGGAGAAATTATGGAACAAGAAAATCATTTTCCATTGAGGAATAAACTGAATTGTAACACTTGTTTCTAAAGTTGCTTAACTTATTATGCTACATACAAAATGGAACACCTAGCCATTTAAAGTAAAAACTAGATGTTAAATATACATCAAATTACTACTCCCTCCATTTGACTATATACTGTCCTCAGTCTACTGCGTGAATCAATAATTGCCACATTTCCACTCTATAACCTCACAAATTAGAAAAGAGGTTAAGGGAGGGGAGTTGTAACATGTCATTCAGTAAGGGTGTAGCTCAATGGAAAATCTCTCTTTTTTTTTCATATTTACGTTCCTTGGTCTGTGCACATGGTGCGTTGCTCAATGGAAACATCATATATACTTGTGTTCTTCTCTTCCAGGTGTACTGTGTAGAACCTACAGCTATTAGCATTACTCTGGCTGTACAGGCCAGTCTTACACGTCCATGTTATTTCCCCGCAAAAAAAATGTTAGCAGGTATTTAGGACAAGATGAGGGAATTAGAACATTACTTCCATTCTCCATCTATGTGTTTAACACTCGGAGCCTCCCTGAGTGCAGGCAGAGGGATAGAGATGAAACATTCTGCAAATCAAACATCTCCGAAGCTTCGTATTCAATGTTAACATTGGTTGTATTTCCAAGCACGGAAGGCCAGCAATTGACTACAAGTGGCAAAAACAGGTTACACAAGTCGAAAATAGCAAGCTACAAGAAGCCAAAGAAACTGCACTATACCTGTCAATGGCAGAAAAGACTCATCCAACCCCTCGATTCTCCACCTCACCAGATTTGTTTCATTTTGACCACTGGGGAAAGGCCGGTTCGGATCTCTTGCCCCGATAATTTGCTGACCGTTGAACAGCTGTTTGTTAATATTAGGGTGCATCGTGAAGCTAAGTACAGGCACATCTTGCTTCTCAATCTGTACCAAATGCATGAAAAATCAGTACCTCCAAATTAAAATTTGAAGTCATTTGGAAAGTGCTGTTAGCCATGAAAATAGTGTTTGCAGGCAAGCAATTCCTAAATATGTTGCTATAATTGCACTATAGCAGGGATACTAAACAAAGTTGCAATCAATTTTCCTATTGTTTGTGGCTCAAACGAATATTGAGGAACCACTTTAGCTGTACAAAAAAAGTGTGACCAGCTACTACAAATAAACATGAGCAAAAGGCTGTTCGCAATTTCACATAAAAACTGAATTAACAGATTGTGTTGCTCAATAGTCTGAATGTTCCAAACAAAAATCTTATGAGATAATGAGAATGTAAGATTCAGAAATCGGATATAGAAAAGGACCTGCAACTGGAGAAAACCATCAATTTCATTAAGAACTTGGAGAGCAAGAGTTCCTTGAATATCAAAATTACTAATTCCACCATCCCTTTTAACAGTGACATTCAGCTTCTCTTCAATGGTCACTGTGATAGAATCACTTGGTGGAATAGATGATGAAGACCTTGACTGAATTGCACTTAGTTGAGTATCCTCGAGAATAACTTCTCCTTCAGCTCTCAAATTCTCAAGGAACCGATTTGTCTTCTGTGGTTTCCTTAAATCCATTCCCTTACCTGGCACTTTTGTCGGAGCAGGAGCAGGCCGTCCTGTACAAATGCTCATAGCAGTCAAGACAAAATAATAGCCACATGGACAAATCCCCGTATTCAGACATGATTTGCGTGATCTCTCCTAACTGCTTTATATATTATATATATTTGTGAAGTCATGCAAAGGTCTCAGCAATTGAGTGGAAACGTGTCAGAATGCAGACATTTCTTTCCTGCGACTACTGAAGTACTTGTTTTTTTCTTCCTGATTTATGAACCAGAAAACATCAAAGCTTTCAAGCACAAGTGCAAACCTTTCTCCTTGGGAGTGAAAGGGTCGACATCAGGAAATATTGGATCACTCCCTGGCCCTGGACCTCTAATGTCATTGAAGTTGTTTGGAGTTCTCGTGGGACCAAATCCCTCAGTCTTGCCTTTCTCAATCTGCATAAATTCCAACCAAAAATATTGTTATGTCAATAACTCAATATAAGTGTGTCAGAGGGGATATGTATGACAAACCTTGTTTTTCTCAATCTCGGTAACTTTCCTCCTCATGACATCGTTAGTTTCATTTATCTTGCTTTGCATGACCAGCTTGTGCAGCTTCTCTTCATGGCTCTCCATTTCACAATATTGTTTAACTTGTGCAACAGTTACATTTTCCTTGTTTCCAAGAGAAATGGCTTCGTCAAAAGCAAATATAAGTTCAAATGCTGCATTGCAGACACCCTCTTCATCCAAAGAAGGGGAGTATTCAGGTACCTTTATACATGTTCAAGGAAAGCATTGCATTGGGTTGATTTATATAAAAAAACAATTATATAACTATGCCCTGAGCACCTGAGCAAGAACAGATGGTAATAATCTGCTGATTTATGATAACCGAGTAATTTTTGTTCCAAAAGAATACTGATTATCAAGTTGCAAGCATTTTGTTTTGTTTTTTGGAGATAGCTATGTCTTTTCATTTTGCAACTGCAATAACCTAGTTTCGGACAATAGAATATAACATGATTGAAAATAGGATACAAGTTTGGAGAGCAGCCTCAGTGTCTCCAGATCTTCGAGAATGTTACTCTGCTTATTTGTGATGAGTAGCAGATATAGCAATTCAATTGGTTGATAAACATAACGAACACTTTCAGTCTCCACATAAGTATGTTGCTTTCCAGTTCCGACCAACTTTGGAAATGCTGCAAGCAGTCCCTCGATCCTTATCCGAGACATATCAACAAATTGCCTTGAAGCAAGGGCTGCAGTTCAAATAATTACACTACTTTATAATAGTTAATAAAAACGTCACAGGAGAAGAAATGGCAATATCTTTGTTCTTGACATCATATCAGATGTAGTATAAAATTAATCTTTGTTCTTGACATCATATCAGATGTAGTATAAAATTATTGATGCAAACACGCGCTACAATGTTCATAAATTTACTGAACAACACTTAAGCGGAAAGGTCATTTCATTCTGTTGTTTTAATGAACTGTATAATCATCTGTATCTAACATGGTGTTGCATTTTTTTTGCCTGAAAAGTTATAAGGACTTTAGTGACTAGGGACTTTCAGAGAAGCTTACCTTTTCCAGACTTTGATATAATAGAAGCTGCGAGAACCACCTGTGTTGCATATAAAAGAAACAGTCATTTCTTCTGAATATTATAGCGAAAAAATATTACTACTTAGAATAAACTAATAAGAATGCACATTCTTTAACTGTGATGCATATCCTGACTCCTGAATGTCCAGAAGAAAATCAGTTTACAACATGCAGAATAAAATAATATAAGACTGCAGGACAACAATTTGAAGCAATCAGCATACCATTTTCAATGGTTTTCTCAATCCCGGGAATTACCAATGCCAAGTTGACAGTTTTCCTAAAAATCCTTGACAAAGAGTATAACTGCAAGAGAGAAGCTAATTATTTCAAACACAAACAAGCCATAGTTGGAAGGAAGCAACTCATGAGAACTGCAAAGGAACGACAATTCATAATACACATAGTATGGTCAAGAAATAATGTTTTCTGCACATATCAAATAGGATTTCACAAAATAGACAGCCAACTATGTTTTGCATACAACAGAACGAAAATCAGCATATCAAATTGTATTGATGATATCCAGAAATCAAAAGGTGGCCATTCTAAAAATACAAGAACAAAAACACAAGGAACACAGCTGTATGAAGATAATTATTACGAACAATGGTGGATCCTAGACAGTTTCACAGCACAATATATTTTATGGATAACTGATAGACGTCAGTTCAACTAACACTATGGCAAAGAGCATTCAATGTGATGAAAATGCAGATTGTGATCTGATAGAACTTTCAGGGCAACGCCACGGAACAATATGATCAGGTATGCCCAATCAAACAACTTCAGATCCCGATCAAAAAATCGAAGACTGTAAAGCTAAACTAAGGAAACAAGTCGAGCATAATGTTCATAGTATATCCAGATCGAGATCCGCATGCTACTGATATGGCAACAGATAATTTTGACATTTTGTCATCCTAAGTACATGCTATGTACTCCACGCACGAACCATCCCAAACCAACCCAACAGACACACATCGCAGAGCGGCACGAAACAACACGCAACAAGAGCCGCGACGGGAGCATACTAAGACCCACACTGATATGATATCAGCCGGCTGCAACAATACCCAATGCCCCACACCCATCGTCTGAAGCCAAACCCACGATATTACGATCGGGGTAACCCATACAGAAAATTAAACGCAAACAATGCCTCGCGAAAACGGATTACGGATTCACGGATCTGAGAACGCGGGCGAGGAAGTTGGCGCGTCCGGGGCAGGACTCGTGATCAGATCGATCAGATCCTGGCGCGCCCGAGGGATCCGATAAAAAATAGAGAGCAGAGGGGGCGCAGGGAGAGGGGTGGGGTGGAGGAGGCGTGCGACGAGGAGGAGAGAGAGAGGGTGGTTTCGCGCGTACCTCAGATCGGCGAGCAATGGAGGCGAGGGAACTGCCGAGTGCGGAGGACGACGAGGAAGGTGTGTTTCATATACTCCAGGAGTTCCTTCGTGCTACGGCTTCCTCCGGGCCTTTGACGGATCGCGTTTGCTAAAACGGGCCACGGGTCCTCCTGGCCCAAGTATTTTTTTGTCGGTTTCAAGGGTAGTAGGCACTGGTGTCCTGATCTGGGCCGAGCGCTACCGACGCTTGATCTGGGCACGATGAGCGGAATTTCCTATTTCCCGCCCATAGGGTGTCTCTCGGCACAACCCCGCCACCATGAGCATGTCCATTTTTTTCCTCTTATTTATGATTTTTTTTGAAAGAGGGGAGTACAGACCTGCGTACAATCAAAGGATACAGACACAAAGTACATACGCAAACCCGTACAGACAGTGCTCAGCTGAAAGCACTACAGCAGCAAAGAACTGCTGAACCACCAGAGCTCCTCGGCGCCGGCGACCGCCGGAGAAGAAGAGAGCAAACCACCTACCGCCTGGAAGAAGGAGGACCTCCAACGATGAAGATTATTTATGATTTTCTGTTTCGGCTTTCTTTGGTTTCTTCCTTTTTATTTTACTAGGAAAATTCTGGTGTGTTTCTACGGACACAAAAATTAAACAGTATGTGATCTCTGCCCCATTGAAATCCTTCGTGGAATAAGTCAGGCCGCAACAAATCAGGAGGCGGCTACAAGTGAGGGCTGACTCAATGTGCGACAGCTGAGGAGGAAGACGATGTTCCACCCCAGTTGATTGGAGTGGTGTGTTTGGGCCGTTGGACTTGGTGTCTCGGCCCGCAAGGTTTTTTATGGCTGACCAAGTGGTTTTCTTGTACTAATTGGTTTATTTACTTGGCATTGGTTTATTGTGGTGCAAGAGGTCACAACTAGGAGGAGAGACAAATTTTTTTTATCGGAAACACTACTCACAACTACTCCATCTGTTCCGAGTTATAAGCTTTTTTAGCGAGCCAAACTAGTTTGCTAAAAAGACTTATATTGTGGAACAGATGTAGTACTTGTTGGTTGCAATGGGGAATAATATTTTAATAGGATACCTCGCGACTACGAGCCTATCACCATGATTGTATGTAATTTTATTTTTAGTGTGATTGTGTATAAAAAAACTGAATTTTATTTTCCTTAAATAAAATATGATTTTATATGTCAGAACTTCTTGACTTACCAAAGAAAATAATATTTATTTTAGAGAAAACTGGTGAGGGTTAATAGAGAAAACTAGCGATAAAACAAGAGTTGAGAGGCAAATATCAAAACGGGGAGGAGCGAGTGGGGAACATAGGTACGGAGGTTGAACGAAATAAAGAGCGGGGTGGGAAACATTAAGTTCTTCTTTGATAGGAGATATAGGGTAAAGATGAATATTTTTCTTTCTTTTTTATTTTCTTTTATTTCTAGCTATTTTATTTAAGTTTAGTTATTTGCCCTTGTTTTTTTCCTAAGTTTACTTTCTTCCTTTTGTTTTCCCTCTTTTTTCTACTTCTTTATTTTTTTTGGGGGCAAGGGCATGAAATTGTTTTATTTTTCCATGTTTTCTGTAAATGCATGCATATTTTTCAACCATATAGATATTTTATTTACACATGAATAATATTTTAAGATATTGTGACCATTAATTCATTTTATTTAACTACTGAGTATTACATAATGATTAGAAGATTTAAAAATACAAACATGCAAAATATATTTCAAAATTGCAATAGATGAATATTTATTTAGAAACATATGGTCATTTTTTCATATGACCAACGTCTCCTTCGAAATATATAAATATTCGTTATCACATTTAGGAAAACCTTTTTAATAACAAGTGAAACATTTATTTCAAACATGTGGACATTACTAATTTGGACCACTTCATTTATGCAAGCGAGTATAGACGTGCTAAAAAACATTATACTAGTATAAATGCATAACATAACTTGTTTTGTTTCTCTTAAAAAGGATATCATTTTTATGCGATGTTCCGAAACTGTGCTCTAAATTGTTGTTGTATTATTGGTTTTGGATTATTGATATTATGTCAAGCATGTGATTTACAAAGGCACCTGAAGTCAGACATGTTTGATTTATACACTAATCATGTCACACTTTGCCACGCCACAAGTTAGGCAAGTTTGCCCAAGTTAGTCACCCTTTTGCTCACTACCACGTTTGTGGTATTGGGCCCCACATATCACTCGCTCGTAAAAGTGTGGCAAGATTCTTTTAATTGTGGCGCCAATTTTGGTCATCTAACCTTAGACATACTTGGCTTAATGGTGTGGCAAACGGACAAACGGTGACGAACTTAGTACACCAACGAAAACCTGCTTGTGGTAGGATGGTTAGGAGGTGGTTGTACCTACAGGCTCCAGCCAACCAGAGATCAAACCCCAGGTTTGACACTCGTGTTTCTCACTTAGGCGTAATATTTTTAGTGAGAGGCGACGTTCCCGTCGACGGCAAGGCGGCCTGTGGTGACTTCGTCAATCTCAAAACTCGACCCGCCGACTCGGTGATGAGTGGAGGATACCTATTTCTACCATTGCACCATTGTCCATTATTCCTGTCATCGCACCACCTCCATATATTCTGAAGATTGGACAATTCTGCTTTGAGGTTCCTCTTGAGGATGAGGTGAAGCCCCAACTTTAGGACTCCACCGAGCTAGAGGCGTGACGTAGAGATTGAGGCGCACCACATAGTCCTTTTATTTTATTCCGAGTGTTTATTTTGGTTGGTTCGAACCATATTTGGGTTCAGCCGGTTTGAGTTTGTGTTAGGTTCAGTTTGGGCCTATCCAACCGAATTAGGTTTTGAGTCACTCATATAATGCGTTCGGCAGCCGCCATGTATCCGGAGACAAGAATTTGAGATTAAAGTTATCGTGAGGTTCGTCCCAAAATGGTTTGCCATATCGAAGTGTTGCTGGTTTATGATTGCTGATCGTTTCGATCTGTTGATTGCGCATCGCGTGGGATTGATTCTATTGATCCAATGTTGTTGTTTTCGGCCTAAAAGCCTTTTGGATCACGTTGATCCTTATCACTCGGTCTCTCGGAGGTGCTCATATGGGTACGGTGTGTGTGTGTGCGTTCATAGGGGTGAGTGTGTGCACATGTATGTGAGCGTCTGCGTCTTGCGTCTGTATTATGTTTCGCAAAAAAAAGTAAAAAACTTAGTACACCAAACAAACATGGGATGGGAGAAGTTCTGCATCTTTCATGCCTCATCAAAGAGACAAATAAAAATATAATTGTCTCTTTGCTTACAATGAATAAGAAAACATAGTAACATGAGATCGTGGTATCTATGATATCAATGAAACTGAGAACATCGGAAAATGTAATACATGTCGTTAGTTAGTTTTAGTTTTATTGTGGAGAAAAGGCAGATAATATTCTTAAGTATTCTAAACATAAAAAATAAAGAAAAGTTTCCCTTAGGTTCGACTCAATGATTTTTTTTCAAGCTGAATATAAAATAAACATAGGAAAAACGATCCCTAAAGAATAGAATTCTCATAAGTTACTATGAAACTTCTTTAAAGCAGAGAGAGGTCCCAACCGCGCAAAACAAAACATGAAAGAAGGGCATCGAGATTGAGCAGGTGATAAAGGAGTGTGCACCAATTAGTGGTGTCTTAACTTAAACGGAACGCTAGTACGCTACGGCAGGTGCAAGAGTGTGTGCAGGCCACAGGTGTTGGAGACTTGGAGTACAGGTCAAGGATGCCCGAACAGGCGAACAGCCGCGGTTGGAGCATGCAGATGCAAATGCAGAGCGACGATGATGAACTGATGATAGAAACAACATTAACCTTCATCTTTCGTTCAGTGCACCACAAGCTACATACACCACTGAGTGGTTTTAGTGCGTTGTTGCTAAGTGCATGATAGGAGATACCGCAACATTGTACTATAACAATTGGCAATGTCCAATTCAGCATCCACTAAAGATGGTCAGGAATTTTGGCACACTTGGATCCATGATAGTAGAAGATATGAAAGTTCAGTGATTCAGTCGCATGTGCAAGTCAACAGAAAAAACGAAAGTAGCTTGAGTACCAATACATGAGGCCACTAGGCATTATTCCTGGGTCAAAGTCAGACCCTCAGAGATTAGACTTTCACATCAACAACATTAAGATGTCAGAAAAATTCAGCGCCTTACATTTCAAGCATCATAGTTTATGGGCATCTCAATCAAACTCATAATGTACACCGAAAGCCACGCTCACACTAACATCATCTCTCCTACTTTACTCCTCACCAGCATCACACTCAACAATCCACAGAGAAAAACCTCTGTCTGTAAACAGTTAATAGTCGTCTCAAATTAACCCGGACACATCATACATTTCACAGAGGGCTCAACCTTGAGAGAAAGCAATCTAAACTAGAAAATACCAAAATGGAAAAGAAGGCGATCAAACAGTCATAACGATAAAGGCCTGATGTTCCTTTGATTGTATCAGGCAACATGGACGTCCTTCAGGGACGCAGGATCCACCTTCGGAGGTTCTGAATGGCGCCTCCCTCTTTCCTTCAGCTTATCGGCGGCGTCAACATTTGGTTTGTCTGCCACTGGGAAGGATAGGCGCTTCTTTATCGACGAATGGATCAGAGATGCTCTCTCGGGAACCTCAAACTTGTCGGCAAATACCATGTGGTACCGGGACTTTGCCCTTGCAGACTTTGTGGACTGCATGTAGCTGGGGAGAGCTGGTGTGCTTGTTAGGCTTGCATCATCCTGGACCGAAGCTCCACCCGTACTCAGCCTCCGTGGGCGCTCAGAGCGTATGCTTGTGATGCTCCTCAGGTCATCATCTCTGTAGAGCCAGCTATCCCTTGGACTTGATGGTCTGAACTTTCCTGCAGACCAGGGGTCCTTTGATGGGGGTGTCGATGGTGATTGCCGGCTCGGTGGACGGCTTGACTTGCTCGGTGTTGCAGGTCTCTGGATTGAGAGAGAACGGGGAACAAAAGTTCGAGCAGCGTTAGTGCTTGGATTTTTCGTCAGAGCAGAGTTTTTAGGATCCTTATTTGACACCATTTGGTTCTCGCACGGCCTGGCTGTCATCCAGCGTTCCATCCAGCTCCAGCCCCAATTAGGATTTCCTTGGTCTGTGAATGTTGGTGTTACAGTTCGACCAGAATTTTTCCACTGCATGAGATAAAAAGAATAGAGTTGGATATATAATGAGCAGAACAGTACAATTACAGTAGTAAGAACAAGGAGCAAACAATACAAGTACAAGCCATCAAGGGAAACCAAAGAAGTGAACTTGCCTGATGAGAAAATGCATATGCAAGCCCTCTTTCTCGTCTTAGTGCAGCTTCCTGTTTCATCATTAAGCTGGCCTCGATCTGCTCTTTCGATTGATGGCTATGATCCCAGTCTTCATCCATCTGCCAGGAAAATTAGATAGTATAGCGATATAAGAAACATGTTCAATGAGTACTATAACTTATTATATTACTGTCGAAGTTTAAATGTCACTAATCAAAACCATATGTGGTACCCCAACTATTTCTTCAATGTGAGAGGTAAACTTTTACTATTTATCACTAATAACTCTCCTGTAATAAGAAAATAGGTAATGCCCAAAATATACTTCATTAGCCATCTAAAATGCCAATCAAATACAACAAGGAAACAATTCAAGATGAAATTATGGTTAAGTTGGCGTCGATCAGTTGGTTAGAGGTGCACGCCCGGGTGTATGCCCAACCTGTCACCCACGTTCGAGCGCTGTGCTCTACAGGGGGCGCCTCATTGTTGTCTCTCTTTAATTTAGAAAAAGGGCCACTGGGGATTGTCCCTATTGGTCTAGTTTTATGTTCGAGAAAAAAAATTATGAACTTGCATGGGTAATGGGTTACGTAAAAAGGGTGCTCACCTTCATTTTCTCGAGTTCCCTTTGGTGCTTCAACTGGAGTTGCCTTTGAAGAGCCTGTTTTTCCTCCTCCATCTTCACCCTTCTAGAGTAGATTTGGGTTTGAACTCTTGTCATTGTTTGTGTGCAATGCAAGGTGTGGGCTGTTTGGCGTTTGACGGCATTTCCATCAACGAGTGACTTTAGCCTAACTAGTCCTCTCAGTGCCCGCAGTGCTCTCCTTGCCTACAACATTTTATTTGCATATTTAGTAACTAATCAAATTTCCTATATTAAAAAAAGTTAGCACACAAGCAGAACTCATATATTACGTGTCATTATCCGATGAAATACAGTATAAGATTACTACCCTAAAAATTTCTTGCGCCATTTTGACCTTTTTTCATTCAGCTGTCATATCAGCATGACAATCTTAGGTGCAAAAACATCAGAATCATCAGACGAAAATAAATTTGAAAATGACCAGCAAAGCACAATCTTTGCCGTATTCCAAAATGGACAAAGGACAAGGCAATGATGCTTATACAGCAACTCTCTACCAACCAAATCAGGTATCTTACATGATCTGAATTAATACCATGCTCATATCTATGTGCATGCCAATAAAAACTGAAGATAGTGACTCAAACCAATCACAACACCTGTTTATTATTGTATTGCTACTGCAAGGACCAAAAATTAACACGGGCAGATAACAAAAGCAAGCAATAAACAGCCCGCGAGTGTAGATTCGTTACCAGATAACCCCTGAAGGCGGTCTGAATCTTGGCAGCAGCAAGTTCTTCCTTTGAGCAAACAGGTGTTTTTGGTGTGGCTGTGGTGACCGCTGTGAGGCGGACGACCTCAGCAGCGGCCTGGGCGGCGACCGCAGCAGCTTCCGCAGCGACAGCAGAGGCAAGCGCAACAGAGTAGGCATGCTTGTTTTGTTCACTTTCCGTCTCGATTGGCTTGATATCTTTTATCTCCTCGGATTGTGGCTGATGAGGCTCTGTAGGCGGCAATGGCAGTGGCAGCGGCGATGGAGCAACTGGAGGGATCTCTGACACTGTCGAGATCGGTGGATCGTAGTGCTTTGACTTGCCAAATGGCCATTTCTTCCTGGATTTCGGCTTCTCGGCCTTCTCAGACTACAGGGTTACCACAAGTCAAAACGGTTGAAAATGCGGCCAAATGCAAATTCAAGTAAATTTTACTTGTCAAGTACAGGATTTTGTACCTTAGCTTCTTTCCCCTCCGGATCAGAAGAGCTGAAGACTCTCCTGACAGCACTAAACCACTTCCCTTTCTTACCCATACTTGGTACTCCTTTTGTGCGCCTTCACCTAAAAGTACAAGAACAGATCAGAGCTTCAGAACACTGATGATAAAAAAAGGCAAGCAGGAAAATCCAATGTTTTCGACATATATGCACGATGAAAAGTTCTAACACTGCCGTCCCCAAGCAAGGACAGTTGTTCCATTTCCACCAATATAATTAGAGATCAAAGGTTCTAACACTCCCGTTCCAAGCAAGCACCAGGTCAGGTGTAAAAATGGGAAAGAAAGAAGGTTTTGACACCGCGATCAAACAGAGAATCGGAATCTCCACCACAAATCAGAACGAATCAGCGAAGGAGGTCGAAGCTAACAACTAACATACGCAAGTAATCCAGTCCTTGTCGGGGGAACATCTACGAAATTCTGAGCACACCAGATCCTTGGGAGAATCTAGTAGAAAAAACACAGAAGGAAGCTGAACTCTGGATGTAGAGTTAGACGATTAGCAACAGATGACGAATTTCACCGCTACGAGGGCATAATTCTTCGGCATAAATCACAGCGTTTCATCTTTCGCACACTGAACGCTCCCATCAACCGGGGCCGTGGAAGCAAAAACCGAAAGAATGAAGGCGAACAGCAACCGGGACAGACTGAATTTCAACCCCCCACATAAACCCTCGGAGCTGCGCCTACCTGAAGCCCGTCTCTTCCACAATCTCCGTAAAAAATCAGCTCAAGCGGCGCCCCGAATGAAACCAGAGAAGCGCGCGACCAGCTGGAAAAACCAAGCACGGCCGGGGCGCGGCGCCCGAAATGAAAAAGAAAAAAAGAGGAGATCCGATTTTCACAGCGAGAAAGGCGAGCTTCCTTTCACCCCCAAAGCAAGCAACCGCCTCACCTTCCTCACCTCACTGAAGGCGCCAAGAACCTAACGCTCCTCGCCCGTCCTCGGAGGAGCTCTGCGGGTCAGATCAACCCGAGACCGGAGGGAGCAGCATTTTAGGCGGAAAGGGGTGGGAAAAAATGGAAAAGGAAGGACAAGGACGGCAAAGGGGGATGGGAAGCGATAGCCCAGACTTTTTTTTAGAGTATTTATTTACTTTTCTCACCTCACCTCACCTCGCCCGTGGAGACTAGAGAGACGCCGCCGCTCCGCTTTTATCCACCGCTCCGCCGAGAATGCCCGCTCCCACCGCACGGGGACCACGGCGGGCGAGAGGACGAGCAGCCGTTGGCGCCGCGCGGGACCCGCCGGCGAAGGAGTGTAGGACGGCGAGCCGTTTCTCTTCTTCCCGATCTCTTCTCTCTGTCTTGTTGACGGCGTCGCGCGCGCGCCCCAGTGCCAGCTGAAAGGCATTGTCGCTGTCGCCTGGCTCTTATGCAGGAGGCGGGGCGTGGCAGGTAGGCCCGCCCAGCCACCCCGCCGTGCCATGGACCGGACCAGAGCAGAGAAGTCCAGTCACGTCGCGGCAAGGAACGGGCATGAGACGTTGCCGCCGTTTTGTTCCTGGCTTGCCGCGCTGCGCCGGGCGGGTGGCCCACGCGTCATCGACAAGCTGCTAGCGACGCCCGCGGCACCTGTAGTATGCGTGGCCCGCCTGAACCGATCTCTCCTCTCGAGGTGGATTCGTCTGGCTTTCAGTTAATGCCGTGTTCAATGGGGTGTTTATTACACCCGGTTTATGCAAACGTCCCGGTTTTGGAAAAAGCTTTTTGACAGGTATTTTTACCAGCTTTTTGTCTTGGATCTTGGTATACTCTTCTTTCCCGCGGCCGTTTCGTCTGTTTCTCCTTTTGCGTCAGCGGAGCCAAGAGAACGGATCAGATGCGTGTCGATCGTCGATGGCGCATATGATAAGAAGGGGCGGATCGAGATGATTAGAATAGCGATCGAGATCTCGTCAGTTGCTAATTGTTTTTGCCAGCCTTTCATGCGGTGTCTTGGATCTTGGTGGGGACTGGACTGGAGCGCGGGGGAGCTAGCGGCTATGGATGGCTTTCTTCCTGCTGCAGCGCACATGCAGAATGCCAGATCGGGCCGACCACCTTTACCCCACGGCCTTCTCCTTTTGCTTCCCCCGCCCGTACCAACCAACGGCTCTGCCCGCTGCATCTTTCCTTTCCGATTGCCAGTTTACCTATGTCAGTCAATCGCAGTGATACTGCTGCCTTTCCGATCCTCGTTGCAGCGGTGAAAAAGTCCATCAGCGTCTGCTGGGTTACCTGCAACTTTTCACGCAGCGACCAATCCGTACAAGTATGTATGGTGGCGCAGTAGAAACCCTGTATATTGACCGGTCGTCTTGAACAGTTCTCGGAGAATCGGAGTACTTGTGGATTGGGTAGTCACACATGTATCCGTCGTCTTGAATACGCTTGGCGGTACAATGGTAGTACTGAATAATACGTCAATGATGCATCCGTAGTCCTCGCGGAATCCTGGGAGTATAATGACGAAGCGTCAGAATTGTAGTGCAATACTACTGAGTGGAAGCGTCAGAATATACATTCCGTGCCTACGCGCGCGTCAGGCGTCAGGTCTGATCTTATGGTTCTTCCCCCTTCTTCTAATCAGCTGTGCGATGATTATTCCTCGGCTGATGATTGATCAAGTGGTCGTTCAATAACAATTCAGAATGTCATGATAAAGCAACACAGTAGTAACATTCACCGTTGATTACCACTTCGATTCTGCACGGTGCAAATTAGATCATCATAATGTAGTGATAACTAGTAGAAGATACCCCGCGCGTTGCTGCGGGAAGACCTGTGTACATTTTAGATAATAGTTTGGTACAAAATTAAAATTAAAATATGGACTTTGAGAGGACACATCACATGTAAGCTAAATTTAAGAACATTTTATATGGAGTGATGGCATAAAGTGCATATACAACAGTACCCGACTTAATGAGAGAAATAAAGGAGAGTTATGGAGCCAAAAATCCTTTAATAGAAATTGTGCAAATACAAATCGGCCAAAGGGGGGGCGTCTCTCTCCAATTCATTTGGAGGCGAAGTTCCTGTCAATAGCGAGACACATTTGGTGACTTCATCAATCTCGAGACGTGATCAGACATATTTGCTTGCATACATACTCAATCTGTTACTGATAAATTACTAACATGGTGAAACACAAAAAAATTATCTTATCTCTAGAGAAACCTATAATATCTATAAGGTTGATTCCCACTATTTTCATTTAATGTTTGCAACCCCCACATGCAGATCGTCCACTTGCCATAGTGGGGAGTAATTTAGACTAGTAGCATGCACATGTTACTAGTCTATATTACTACCTTCATAGTGTTAAGTGTCATAGGTGTGGTAACATATATATGTTTATTTATTGTTTTGTAAACTCATTATTCATTGGAAAGTGTGATATGATGTTAACTAGTTATGTTACTCTATTTAGCTATCTCTTTTTTAATTGCATGCCACGTCATATTTTTTGCCTATGAGCAAGAACAATAGTATATCTGGGTGTTGGCTATAAGATGGTGTCATGTCATGTATATTCAACTTAATAGCCAACAAGTATAATAGTTGGCTATAAATATGGACTAATTTATTAATAGTTGGCCCACCTTTCACTCTCACAAGGTGCCTACGAGCACGTGATGCTGCTGGCTCTTGCATGAGAGTATGCTTATACTCTCTCTCTTATTCTCTCTCCTCCATGTAAGCACAAATATATTATTTAAATCCTTACAGTATGTTGACTGGGTCTTACTATACTTGCTCTATGTGACACTTCTGTTAGTACCTATGACACTCACACTATGGGTAGTATGACCACCTATGCACTTGTTTTTTCTAGCAACTATTTAATATTTGTAAGGTACACATGCAAAATATCCATGTCATCAGCCATCCCCCTGTCATCCGCATGACCATGCATGCACAAGTTGTTCTTTTGGCAAATTACATGCGACCCGATTCATATAATATTTTTGCATATATAAAAATCATCTTTCATTTCAACGGCAAGGGGTATCAACAATTTTTCTGTAAAGATGATTACTTAATCATACACTAGAAACATCTATTGCAATATTTGTTAGATCGTACTCTTTAGGATTCTTTATGAAAAATAATTATAAATTATATCCATTGTAGAAAACATAGTTTTAGAACAAACTTTGTTACAAAATACAACTTAGTATATTTCAATGTATTCAGTACAAACCAAAAAAACACAAACTAATATTCAATAATATTTCCAGTTATGTGGTAAAACTACGCAAACAACCTAAAAATTATACTTGTAATATTATAACATGCTAAAAATAAGAGACATAAAGGTATAAAATTTCAGTATAAATTGTATTCATTTTTATTCATCACATACCCAAATTTGTCCCTGCCAGCATCGCAAAAGCATGATCGTGGCGAATAAGGGTTGGCTGCCCCCGCGTCATAGCCAAATTCATGGCCCCGCGGGGCACTCTCTCCTGCGAGAGGTGACCTGCGGCGGCAATCGGGTATTTTATGTGGCAGCGTGGTGGTTCCTGTGGCTATGAAAGAAAGTGTATTTATGCACGCTAATAGTGGTGAGAGGAGAGCAAGCAGGCATCCGCCCGCTAGCCTGCCCTGCAGTTATTTTGGGAGACGAAGAGTACAACGCTCTGGAAATTGGAGAAAATTACATGGGTCACCGGCTGGATCCCGAAGTGGTTTCAGTTTTCACAATATCCAGCGAAATTCAGTAGTGGGGTGTAACTATTTTCTAATAGAAGATGAGCTGGCAGTTTTTTCTCTCAATTGATGAGTTGGCAGCCTTGGTGATGTGTAAGGCTGCATGACACGTGGTGGGATAGGATTGCCTAGAAATGTTTGATGAGGTAGACACCTTGCATGTTGTGAGAAATACCCTTAGTGAGGGTCTCCTATTTAGATATAGAAGATATACGTAATTTTAGGCTTCATAATGTGCAGCTACCGAATGGCACATTATTTCACCTCAAAACTTCCAAACATAGTGGTATCTTAGGAGTTGAATGCGGAACCTACTCATGGGGCATTTTAATTCTTTTATGTTTGCACTTTTCAGTCTAATTATGTGCATAATTGTGGAATATGCAACCAAAACTCAATTCTCCTTCCATCTTTGTCTACAAGAACATTCCAAAACTACAATTTTCCGATATAGGCTATTATCACTAACCGATGCAAAATTAATGACATTTACCATATTTAATCCCCAGTTTTTCTTTTCTTTTACCAGTTAGGCAGTTAGTCAAAAATGAAGCAAGAGTGGTTTCATGTTGGCTTTGTTGGTCTCTGCTAGCAAGGAAGCAGTTAGGCAGGTCATAGTGGGGAGTAACTTAAAATAACATGTATTTAACCCTCATGATGTAGAAATCCATTTAATTATGACTTACAAAAAAGTGCATATGCAATCCTTTCTCCATACAAGTTGCACGAGTAACCCTGTTTCAAAGGGTTTGCTCATATTAAATGTGCTAACTATAAATAAGTAGTATCTTTTATCATAGTATTACTCAATAATATACACCAATGTACCCGGTTCTACTATACAAGACATAACAGAACATAGCACTTGACACTACATGTTCATAACAAATTTAATCGCCAAATTTTATGCCAATTCTGGAGGGTTTAGGAATGCAAAACTGAGCACGATAAAGTTGGTCCCGTTCCATCACATCTTGAAAATAATATTATGTTTCCACGATGCATTCTTACATTAAGCTAACTTTTTAGGACTATGCAATAAAGTTTGGTTGTGTGCATCACTTCGATGTAGAGATGGGAACTTTACTCCCCCTTTCGTTTTATTTATTGCACTCCAGTCTTACATGAAACTTTCAAATGCCATTTTCTTCCTCCGTTGTACTCCATAGAAAAATGTCAAAACATTCAATTATTCGTCAAGAGGGGCTCATGTCGCACTTGACACTCCTTGGCAGCCCAAGCCAAACCACGATTTATATTCAGAGATCCTAGTGTTGTGGCCAAGCCTGTGCATCCACTCCAACCGTCTCTCCACGCAGACGGCAACGCATTCGACATGACAGGGGATCGGTAGATGACAGAAGAAGTAGGGTTTCCTCGTGACGCGACGATGAACTCTGAGTTATTAGCATAGAACCACCACATTTCACGTCAAATTTCGAAAAACCACCACTTTGTGTTTTGATCGCAGAAAACCACCAGTATTCGTGACATTTGTTGCAATGTGCGCTAAAACTAAATTACACGTGAATTGACACGATTTCTGACAGGTGGGACCCACCAGTCAGGGCTTACATGGCAGAAGGTGTTGACTTTTTGCTGAGGTGGCACCATGGGCCCACATGTCAGACAATAAAAAATATCTCAAAAAATAAAAAAATATATCTCAAAAAATCTAAAAAAATAAAAAAGTCAAAGTGGACAGGGAGCAACAATCAGCACCTATCCATTGATCAGGCTACCAACATGTTCAGAAACCTTCTTCCAGTTTTCTCCACGGTGCAAGACAGCCTCAAGCAGGTGAAGAGTTTTCTTCTGACGGTCCACAAATATTTGCCGAGTGAGTCAGTTCCGCTCGGTGAAGCTCTCGACGCCATGCTCCCGGTGCGGCGGCACGCCGACCACGGCGTCGGACCACCGCGCAGGGGACCGGTCACTGCTGTTGGACGACGACATGGCCTCTGCCCGCGCCTCCCGCACCATCCGGAGCACCTCGGCTGTCGCCGGCCGCCTGCCGGGGTCTGCGGCCACGCACGCCGCCGCGACGCCGATCAGCGCGCTCAGCTTCTCATCTGCACCTCCGCCACCCGCGGACGCGGCCGACTCGCCGCGCGACTCCGTCATCTCCTCCTCACGCGCGGCGCGCACCCATGCCGGTATGACGACCTCGTCGCCGCGCAACTCCACGAGGTCCTGGGGCGGTGCCCGACCCGTGAGCAGCTCTAGCAGGAGCACGCCGAAGCTGTACACATCAGATGCCGCTGTGAAGCAGACATTAGCCATGGGCGAGGCCGAGCGCGTCTCGGGGGCGCGGTAGAGGAGGGACACCGCCGAGGAGGCGTCGGCCGCGGCGAGCGCGGGGACGAGACCGTAGTCAATGAGGCATGACTCAAAGTCTGGGCCGAGGAGCACGTTGGAGGGCTTGAGGTTGCCATGCACGATGGGGGCCGCGGGTGTCTGGTGGAGGTGGAGCAGGCCGGCGGCGATGTCCTCGGCGATCTTCATGCACGACGTCCAGTGCAGCGGCTTCCCCTTGCTGGACGGCCTCGACCCTGCATTCCAAATAAATTTAGCGCAAGAAAACAATACTCCATGACCATGATTCAACGAGTGGTACTGCATCTGCTCCCTGTCCACTTTGACTTTTTTATTTTTTTAGATTTTTTGAGATTTTTTTTAGATTTTTTGAGATATTTTTATTTTTTGAGATATTTTTTATTGTCTGGCATGTGGGCCCACGGTGCCACCTCAGCAAAAAGTCAACACCTTCTGCCACGTAAGTCCTGACTGGTGGGTCCCACCTGTCAGAAATCGTGTCAATTCACGTGTAATTTAGTTTTAGCGCACATTGCAACAAATGTCGCGAATATTGGTGGTTTTCTGCGATCAAAACACAAAGTGGTGGTTTTTCGAAATTTGACGCGAAATATGGTGGTTCTATGCTAATAACTCACAAACTCTTCTTCGGCGCCTAGCTTCGATCCACATGAACATGCGGTCTCGTATGACAGGACGCTGACCGGTGTGGTGGGGGCAGAGCAGCATGTACATTGTAGACCGAGCATCGAGCAGACGACCAGCACCAGCACCGCATGGGCTCGTCTTCGTCTTCCTGCTGCTCCTGCCGTCTACTGCCGCGAGGCCGCTGGGCGACAGTAGCAGACATGTAATGGATCCGTGATCAGTTAATCAGATCACTTGAGCGTGGTTCAGCTGCGATCCTCCCGAATGGATGAACGAATTCACGAACGAATGAGTGACGATGGTTCCTGCTTTGGCGGCGGAGAGCGTAGTGATGGATGTGTTGATGAAGGATCATTGTGCGCTGATTTTTGATCAGGGGAAAGACTGAGTGCAGCCGCATGGTATTCTGGCAGCCTGATCGTTTGGTAATCATGAACCCTGATACGGGGAATACGGTATACATCGATGTGCTTCATGTGGAAGTCATGCACCAATGCACGCATTCGAGGGGGCAGGTAGTCTAGCTGGAGATTGGCAAAAAAAAAAAAAGGAAAATGCTAATTGACACCCGGCTGCTACAGCCGGGTCAGACACGCGCACGTCCCGCGACCCGTCCCCTGCAGGCCTGCACACGCGCTACTCCCTCTGCTGCTGGCCCGCAAACGGCTGCTACTCCTCCGCGTCGTGCCCACTACCGCCGCTAACTGCCCCTGGCCGGTGACGGCTGCTGCTCCTCGGGGCCGCGCCCACTGCCCCCGGCCGGCGACGACGTCATGGACGGTGACTCCCCACGCGCCGCCAACCAGAGAAGTGCAAGCTCGAAATGGAATCATGCACGCCACATCCCCATCGCCGCTAGCCGAAGAAGACATCGGCGAGCTCCTTCTACCTCCTCCTTTGGGCCACTGCCAGCGGCAGCCACAACCGTGCTTCCTCAGGAGGCTGACTGGTTCGGCGCCCACGCCATGGATGCCATGGAGGGAACTTCAAATCGTGAGCTATCTACATGCCCCGCGATTGGATTGGACAGGGGTTCGCTCGATCTAACTTCTACAGACCTCTGGCTCTGGAGTGGCGGATTCATGGGCGGAGAGCTCGAATCGACCATGGCATGCCTCCATTGGTGATGACAGAGAGGTTAGTTTTGAGGGTTTGTTGATGTTGCATGCGGTGTGCAGTTTTGCTACATGTGCAACTCGTTTTTTTGTATAAGCATGGGCAAAGTGCTACAGTGATTTTTGTAAAAGTGACGTTGTACTCATGATTTGCTACAACCAATTTGGTATCTGTTGGATATGTTCTTGGTTTTTGCTACATGGATGTGTTTAAAGTGCTACATTTGTTTTGCTACACGTTGCAAGTTTTACGGATCTGATATTTTTTTGCTACACAGTGCTACATGCGAGAGAAAAAATGTTGCGTTTGACTTTTTTTGCTACATTTATCGAGCGCAGCATTTTTTGAATTTTCTTTGCTACATGCGATGTTACATACACGGATACAAAGTGCTACGCGCGAAACGTTTTTGTTACATAGATCGAACGCACGATATCGTTTCACTTAAGTGAATCTGACGGCTATGAAGACGGCTGTAGGGAGGCTTCCCTACAACCGACTGACGCCTAGAACTGGCCAAAAAAAAAGGTAGTCTAGCTGGATACACGTTTTGTTTTTTGAGGGACTCTATCTTTTTTTTTAGACTAACCACCCCTTTTATTTAGTTCATAATATTATTCGGGATACAAATGCCCTCAGGCGGCACGATCAACCATAAGTGGCGACCAACATCAAGACCTAGCGAAAATTTGGCTAGGTTATGAGCTTCCTTGTTCGATGCTCTTCCTTCGTGGACAAAGCAAACCTCCTCCAGCGCTCTTCCTCTTCCTTTAATTTCGTCTATGATCTGTGCATAGGAAGGTCTAGATCCATCATGCAACGTATTAATAACTCGTAAGCAGTCACTCGCAATTCTGGCTCTTTTAAGAAGAAGATCTTCAGCAAGGGCAATTGCTTCTCTGACTACTAGAGATTCCACCACTTCAGGGTCTTCTAAACCTTCAAACACCACCCCAGAAGCTCCACAAAACTCTCCCGCGCTGGATCTAGCAATGGCTGCGACTGCTGCCTTTCCATTTCTGTTAATAGCAGCGTTCACATTCAGCTTAGTACATCCAAGGGGAGGAGCGATCCAGCTCGGAGCATGCCGTGCACCAGAGGTGGTTGGCCTCGCTCGAACAACAGGCTTCTGAACAACTTTCAGATCGGCTAGGAATCTCTCTATGAAAAATTTCGTAGAGAGAGGACTCTGGAACAATCCTTCATGAATTACCTTCCTGCGTGCATACCAGATTGCCCATAAGGTTACTAAAATCTCAGTCATCTCATGCGGCGACATCTTCTCTATCAATTCAAAGATCCAATCTTTTGCTTTGGCATGATTTGTCACCGCCACTTGTTCTGCTTCCAATCTTTTGCTTTGGCATGCCCACACACACTTGGACATTGTACACTCGATCAGGGAATGACGCCAGGAGTCCTGCATTCCGCACACAACACACTTATCATCAGTTGACATATTCCTATGGTGCCTTGTATCAGCTGTAGGCAAAGACTGCTTGGCCAGCGTCCATAAAAATATTTTGATCTTTGATGGGACTTGCACTTTCCACATCGAAGTCCATTGCTTCTCCTCCTTCTTCACATCAGAAGTAGATTCACTCCTGTATAACCATGCCTCTTGAATTGTTTTTGTTTGAATCAACATTCTATACGTAGATCTTACTGTGAATATCCCCTTACGATCATAATGCCAGGCCCAGAAATCGCCTTGGGCTCTTGTCGTAAGCGTATGTTCTTGATAACTTCTACATCCATTGGCAGAAAATGAGCCGCTAATTTTTGGGTATCCCAGGAGCAGAAGTTTGGTCAATGAAATCCTTTACCAACGAGGGAGGGTCATCTCCCAAACATGCAGTCGGTCGCAACGATCCATCCCTTGGTAACCAGTTGTCATTCCAGGGGTGAGTGTTGTGTCTGATCCCTATCCTCTTGATAAGTCCTTGCTTCAAAGTGTCACGACCATCCAACATTGCCCTCCAGACTTGCGACGGCCGAGACCCCAGCTCCGCATCAAGAAAATCCTTATTGGGAAAATATCGAGCTTTCAGGATTCTAGCACATAAACTATCCGGTGTTTGCACAATTCTCCAGGCTTGCCTAGCAAGTAGCGCCAGATTAAAAAGCTCCACATCTCTAAACCCTAAACCACCCATGAAACGTGGTTTAGTCATTTCTGACCATGATACCCAACATGTTCTTCTCTCACCATTCTTACTGCCCCACCAAAATTCACGAACAATGGTGTTAATCTTTTTGCACAGGCCCCTTGGCAGTCTGAAACATGACATTGAGTATGTCGGTATTGCATGCACAACCGATTTTATCAACATATCCTTGGCTGCACAAGACATTATTTTTTCAAGCCATCCTTGGACTTTCTTCCATATCATGTCCGTAATGTACCTGAACTTCCCATTCTTGTCCCTCCCCACATCAGTGGGTAAACCTAGGTACTTATCACTCAAAGATTCCACTTCAACATTGAGTATAGCTTTGATCTCGTGTCTTGTAACTTCAGGATACCCTCTACTAAAGAAGATGGAGGATTTATCAAGATTTATCCTCTGCCCCGACACATTACAATAAAAATCCAGAATAGTCTGTATCTGATGTGCACTCTGCGTTTCTGCTTTGAAGAACAGCAGGCTATCATCTGCGAAAAGTAAATGACTGATTGTCGGAGCCGACGCTGCCACCCTTAAGCCTTGAAGCGCTGATGATGAACACCGGTCTTTTAAGAGGCTAGAAAAGCCCTCAGCTGCCAGCAAAAACAAATATGGAGATATGGGATCCCCTGCCTGATGCCCCTCGAGGGGAAAACTGCTCCGTTTTAGACCCATTGAAAAGGACCGAGAAAGAAACTGTAGAAACCAGCCTCATTATCATTTCCACCCATCTGGCATGGAAGCCTAACTTGAGCATTATCTCTCGCAAATAGCTCCACTCCAGTCTATCATATGCCTTCCGCATATCAAGCTTTAAGGCACAAAATTGATTTTTCTTCGCTTTGTTACATTTCATGAAGTGAAGACATTCAAAAGCCGAGATCACATTATCTGTTATAATTCTGCCAGGAACAAACGCTGACTGCTCTTCCGCTATGATCTCCGGTAATACAACTTTTCAACCTGTTAGCGAGTACCTTCGACGCAATTTTGTAGAGAACATTGCACAGCGAAATTGGACGAAATTGACTCAATTCCTCCAGGCTCGCCACCTTTGGTATTAAGACAATGAAAGTGTTATTGACCTCTCTCATGTCCTCTTCACCACGCAACAGTCTCAACACTGCGTGTGTCACCTCTTCCCCGCACACCGTCCAATGCCGCTGGAAGAAGTGTGATGGGTACTGATTACGTGGATCACACGTTCATTGGGAGACCCCAAGAGGAAGGTATGAATAGCAGCACTTTCCCTCAGTATGAAACCAAGGTTTAATCGACCAGTAGGAGCAAGAAATCACTTCTGAAGGTTGTTGGTGGCGGAATATGGCACGGCGCAACACCAGGGAATCCGCGCCGACGTGGAATCTGCACACAACACAATCAAACTACTTTGCCCCAACGAAACAGTGAGGTTGTCAATCTCACCGGCTTGCTGAAAACAAAGGATTAAACGTATGGTGTGGAAAACAGTAGTAAATTGCAGAGAATGAAAAGGAACATGTTTGCAGTTGGTTGTATTATCAGTGTAAAAGAATGGACCGGGGTCCACAGTTCACTAGTGGTGTCTCTCCATAAAAGATAACTAACATGCTGGGTGAACAAATTACAGCTGGGCAATTGACAAAATATTGAGCGCATGACAATGCATATATATGACATGATGATTACTATGATATTCATGTGGGCATTACGACAAAATACATAGACCGTTATCCAACAGCGTCTATGACTAATAATCCACCGCCAGGTTGTCATACCGAGTTCCCCGTTGGTATTAAGTTGCAAGCAACGGATAATTGCATTAAGTAATGTGCGTAATGTAAACAAATGCATTAGACCTAACGGCGCACCCTTAAGCTAAGCATCGGTTATTTTATCCCTAGTGGCAACAGCACATCCACAATCTTAGAAGTTATTGTCACTCTCCCAGATTACCGGAGGCATGAACCCACTATCTAGCATAAATACTCACTCTTGGAGTTACAAGCATCTACTTGGCCAAAGCATCTACTAGTAACGGAAAGCATGCAAGATCATAAATAACATATAAGATAGATTGATAATCAACTTGACATAGTATTCAATATTCATCGGATCCCAGCAAACACAACATGTAGCATTACAATAAGATGATCTTGATCATGATAGGCAGCTCACAAGATCTAAACATGATAGCATAAAGTGGAGAGACAACCATCTAGCTACTGCCATGGACCCGTAGTCCAAGGATGAACTACTCACGCATCACTCCGGAGGCAGGCATGGTGATGTAGAGCCCTCCGGTGATGATTCCCCTCTCCGGCAGGGTGCCGGGAAGAGCTTCTGAACCCTCCCGAGCTAGGGTTGACGGCGGCGGCGTCTCTGGAACTTTTCGTGGATAATGGCTCGGGTATTTAGGGTTTTCGCGTCGGGAGGAATAAATAGGCGAAAGGGCGGCGGCTGGAGAGCCACGGGGCCCCACACCACCCCACGGCGCGGCAGGGGGGCCCGCGGCCCCATGGTGTGGGTGCCACGTGGCTCCCTCCGTCTCTCCTTGGACTCCGTGTTCGTGTTGGAAAAATAGGAGGTTCTGTCCAAGTTTCGTCCAATTCCGAGAATATTTCCAGACTAGCTTTTCTGGAATACAAAAACAGCAGAAAACAGGAACTGGCACTGTGGCATCTTGTTAATAGGTTAGTCCCAGAAAATGCATAAAAATGCTATGAAGTGTATATAAAACATGTAACAATTGGTATAATATCAACATGGAACATCAGAAATTATAGATACGTTTGAGACGTATCAAGCATCCCCAAGCTTAGTTCTACTCGTCCTCGAGTAGGTAAAACGATAAAAAAAAATAATTTCTGAGGTGACATGCTACAATCATAATCTTGATCAAATAATATTGTAAAGCACATGTTATGAATGAAGTGATCCAGGTCAATGGTCTATAGTTTGCTAGCAAGTAGATAATGAGCAAACAACTGAATCATATAAGCAAAAACTTTTCATGAATAGTACTTTCGAGACAAGCATCAAAGAGTTTTGCATAAGAGTTAACTCATAAAGCAATAGATTCTAAGTAAAAGGTATTTAACCAACACAAAGGAAGATTTAAGTTCAGCAATTGCTTTCAACTTTCAACATATATATCTCATGGATATTTGTCAACACAAAGCAATATAATAAGTGCAATATACAAGCATATAAAAATTGTTGCACCAAAGTTGACACTAGTGTTTGCTTCTAAGATAGAAAGAAGTAGGAAAACTGACTCAACATAAAAGTAAAAGAAAGGCCCTTCGCAGAGGGAAGCAGGGATTAAATCATGTGCTAGAGCTTTTTAAGTTTTTGAAATCATATAGAGAGTAAAAATAAGTTTTGAGAGGTGTTTGTTAATTGTCAACGAATCAGAAAATGGAAAGTACAATATGACCCCTGCCAACCAGACTTTTAAGAGCGGCTCCCATGAAGGACGTTATTTCTACCAGCAAGGCAGATCATCCCTCTTTCTCTTTTGTTTACACATGCAGATATTTCACTGTTTGTCATTGCTTGACTGATAAATCAGGGCAAAAATGTGAAGAGAATTAAGCGGTTAAAGTTGTAATTAATTGGGACTGGGCACCCCATTTGCCAGCTCTTTTTGCAAAATTAATGGATAAGCGGATGTATATGCCGCTAGTCCGGTGGTAAAGTCTGTTTGACAGTTGACATAAAGACATCCACCCCGTCCTCATGAGCTTGGTAAACATTGACACAAAATAGGAGTAATAAAGTTTGAATAGTTTAAAGGTAGCACATGAAAAATTTACTTGGAATGGCAAGGAAATACCACATATAGGTAGTTATGGTGGACACAGATGGCATGGATTTTGGCTCAAGGTTTTGGATGCACGAGAAGCATTCCCTCTCAGTACAGAGTTTAGGCTAGCAAGGTTATTTGAAGCAAACACAGGATATCAACCGACACAGCAAGACTTATATGAAAACATATTGCAAGCATTATAAGACTCTACACTGTCTTCCTTGTTAACCAAACCCTTTTACTAGAAAATATCTAGACCTTAGAGATACCAATCATGCAAACCAAATTTCAACGAGCTTTACGGTAGTTCTTCATTAATAGGTTTTAACTACATGATACAAAAGCTTAAACATGAACTACTTGATAACTCAAAACAATTGACAAGTATCAAATTATCCAATACAGTGATCTACAAGAATATGTAAGCTTTTTCCATTATACCATCTACCACATGCAACATTTTCTGTTCCAACCAAACACCAATCAATTTATTTCAACATAAACTCTCCAAACAATTATAAGTGAAGCAAGAGAGTACTTTCTTTAAAAGAACTAACAGCTCTGAATAAGAGATGCATGCAAAACAGGAGCTAAAAGCATAGCAATAGCTAGATAAGAATACTCAACAAGTATAAGTGAAGAATAGGAGTATTCATATGAAAAAGCGGAGCGTGTCTCTCTCCCAATCAAGAATGCTGGGGTCCAATCAAGTTGACCATAAGAAAAATAAAATACTGAAAATAAAAGCACACAGACGCTCCAAGTAAAGCACATATGATGTGAAAGAATTAAAATATAGTTTCACTAGAGATGACCTGATAAGTTGCTGATGAAGAAGGGGATGCCTTGGGCATCCCCAAGCTTAGACGCTTGAGTCTTCTTGAAATATGCTGGGGTGATCCATGGGAGCATCCCCAAGCTTAAGCTCTTCACTCTTCTTGATCACATTATATCATCCTTCTCTCTTGACCCTTGAAAACTTCCGCCACACCAAACTCAAAGTAATTCTCATTAGAGGGTTAGTGCACAATCAAAAACTCACATGTTCTATAAGGACACAAACATGACCGTTACTTTTAACATTAACTACTGCCACTGATGTTATGTGAAGCTCTTCACCCTAAAAAAGAATTCCACTCAACACTAGTAAAAGAGAGAATGCGAAAAATAAAAGACAGAATCTGTCTAAACAGAACAGTCCGCAAAGACGAATTTTTTCGAGGCACTTACGTTGCTCAGATCGAAAAACTTTAAACTAACGAAAGATGCGTACATATCTGAGGATCACGCACAAAAATTTGCAGATTTAAATAATTTTTCTGTGATTTTACAGAATTAAAACGGTGAACAGCAGAAATCTGTTCCTGCGCAGAAATCCAAATCTAGCATCATCTTCCTATTAGAGGCAATACTTGGCACAACAATGCGATAAAATAAAGATACAAAGGAATTGTTACAGAAGTAAACAACTCCTTGACTCAAAAAGAAAAGAAAAATTGCAGAAATAAAATAATGGGTTGTCTCCCATAAGCGCTTTTCTTTAACGCCTTTCAGCTAGGCGCAGAAAGTAAGAATCAAGTGTTTCCAAGTGATGAAGCATCAACAATCTTACGCTTAGCTCTCTTACCTTACCCTTATCTTTAGGAAATACTTGGTTACACATAGGTGAAGAGGCGAAATTCATAGTGCCTTGGCCCACATCTATTATTGCTCCAAAGCGTTTCAACAGAGATCTTCCAAGCGTAATTTGTCCTACTCCTGCACATTCAATGACAAGATAATCAATAGATATTGTTATCCCCAGGAGTTTTGTAAATACTCCTTCGGCTACTCCTCTTGGTAATTTAATAGTATTATCACCCAAAATTATACAATCTTCGCATTTGGAAAGCTCCCAAAGATTTAAGGAATCAAAAATATCCTTGGGCATTAAACAGAATTCAGACATAATATCACAGCGAGCATGAAAAGTTTCACCATTGATAACAACTTTTACTGAGGGAACCCATCCCGATGGTTCAAAATTTACTGGCACATTATCATAGTGTTCACGAATTTGATTATACCCTTCTTTTAGACCAGATATGTTTGTTTCAAGAGTGTTAAGTCTATCACTTATGCTTGTCAAAGCCAAATCAATTTTACTGATTGGAGGGCTAGAAATTGTAATCATTTTTTATAGCATTAAAAGCTTGATCCCCATCATAACGAAGGAAATCTCCTCCTACCACAGCATCTAAAGCATATCTGTAGCAAAGAACAAGACCAAAATAAAAGCTACTAAGAAGCAGGCTTAAAGTCATTTTAGGTTCAGTTTTAGCATAAGACTCAAAAATTCTAGACCAAGCATCTTTAAAACTCTCCTCACTCCCTTGCTTGAAAGTGAAGATCTCTTCCTCAGGCGACATGATGACAGGAACAGGGCTAGACATGATAACAAGACTGAAAAATAACAATTCGAAAATAAAAGTAACTAATTTTTTTGTGTTTTTGATAAATAAAGCAAACAAGACTAAATAAAAATAAACTAAGCAAGACAATAACAAAGTAAAGAGATTGGAAGCGTGAAACTCCCCTTGCAGAAATCCTCTTGCTCCCCGGCAACGGCGCCAGAAAAAGCTTGATTGCGTGGATCACACGTTCGTTGGGAGACCCCAAGAGGAAGGTATGAAGCAGTGTAGCAGCAGTTTCCCTCAGTATGAAACCAAGGTTTAATCGACCAGTAGGAGCAAGAAATCACTTCTGAAGGTTGTTGGTGGCGGCACGGCGCAACCGAATCACGTGGAATCTGCACACAACACAATCAAACTACTTTGCCCCAACGAAACAGTGAGGTTGTCAATCTCACCGGCTTGCTGAAAACAAAGGATTAAACGTATGGTGTGGAAAACAGTAGTAAATTGCAGAGAATGAAAAGGAACAATGTTTGCAGTTGGTTGTATTATCAGTGTAAAAGAATGGACCGGGGTCCACAGTTCACTAGTGGTGTCTCTCCATAAAAGATAACTAACATGCTGGGTGAACAAATTACAGCTGGGCAATTGACAAAATATTGAGCGCATGACAATGCATATATATGACATGATGATTACTATGATATTCATGTGGGCATTACGACAAAATACATAGACCGTTATCCAACAGCGTCTATGACTAATAATCCACCGCCAGGTTGTCATACCGAGTTCCCCGTTGGTATTAAGTTGCAAGCAACGGATAATGCATTAAGTAATGTGCGTAATGTAAACAAATGCATTAGACCTAACGGCGCACCCTTAAGCTAAGCATCGGTTATTTTATCCCTAGTGGCAACAGCACATCCACAATCTTAGAAGTTATTGTCACTCTCCCAGATTACCGGAGGCATGAACCCACTATCTAGCATAAATACTCACTCTTGGAGTTACAAGCATCTACTTGGCCAAAGCATCTACTAGTAACGGAAAGCATGCAAGATCATAAATAACATATAAGATAGATTGATAATCAACTTGACATAGTATTCAATATTCATCGGATCCCAGCAAACACAACATGTAGCATTACAATAAGATGATCTTGATCATGATAGGCAGCTCACAAGATCTAAACATGATAGCATAAAGTGGAGAGACAACCATCTAGCTACTGCCATGGACCCGTAGTCCAAGGATGAACTACTCACGCATCACTCCGGAGGCAGGCATGGTGATGTAGAGCCCTCCGGTGATGATTCCCCTCTCCGGCAGGGTGCCGGGAAGAGCTTCTGAACCCTCCCGAGCTAGGGTTGACGGCGGCGGCGTCTCTGGAACTTTTCGTGGATAATGGCTCGGGTATTTAGGGTTTTCGTCGGGAGGAATAAATAGGCGAAAGGGCGGCGGCTGGAGAGCCGTGGGCCCCACACCACCCCACGGCGCGGCAGGGGGGCGCCGGCCCCATGGTGTGGGTGCCACGTGGCTCCCTCCGTCTCTCCTTTGGACTCCGTGTTCGTGTTGGAAAAATAGGAGGTTCTGTCCAAGTTTCGTCCAATTCCGAGAATATTTCCAGACTAGCTTTTCTGGAATACAAAAACAGCAGAAAACAGGAACTGGCACTGTGGCATCTTGTTAATAGGTTAGTCCCAGAAAATGCATAAAAATGCTATGAAGTGTATATAAAACATGTAACAATTGGTATAATATCAACATGGAACATCAGAAATTATAGATACGTTTGAGATGTATCAGGTACCCATCAGGACCTGGAGCTTTAGTCAGAAACATTTGAAACAGGGCAGTTTTCACCTCTGCTTCCTCAAAAGGAGCAATTAACCCTGCATTCATAGTTTCAGTCATCTTTGGCTGAACTGTATTCAGCACTGTCCGCATATCAAGTGGTGGGCCCCTGACTTGACGGAATCCAATTCACGTAGGTAGGCCCGCTCAAACTACTCTCGAATTGGATTACTAAATGGGCACGCGCTAGATATGGGCTGAAATAGCTTTTTAGATTATGGGCTAAAATAGTTGTTTAATGCTTTTCCCACAAAAGAAAAAGAAAAAAAAAGTTGTTTAACGTTTTTTTGCCAGAACAGCGAGACAAGAGAAGTTCAAATAGAACGTATTGGGAACTGACCAGTATCGGTGGCGGCAAGTCTTTTGAGACATGGCCGACCCAAGCACATATGTACACAACATCTAGGTTGAAATTTTTGTGAGTGCCAACACATATAGGGTGAATTCGCATAGTTAGAGGTGTAGCTGAGGCCAAACCTTGCCAGCTTGCTGGCCTCCTCTACTCGTATTTAGACGTGGAATACTCCATGTCCCATGTAATTTTGTATATCTACATGGTCATAGAAATAACGAAAAAAACGCAACGCATACACAATACGGATCATCCATGAACCAAAATGTTTAACCCAAAAATGCTAATGTAGGTTTCGAAACAAAATAGCTAAGTTATTAATATTTACTAATATGCCCTATTTACAACCATTTTTTTGTTTAAAGGATGAGAACATTGTATTATCTGAAACCAACCCTTATTAGAACTTCCGTGGAATTATATCTATACGTGAGGGTAGTTGAAAGTGCATGGTGTCCCCATGTATGGTTTTGGTAATTAATGACAATCCTTATGGACTAATATTTGTGTTAAGTTATTCTTGTAGGTTTGTCCATTGGCATCGCTTGAACTTCATGTGTTGGATTCAAAGTTGTATGCCATCAAGATCATTGATTATAATGGAAATATTTGATATGATCAAGAAGATGAAAAGAAACAATGTTGATCAAGACTAAGTGCAAAGAATAGATTCAAGTTGATCAACACACAAAGCTAAATGATATACCATGTGGGATCATGTGATCCAATGGTATGGTAAGCAATTGTCCATATAGCTTTGTGAACTAACCCATTGTGTGTATGTGGCATTCCTTTGTTGGGGTTAGGTATCTCTCCATGGGCTTGCATCAAAAGGAAGATTTCTTATAATTCATGGAGGATGACGTCAAGTGGTGATCGTCATCAAGGTTGAGATGTGCAAGTTCAAGATGGGCATCTAGAAGATATCATATGCTTGAAGCTTGCAACCCATTTGGAGATAATGGTCAAGTGAAGATGTTCCTAAAAGTGGCACTCCCATCTTGGTGTATGGGGGAGCGATATGTGAGTCTTCACCAAGCAAAGCGCAATCAAGAAAGGTGGTCCACTTGAAGAGATCAAGATCGTCATCATCTAACTCAAGTGGAATGCGCAAGGCAAAGGTATGATCATGATAGGGTTTCTATTTTACCGGTCTCATCGTGTTAGTGGGAGACTCCACCTCGGGGTCCGGAGTCTCCACCCCCTCGGGTCCGGAGTCTCCACCCAGGCCGAAGTCTCCGGCCCTCCTGGACCGGAGCCTCCGGTGTAAGTTTCCTGCAACGGCTCTTTTTCTAGGGACCTATAAAAAGGCCCCCCTTCTTCCCCAAAGGGGCAGCTCTTCCAAGCACGAAATTTCCCTCTCTCTCACCTCCATTGTTGACCTTGGAAAGATTGCCCTCTCCCAATTCCTCCCATGATTCTTGCATATCTTTGAGGGATTTGAGAGAGAATATCTAGATCTATAATTCCACCAATCCATTCCTCCTCTAAGTGAGGGGAACCTAGTAGATCTTGATCTTGGAGTTCCATTTGTTGAGTTCTTCTTTGTTCTTCCTCTCTTCTCCCCTCATAAACATTAGTTGCTTTTGGTGGGATTTGAGAGTGAAGGATTTGAGCACTTGTGCTCTTACCTTTGCTTTTGTGCATCGGTTTGCTCTCTCCACGAGGATTCGTGAAAGTGAAAATTCGTGAGCTTGTTACTCTTGGGTCATTGGACCCTAGACGGTGATTGAGACCTTTTGTGGTCACTTGGGAGCTCCCAATCCTTTTGTGGGTTGTGCCTCAAGATTGTTGTAAGGGACTCGATTTCCGCCCAAAAGAAAATAAATAGTGGAAGGTGAACCGAGCTTTTGTGCGAGGTTCATCGGAGAATAGGGTGAGTCCATTTGTGGCATCTTGAGTTTGAAACTCACACCCTCCAACGAGACGTACTCCTCTCAAAATGAGGAACTCGGGAATACTTCATCGTCTCCGCGTGCCTCGGTTATTTCTATACCAGTGCTCTTTACTTATGCAATTTACATTGTGATAGCCTTCGTGCTTGAAGTCTTTATCTTGCTATCACCTTGTTACTTGTCTTGCTTAGCATAAGTTGTTGGTGCACATAGGTGAACCTAGTATATTTAGGTTATGTGCTTGTTAAATTAAAACACCTAGTTTTATTCCGCATTTATCAAGCCTAAACCCGAAAAGTTTTAAATCGCCTATTCACCACCCCACCCCCCCTCTAGGCGACATCCTTGTCCTTTCAGTAATTTCCATGTAGAGCGTTGTGATGCATGTAAAATGCATACATGAACTTTGCATTATTTTACTTGTATTCCAGTCATATTTGCATCATATAAGAGTTATATCACTGTTTTATAATGATTTTTGGAATATTTCATGATTTTCCTATTTTTATGGAATTAACCCTGCGCAGGCAGAAAACCCTATTTTCCATATTTTAATGTTACAGGGACCCAAACGACGTCCAAATGACCTGGAAATTTATGAGCATCAGTTTTTGGAAGGAAGAAGACTTGGGAGAGAAGGAAGCGAACAAGCGGAGGCCCGAGGCCCAAAAGAGGGTGGCCCACGCGGCCAGGTACCTTTGCCGCGTGGGACCCACCATCTGGAGCCTCGAGGCTCCGTTGCCGTCGATCTTTTCGCCCACGACTCCGTCTTGACCTAAAACCGACTATAAAAATAGTCCCCGACGCCCTTCGGAAAGGAGCGCCGCAGAAACACAGAAACACCGAAACAGAGACCTGGAGTTGCAGATTGGAGGGGGCAAACTCCGGCAGGGCGCTGCCGGCGTGGTCTCCATCTTCTCCAACGATTTCTCCACCGTCTCCATGATGAAGAGGGAGTAGTCCACCCCTGGACTATGGGTTTGTGGAAGTAACTTATGTATCTCTCTCTCTTGAGCTTCACTAATTAGTACCGTATGAGCTGATGAACATGATTATGGTCATCTATGTAATACCTTTGTGGTGGATCTTTTTATGAGTTAATATATGTTTGAGATTGCAATGGTTTTGTTTCAGTTATGAAAGTAGATGCATATTATGTACCCCGTTCTTATTTACTTGTCATGATCAAGCATGTTTATGAGAGCGTGTGAGGGGGAACGTGTGCATTAGTTGGAGTAACGGGGGGTGGCTAGTGCAGTGAACGTGAGAGAAAGTTCTGCGATCCACTTGGGTGTTTTACCTTACTTTGTTGCCTCACTAGGGATAAAGAAAAATACCATGCTACCGGAGATGTGGGTGTGACCATTGCCACTTCCTCCATGACTAGATCTAGCATGTTCTTATTTTAACTTCATGTCATGATACTTATTGCTATACTCTGAGTTATCTTAATTACTGAGGTGTTATGATTTAGTTCGCATCTTGGTGGAGTATAAGAGAGACTAATAACCAAAAGGTCTCTATGTTAGGACGTGATGCCCATATAATTATAACTTGTCATTAAACTGTTGTGTTGCAATCTCATATGTCAACTCTAGTGTTCCATTGTCTACCACTTTATTAAAGAGAGAGTACATTTGTGAAACCATGAACCCCGGTCCATTTTTAATCATAAGAAACACCTTTCCAACCACTTTTACCACTTTACCATTTTTGCCATTTAAAAATACAAAAATACAAAAGCACTTTTACATCTTGCATTCATCATATAAAACCCAAAAATATCATTTATCATTGCTACCACCATCCTTGCATATTTATTTACCACCACCGCATATTTATTTCTTGTTTGCATTGCATATTATCTTGATATCATTCTCACACCTTGTGCTTGACAACCACTAGGTGAGGTTGAGGACCAAAACATTTACTTTGTTTTGTAGGTAATCAAAAGAAGGATAGGAAAGATAAATCTTCACTACTGATTCCCCGAGAGTTCGATATTAAACCCTCGAGCCACCCCTCGTGGGGAAAACACGTCTTCCACTTACTACACACTCTGCACTTGGAGTTTCAACCTAACCCATTTACTTTTCACGCAGGTAACTACGTGAAGGGCCATCAAGACTGTTTTCTGGCGCCGTTGCCGGGGAATCATTGCTGAAAGGTTTATCCAAGGGTCCCCTGCACTAGCTCTGTTTTCTGGCGCCGGGTTTATCCAAGGATATCTCACCAAGTCAACTTCATCACCAACTTGTGCTAACACCTAAGCTTGGGGAGGTTGCACCTACGTGAGCATCATCTTATCCATCTTTACCTTCAAAGCAATTTATTTTGTTTTGTTATTGTCTTGCATTCATATTAATTTGGTTTGCATTTTTATTTTCAGTTTTGCATTTTGTGTTGCATTTGTTATTTCGGTTTGCATCATTTAGTGTCATTTTATTTTCAGTTTTGCATAAAAAATTAAAAAACACATAAAAACTTGCATAATGGAAAAGAGAACCTTCTGCCATTTAGTGTTAACAACTTTCTCAAGATATGAATATCCCTGTTGAGAAATGTGAGGTAGATCCTAATATCATGAAAGCAATTTATGAATACCGTTTTATGGGAAACCAAAAGAAGATCCTATACCTCATCTTAAGAAGTTTAAGGAAAGGTGCAAAATGTTAAATTTGAGCCATGCTAATATTAAAATTAAGCTTTTTCCTTACTCCCTTGGTGGAAAAGCCTTAGATTGGATATTGAGACGGCCACCTGGAAATTTTAGCACTTGGTTTAATTTAAAAGCTGCATTCATTGAAAGATTTTGTTCCACTGAATTTTTTTGCAATCTTAGACAAATAGTTATCACCTTTAAACAAGAAGAGGATGAACCTTTGATAAAAGCATGGGAAAGGTTTAAAGGGATAGCCTTTGGAATGGAACATGGTCTTAGAGATTGGATTCTCATGGATATATTTTATAGAGGATTGTCTGAAACCTCTAAGGTCTTTTTGGATAATGAATGTGATGATTCTTTTATGAATACTGCTGCCAATCATACCCCTATCTACTTGATGGCCTGCTTTTGGAAGTAAGAATTAAAGAAAGTCTAGAAAAGGCCCAAGTACCTGAAGATGTATTTGATGACCGTTATGAAATATTTAACCTATATAATAGGGAAAAGAAAATTGAGGAAGTTAAAATGCTTACTGAAGTTAAGGAACCATGGCTTGATTTAGAGAATTGTAGCTTGCATGAATTAATATCTATCTTACAAAAATTTACAAGTGATCCTTCTATTAATGTTAACCAAGCAGGTTTTGGTTCTTATATTGCTAATCATGTCTTGAAAGAAAAGATTGCTAGGTACAACCAAGAGGCTATGATACCACCTAAGCTTGGAGATATATGGATTCCTAAAGTCCTAGTAACCATTGGAAAAGAGACACACCATGCTATACTTGATCTAGGATCTAGTGTCTCTGTTTTATCTAAAGAACTATATGATATACTTGAATTGAAAAATCTTGAAAAATGCTCTATTGAACTTGCACTTGCTGATGATTCCATTAAACATGCTTTAGGAAAAGTAAGTGATGTTATGGTAGAGTTACATATGACTTTTGTGCCTGTTGATTTTCTAATCATGGATATGGGGAATAAAACCTCTAGTCCAATTATTCTTGGAAGACCTTTTCTTCGTACTACAGGTGCTATCATTGATTCAAAAGAAGGGAATGTGAAGTTTCAGTTTCCACACAAGAAGTGCATGGAACACTTCCCTATGAAGAGGGACACGCCAAAGTTCAAGCTCCCTCATGAGCTTCGTCCTCTATAAAGATCAAGTAAGAAGCCTAGCTATATGGCTATAAAGAAAGCGCTTTACGGGAGGCAACCCGGTTGTTTTTATTTGTGATTTTCTTTGTGTCCTCTTGTTGTAACAAGAGACTTTGTGTTTAGTTTAGTTTCTGGAATTTTTAATAAAGTGCCAAGTTTTACTCATTTTGGTTTGAAGAAGTTGCTTATAGCGTTCGGAGATTTTATTCCTGCACGAATCTGTGCACGGTATGATTTTTAATTCTTATTCTGTAATCCGAATGAGCTCATATTTGAACTGTAGTTGCAACTTTTCATCCTCTGTATGCATGAATTTTTAGGAATTTTTCGACAAAGTTTAGTAGGGTAGAAAAATACGTTTTGCCGCTGCTGTTTTTCTGGACAGATTTTGTCCCATTTGTTTGACGCATGCTTAGAACTTTTAGCTTGAACCTTTTTGATCCAATTGAGTTTATGAGTAGGCATACAACATTATACACTTTCTGGACATCCATATGAATTTTTGTTCAAGGATTATATGCAGCAAAAAATCTATTTGTTTATCACTAGTAATGCACCCCACAGAAAAAGAAATGGGAGAAACGGTGTTTTGAAGTTTTTTCACAGGGATTAGAGGAGATGCACCAAGAGCTATCCAAAGATGGTGAAGACCATAAGCTTGGGGATGTGAAGACAACCCCACTTGACCTACACACTCTCGGTTTGCATACGTCTAACTTCTGTTTTTCGATCGAAACACTTTATCGCATAAACTTGGAGTGTCTTTTTGTTTGATTTGGTTTGATTTTTATTTTGTGAGACCACCACACTATCATTTATATATGAGAGAGCTACTGGAAATTTGGGTTGATTTATGTTGGATGCTAATATCAGATTGGGAAAAGGGATGTTGGAGTTGATTTTAAAAGATACATATAGTTGCATGATTCATGAGCTTGTTAATGAGTAATAATTTGCAAGTATTTTATCAAGAGCTATCTTTTATTCATGTTTTGATGCTGAATGTTACTTTACTTTGTTTAACATGGATTAGTTAGTTCTATGGACACTCATGCATGCATTTAGATGGTCAACTTTCTCCCTCTTGCTAGCCCAAAAATTACAACAAGTAAAAACTTGTTTCCAACACCTTCAACCAAAGTTTTTCCAGTGAGTCCACCATATCTACCTATTATCTTTATGCTATTTCGAGTATGTTTATCATGATATTTGCGTTATCTATACCTCTGAATGAAAATATTTATGTTGTTGATTGTTATGGGAAAAGTCGGTTATAGAGCTCTCTCGAACTTGATGCACACTTTATTTTATTGCATAGATAAAACATGACCTATTGTGATTAAATTATGATGTTCTGGGCTTGACAAATGTCTTTGGTTGAGAGTTAGCTCATATGTGCTGTCACATGGCAAGCTTTCAACATGCACTTTATTTCATTTAGTTGATATCATGTATTTTTGTTTATGGATGCTTACCATGGGTGAAATAAATGTGGAAATGAAATAGGTTTAAATGAGTTTGTATAAATGGTTAGAGAGACGACTGGGCCGCTAATCTAAGCCATGCATCATTCATGGTGGAAATTTACTTACATGCTATGGTGAACCTTCTGTGATACACCTTACAATAAAAAACTATCTAATGGTAAATAAAAAAGGTGTTGAGATTGTGATGAGGACATGGCTGCCTTGGATACATACACGGGACAACTTTCTGTGTTAAGTGTCAAAGCAACAGGAGAAGCAACTCCAAGCCTACGTGATTACATCGACATGCACCCTACCTACAGGAGCATTGCAATGCATGCTGCTGCATGCCCTTCCGTCAAATACATGCAATGCTCAAGCTGGTGGGGCCCTGCACATGCGGTGCATGCAACCAAGACGTCAAAACCCAAGGAAGAGTTAGGCCCAGCTTCACGTGAGAAGACTAGGACCGATCGATGCATGCATCCTGACCGTGCATGACATGGATGGATCCTGCCGCCGCCGCAGCGCCTCTGTCCTAAATAAATAGTCAGTTTCGGATTAGGGTTAGATGGGGTTTTGTTTAGAGAAGTTTAGCTCCTGCTATTTTTTATTTGTCTACACTCGTAGTGGCTAGTGCGACCGTCAAGATAATCTTTCGGAACCCCAACTTTGTGTTTGAGATTATTATTCATCCAGCATATCCGCAATTTCAGATTGCTTACGCTATTGTTTTCTTGCTTGTTCTTGATTTGCATGCAGGAAAAGTCCTTCGTGGACAGGTTGATCGTGCCGTTGGCTCGGTTGATAACATCGTGGAGTTGGTTCAATGATTGCCGTGGATATCAGTCGTGTACGGTTCTCCCTATACGGTTGGTAGCCGAATCGTGAGAGTCAAATCCTACAGAAATCATAGTTATCCTCTCTCATCGAAAGATCGGAAACCCTAGAGCACATCAAGTGGTATCAGAGCTACAGTTGATCGGTGAGAGATTTACAGTTTTTTTTTTAGATTAGATTTGTTTTCATTACCTACAGTCCACAAAAAGCCAAAAAAAAAAAGATTAGTTCATCCTTTTACCTATCTTTTTTTAGCCGTAGCAATTTTTGCATCTAGTATTTGGATCGTTGAATTTTTCGTTGCATTCATCCTAGATCTAGTGCTGGTTTAGATCAGTTTGGGTTAGAATCGTCTAGCAGATCACACTATTTTTTTTTCCCCACCCGAAGCAACTCTCCGCTGCAATTTCTCTCCGTACCGGAAAATTCAGTCGATCACACCACGCACGCACTGCTTTTGCTTGTCACGCCGCCCGCGAAACATCAGTTCGAATAATATTATCACCATCTGTGCTGCGTGGAGTCGTTTGATTCGAGGCGAGCTAGACACACGCGATAATCTAGACATCATCCGGCCTGTGTCTGTCCGGCCGCGTTGCTTGCAGATCGATCTCCAACTCTCAGCCAGCTCTAGCACAGCAATTTCCAGGAAACATCGATCTTTTTTTCCTGATTGTGGCATAGTTTCTGTACGTTTATTTTGCTAGTAACCGGTTTGTAAAAAAAAAAGAGAAAAAAAAATACAGGCCGGCTACCATCCCAGTGAGTTTTGTTTGGCTGTCACGAGAGTTCTCATACTGGACAATTTCTTTTGGCTGCACCATACGCTTGTCTGATATCCTGCTTTTGAGTAATTATTTGTACTTCACTTATACCTAGCTAAATAGAGCTATCACTTTCTTCTTTCACTTTCCGACACTTTTGTTTCAGTATCTGAGTTAGATTGTTTTCTCTCTTGCTAGTCGACTGCCAGCACTAGTTAGGAGTTTGAACAATTATTCAACTTTGCATTGCTTTTTGCTAAATTGTGCCACTAAATTGTGAGTTGAGGAAACCATACCCAAACTATATCTTTCTACCAATCAGTTTACAGGGTCCGACATTACTGATTCCTGGTTATCGCTCCATCCAATCTCCATAACGAGTAAGAATTTGATACTAAGCCTGATTTTGTGAGTTTTTTCTCCTCCACGTCCTACTAGTTGATAGGGATTATACTTCTGTGGTATTTCTCTCTTTTGTGCTAACCATGTCAGGAAATGAACTTACACTGGAGGGCCTCACCGAGGACGTGAAGGTCACTAGCGAGCGTCTTGCTCAGCTTGAAAATGCCCAGATTGTTGTTGAAGGGAGACTCAAAGCCATTGAGGATGCACAAGATGTCTCCAACACACGGCTACAAGATATCTTGGCACGTCTTGACGAGTTGCGAGTTGCGCCTCCCGTCGACAACACCGCGGCTACTCGGCATTCCACCGGCGGTCCCGTTGGTTCACGAGCTCGGCGTGTGGCTTTCGGTGACCCACAACACCCTGCTAGTGCCACCGATGCCGGACATCATGATGAACAAGGAGACAACTATGAGGAGTATGCCGGTGACACCGAGGATGACCATCGAGTTAACCATCACAACACCCGTGATCGTCGACAATTGCACTTCAACCGTCAAGGTATGGGAAGAGATCAACACCGACATGAGGTTCGAGGCATTGACCACTCTAGTGCTAAAATTAAATTAACAATCCCTGCTTTTAATGGTAAATATAATCCTGATGATTACCTTGATTGGGAACTTTCAGTTGAACAAAAATTTGCATGTCATGATATTCCTGAAAATCAACGAGTTAAATCTGCTACTAGTGAATTTACACACTTTGCTTCTATTTGGTGGAGTGAGTATTGTCGTACTAATGAGAACAACATACCTACTACTTGGGATGCTTTAAAACGGGCTATGCGACAACGTTTTGTTCCTTCATATTATGCTCGTGATAAACTAAATGAATTGACACGTTTAAAACAAGACAATAAAACTGTAGAGGATTATTATCAAGAACTGCAAACTGGCTTATTGCGTTGTGGATTAGTTGAAAATGAAGATGCTATGATGGCTAGATTTTTAGGTGGTTTGAATCGTGAAATACAGGATATATTGGATTATAAAGATTACAATTCTATCACTCGTTTGTTCCATTTTGTTTGTAAAGCTGAAAGAGAAGTGCAGGGACGACAAAACAAGGGACGAGGAAATTTTTCTGCAGGTCGTAGCACATCATGGATACACACTCCTACTGTCCCGTCCGCTCGTGAGTCTACACCGGTTGTATCCAACAACGGTACAAATTCAGCAACAAAAACAACCACACAAGAACCCATGAAGAGCTCTTATTCGACCGCCTCTACGGGACGCACAACGGACATCGAATGCCATGGCTGCAAAGGACGCGGTCACATGAAGAGGGATTGCCCAAATAAGCGAGTACTAATTGTGCGAGAAAATGGTGAGTACTCTTCTGCTAGTGATTTGGATGAAGATACATATGCTATGCATTCAGCTAATCATGTAGGTGACAATGATGATCCTGAGCCGGAGGACATATGCGATGCTTCTATGGCGGATAAATACCCAAGCCTTGTCACCATGCGAGTACTTAGTGCACAAGAGGGGAATTCTGAATTGCATCAACGTCATAATCTTTTTCAAACCAAATTTGTTGTCAAAGAAAATTCAGTTCGTGTCATCATTGATGGGGGGAGCTGCAATAATTTGTCAAGTATAGAGATGGTGGAGAAGTTGTCTCTCACTACTACACGACACCCCCGTCCATACTACATCCAATGGCTCAATGAGTGTGGTAAGTTGAAGGTAACACGTCGTGTTAGAGTGCATTTTACACTTGGTTCTTATCATGATTATGTTGATTGTGATGCCGTTCCTATGCAAGCATGTTCTTTACTGCTCGGTAGACCCTGGCAATATGATAATAGTGTTATTCATCATGGTAGATCGAATTCATACACTCTCATGTTTGAAGGAAAAACAATTAACTTATTGCCTATGACTCCTGATCAAATACTAAATGATGAAAAAGTAAAAGCACATGGTGAGGGGAAGGGAGGTAAAAATAAAATTGAGCAAGATACTCCTACAAATCATATAGAGACGAAATATAGTATGCTTGCTATAAATTCAGAATTTGGTACATCGAGTGTTTCACTTTCTGATTTGGATTATCGTTTGTGTAACCCACATGAGCTAACATTTTCACCAGAGAATATATATGCTGCACCTCGTTTTGGCTTGCTCTATGATGGGTTTCAGGTTGATGAAAGTCGAGGACGACTTTGTTTTCAAGGAGGGGAGCATGATGAGGACATGGCTGCCTTGGATACATACACGGGACAACTTTCTGTGTTAAGTGTCAAAGCAACAGAAGCAACTCCAAGCCTACGTGATTACATCGACATGCACCCTACCTACAGGAGCATTGCAATGCATGCTGCTGCATGCCCTTCCGTCAAATACATGCAATGCTCAAGCTGGTGGGGCCCTGCACATGTGGTGCATGCAACCAAGACGTCAAAGCCCAAGGAAGAGTTAGGCCCAGCTTCACGTGAGAAGACTAGGACCGATCGATGCATGCATCCTGACCGTGCATGACATGGATGGATGCTGCCGCCGCCGCAGCACCTCCGTCCTAAATAAATAGTCCAGTTTCGGATTAGGGTTAGATGGGGTTTTGTTTAGAGAAGTTTAGCTCCTGCTACTTTTTATTTGTCTACGCTCGTAGCGGCTAGTGCGACCGTCAAGACAATCTTTCGGAACCCCAACTTTGTGTTTGAGATTATTATTCATCCAGCATATCCGCAATTTCAGATTGCTTACGCTATTGTTTTCTTGCTTGTTCTTGATTTGCATGCAGGAAAAGTCCTTCGTGGACAGGTTGATCGTGCCGTTGGCTCGGTTGATAACATCGTGGAGTTGGTTCAACGATTGCCGTGGATATCAGTCGTGTACGGTTCTCCCTGTACGGTTGGTAGCCGAATCGTGAGAGTCAAATCCTACAGAAATCATAGTTATCCTCTCTCATCGAAAGATCGGTAACCCTAGAACACATCAGATTGTTCATTGTGTTTGTTTGTCTTGTCATTTTGATATGGGCTTGTTCCATATCCTGGGACAAGAGGTACCCCAGTTGACGCTCTTAATGATACTATTATTACTTACAATGATATTTAACTTGAACTTGTTTTGTTTCCTAAGATGAGTAACACATGGAGTAGGTACTTGTATTCAAGGGGCATGAGACTTTCAACTTGTACTTTGTCAAGCACACTACTCATATTTGTTTTCACTTTAAACTTAATCATTCAAGATGCTATGATAGGGGAATGAGAGCTTGACACCAATGATTACCACATTACAATCATTAACTTAAGTAGAGAAGTTCAGAAGTTAGATGAAACTTATTCATGTTTTACCTCTACTCATATATATATATATATATATATATATATATCTTTCCAAAGTGTCCACCTTTTATATTCAGATTTTCATCAATACTTTATGGCCATTATAGGATGTTCTTTCTTCTCATTATGCATACATGTGATCCATAGTAATTTCTTTTATGTTTTACTTTGTGAATTATCATTGAACATCCTTGCATTGAATACTTGATATCACTTCATAAACTATCTTGCATATTGCTACTCCTTTTAAGAATGAATCATTTGACTCTATGTAGCAATAGTAATCATCATTAATATCCATTGATAGTATTAAAATGCAAAGTCCATATTAGTTTTATCACCTTCATACTCGAGGACGAGTATTGGTTAAGCTTGCGAATGTTGATGCATGTAAAATGCATACATGAACTTTGCATTATTTTACTTATATTCCAGTCATATTTGCATCATATAAGGGTTATATCACTGTTTTATAATGATTTTTGGATTATTTCATGATTTTCCTATTTTTATGGAATTAACCCTGCGCAGGCAGAAAACCCTATTTTCCATATTTTAATGTTACAGGGACCCAAACGACGTCCAAATGACTTGGAAATTTATGAGCATCAGTTTTTGGATGGAAGAAGACTTGGGAGCGAAGGAAGCGAACAAGCGGAGGCCCGAGGCCCAAAAGAGGGTGGCCCACGCGGCCAATACCTGGGCCACGTGGGACCCACCATCTGGAGCCTCGAGGCTCCGTTGCCGTCGATCTTTTCGCCCACGACTCCGTCTTGACCTAAAACCGACTATAAAAATAGTCCCCGACGCCCTTCGGAAAGGAGCGCCGCAGAAACACAGAAACATCGAAACAGAGACCTGGAGTTGCAGATTGGAGGGGGAAACTCCGGCAGGGCGCTGCCGGCGTGGTCTCCATCTTCTCCAACGACTTCTCCACCGTCTCCATGATGAAGAGGGAGTAGTCCACCCCTGGACTATGGGTTTGTGGAAGTAACTTATGTATCTCTCTCTCTTGAGCTTCACTAATTAGTACCGTATGAGCTGCTGAACATGATTACGGTCATCTATGTAATACCTTTGTGGTGGATCTTTTTATGAGTTAATATATGTTTGAGATTGCAATGGTTTTGTTTCAGTTATGAAAGTAGATGCATATTATGTACCCCGTTCTTATTTACTTGTCATGATCAAGCATGTTTATGAGAGCGTGTGAGGGGAAGGTGTGCATTAGTTGGAGTAACGGGGGTGGCTAGTGCAGTGAACGTGAGAGAAAGTTCTGCGATCCACTTGGGTGTTTTACCTTACTTTGTTGCCTCACTAGGGATAAAGAAAAATACCATGCTACCGGAGATGTGGGTGTGACCATTGCCACTTCCTCCATGACTAGATCTAGCATGTTCTTATTTTAACTTCATGTCATGATACTTATTGCTATACTCTGAGTTATCTTAATTACTGAGGTGTTATGATTTAGTTCGCATCTTGGTGGAGTATAAGATAGACTAATAACCAAAAGGTCTCTATGTTAGGACGTGATGCCCATATAATTATAACTTGTCATTAAACTATTGTGTTGCAATCTCATATGTCAACTCTAGTGTTCCATTGTCTACCACTTTATTAAAGAGAGAGTACATTTGTGAAACCATGAACCCCGGTCCATTTTTAATCATAAGAAACACCTTTCCAACCACTTTTACCACTTTACCATTTTTTGCCATTTAAAAATACAAAAATACAAAAACACTTTTACATCTTGCATTCATCATATAAAACCCAAAAATATCATTTATCATTGCTACCACCATCCTTGCATATTTATTTACCACCACCGCATATTTATTTCTTGTTTGCATTGCATATTATCTTGATATCATTCTCACACCTTGTGCTTGACAACCACTAGGTGAGGTTGAGGACCAAAACATTTACTTTGTTTTGTAGGTAATCAAAAGAAGGATAGGAAAGATAAATCTTCACTACTGATTCCCCGAGAGTTCGATATTAAACCCTCGAGCCACCCCTCGTGGGGAAAACACGTCTTCCACTTACTACACACTCTGCACTTGGAGTCTCAACCTAACCCATTTACTTTTCACGCAGGTAACTACGTGAAGGGCCATCGCGTTGGCAAAATAAGATAATTCACCTGCGACAATTTCGTAGGGGATGGGTAAAAAATTTGGGTGAAGAGTGTAATAGGCAAAATATTAAATTGCAATTGCTGATTGATGAGTTGAATATAAACGTTGAAACGTATCCATTAAGTGAAACCGAATATGCTGCAAAAAGGGATGCGGAAAAGTATCTGGCTAATCTAAGGCGCGGTGAAGAGATTAAATGAGCGACAACGCGCTAAAGTTAAACATGTTCAAGAAGGAGTAAATAATACTAAGTAATTTCATTTAATAGCAAATGGAAGCCAACCCAGCGCGCACGATGCCCTAGCCGCTGTCGCGCCCTCTCCCCCTCGCCGCCATTGCGGGCGGCAGCCCGGCCTGCCGCCTGCTGTTCGTCCATGTGCCCCATGGCCGGCCCTTGGTTTTCCTACTTATTTCTCGTTTTGTTTGCTCTCAGATCTAAATCCGTGCCGACCGCCTACGCCCTGGCATCCTCTGTGAGGTCGGGATGGGTCCCTGCTTTGTCGTCCTCCGCCCATGTGTTCTCCTCAACGGGACTCCATGCTTTGGCGGGTGTCTACCCGTCGCCCGTGCGACGATGTGGTGGGGATGGGACATGCGGGGTCTGGATCGTGGCGCTCCTTCGTTGGGGCGCCGGGATCCCGGTGCCTCGATTGTCTTGGATGGCACCAACATGATGCAGATTTGGAGGTGTGTCCAGGTTTGCTGGGGCGGCGCTCTGTTGGTGTGGCAGCGTCGCCTCTTGCAATAATGTCTCCCCGGCTTCAGCCCCATCTCGGCGGCGACATCGAGAGGCTTGTAGGAGTGGTATGGTTCTCGAGGACTTTTATGGCGGTGGCATTCCCCGGGTCGTCATGGAGCTTCATCTGCGGTCATGCCTTCCTCTTCGGCTCCGGGACCGATGTGGTCTTCTTGACCCATTCGGCGACTTCCCATCCGCAACCAACAACTTCAGGCTGACTCTGGGAGGAGCGGCAGCGGCGGCACGTCGTCGACACAATCTAGAGGTTGAAAACGAAGGGCGTCTCAAGGATCTCATTGTAATTTTCGTTTTTGTTGAGCTGCTTTGTACTATTCGGTGTTTCTTTTAATTCCAGGGTCATTTTCACAAAAAAAGAAAATGGAAAGTATAAAAAAGAATTTTTTTGAACTAGAACAAGAGGAGGAAATGATAGTGGGACAGAAAAATCCGAGGGTTTTCATTACAGAATATTACAAAAATATATCTTGGGCACCGGTTGCTAATTCCTTTTATAATGAACGAGGACTTCAATATTGATTTGCCTCAAATTCCCTCCGAGGAAAATGAGATTCTCACATGCAACTTTAAAGAAAAGGAGGAGTTGGAAGCAATTTCGAATATGGAACCTAATAAAGCTCCACGACCAGATGGTTTCCATGCTTAGTTTTACTGGAAGTTTTGGGAGGTTATTAAGGGAGACTTAATGTCCATGTTGGCGCGGTTGCAAACGAGTTACCATTGTTTAAGCTATGCTTTGGTATCATTACTCTCCCCCTGAAAACAATATGCTTCCCGAAATGAATAGTACACCTATTTGCTTGTTAAATATTAGTTTTCAAATATTTACTAAGGTTAGAACGAAATGTCTTACTTTAATTGTTCAGAAAGTGATTAAAAAAATACTTGATCGGCCTTCATACCTACCTGGAAGACTTATCTTAAATGGGGTAGTTGTTCCGCACGAAACTATACATGAAATTCATAGGGAAACAAATGAATGGATCAGAGTTCTTTTCAAAATAAATTTTGAAGAGACTTATGATAAGGTCAAGTGGTATTTTTTACAACAAATTTACGTATGAAAGGATTTTCACATAAGTAGTGTGTGTGGATGTGTTGCTAGGTTCATTCCGTGGGAAAGTGTAGGCATTAGAGTGAATGATGACATCGGTCATTATTTTCAGACTTTGAAAGGCCCGAGACAAGGAGCCCCGCCATCTCATTTGCTTTTCAATATTGTTGCTGACGAAGGATAACTTGGTTAAACATCATTGGACTAGATGTACGAAGTGTGTGTTTTGTGTTTCAGAGGCATCAATATAACATCCGTTTATCTCACGCTTTTTTGTGAGATCAATTTGGCGTTTGGTTCATTTTACTTTTAATATCACCTCCAACTAATATTTTTAATATGTTTTATAGGAATGGGGTTGACAAGCACCACATTAGGATGGTGTATGTGATTTTATTTGGGATGTTTGTAATTGTGAAATGATGTGATTTTTGACCAAACAAAAGTTGCTCATTTTTTGCAGGTTGTCAACCAAATTTTATATTTGATCCAAACATGGTCGCATCTTATGCCCGCCGAGAAGTGTGGACTTATGGATTCCGATTATGCTCAAATGATGTCGGTTGTTCGAGCTATCTTCGAGCAAGGTGGTTGGCGACATTCTAACGGAATACAAGATGAATGGGGTTGTCTTGTTTTCTATTTCCGTTTGCTGATCCAGGTCACCACTTTGAGTTTTTCGTTTTATAACTTCAAACTGTAAACTGAAAACTATGCAATAAACCGGGCTGTGTGCATCATTCTGATGCAGAGGCAGAGGAGATCCCCTTTTCGAAAAAATATACACGTTCTTGAAAAGGTCAACATGTCTTTATTCTACATCCCTAGACAGCACGCCACTGGAACAACCCTGTAAAAACCTACTCCCTCCGTTCGGAAAATGATGACTTCCATTTGTTCAAATACGAATATATCTATACTTGTAATATGTCTAGATACATCCGTATTTACTATTTAGACAAATAGAAGTCATCATTTTCCGAACGGAGGGAGTAGCTTTTTGTAAAAACAACGGCAGGGAAGTCGTCAATGTTGACCAGAAGACGCCGACGACCGTGATTTGGAAAGATCGTACCAGAGAATGTAAGAAGGGCCAGAGCATAATCCGAACTCCAACAATACAAAGACAGGGGCGGAAAGGTCAGAAGTTTCCCAATGGAGCCTTACTGGATGTGCTTCATCGGCCGGAGATGGAGTTGGAAAACAAAAAAACATAATGACATCATCCCCTTCGGTGAACACTGCCACCATAGACAAACGCTAATTACGTCATACCTAGTGCCCGACGATCGAACTCGTCGATGCCACTCCAAGAAAGTATGTCGACCTATGAAGAACCGAGGAACCATTATTCTCATCATCACCGATGCCACAACTTCACCGGTGACGAAGAAGTCAATGACCCTACGAGACACCGACATGACACACATATCCACTCCCCCAACCCTCCCGACTATGTAGCGATTGGCTGAGGGCAGGGTACCCACGGCGGAACCACGGGTCGAGGGGAAGAGGGGGGGGGGGGGGGGGGTCATCTCTTGGTCGCAAATTTTAGAAAAAAAACGCTTCGGGTAATTTTCAATATGCTTCTTGACTGGACTTTTTTTCCGAGGTCTGTGTATGAAAATTGAAACCGATTTTTTGTATTAATGATATATTTTGTATCTATGCCAATTTCTTTTTGAATTTTTTCGTATCTTCTAGTGTGAGATTTTTATATTTAGAGCACCATAAGTACTGCAGTGGTCGGAGGAACGTTCTAAAAGTTCAATTCATGCATGCAGTGTACCCATTTCATAACTGAACCAGTGAGAATCAGAATTGATGCAACTTGTTGATAGTCGCACATTATCACTCCATTTCCAGTTCACACCCGGATGAATCGATTCTTCAATTCATCATATACCGCGTATAATACAGCTATGAGCACATTCAGTACAATCACTCCTATGTTTTTACACCACAAGAACAGGCAAAACGGTTATACAACGGAAAAATAATGAAGAACTCGATCCCTATTATCGAGCCACGCTACTACTTGTCATCGATCAGTTCATCGGCGATCAGCCTCATTTCTTCCACATTCCACTGATCCTTCTGAGCACGTTGCCGTTCTTCCTGGCCGCAACGGCGTCGTCGTCGAGCTCGTCGTACAAGCCCGCGTACTTGCCGCCGCTGTCCAGCGAGTCGCCGCGGTCCAAGATCTTCCCGTTGCCTCCCTTTCCCACCGTGAGTAACGCCATGGCGGTCTCTGCGGCCTTCCGCCACTGCTCGGCCTGCACCCTCAGCCGCCTCAGCTCGGCCTCTGTCTCCCCCTTCTTCGCTGCCTCTGTCTCCGTGTCAGCTTGCGATTTTGCTGGGACCTTCTCGGCGGACTCGTACTGCTGCAGCTCCAGCTTCAGCTCCCCGTTCTCGTTCAGTGCGCCTTGCAGCTGCGCTTTCAGGTCTTCGGCGGCCTGCGATTTCGCTGGGACCTTCTCGGCGGACTCGTACTGCTGCAGCTCCAGCTTCAGCTGCCCGTTCTCCTTCAGCGCGCCTTGCAGCTGCGCTTTCAGGTCGTCGGCGTTGCTGTCCGTTCTCGCATCGTCCTGTAGCTTCTTGGTCGCGTCCTCGGCGCGCCTCAGCTCGGACTCCTTGTCGAACAGGCTCGCCTTGAGGAAGATGGCCTCGGACTTTGCGCTCGCGAGTGCCGTCGCAAGCTTGCCGTGCCGCAGGTCGGACTCCACCTTTATCTGGTCCATGAGCTCGTACGCGCACTGCGTCTCGACGGTGCTCAGGATCTTCTCTTCCTGGAACCTGGCCTCCACGTCCTCCAAAGCTGACCTTAGATCGGCGACCTCCGACTCCGAGTCCTTTGAGCAGTTGCAGCGCCCTACGGCGGCGGCCTTCGCCGACGTCGTCTCCGCCAACTCCTCCTCGAGTACCTTGAGCTTGGCGCGCGACTCCTCGAGCTCCGTGACGACGAGGCTGAAGGAGTCCATCAGCTTGGACCCGTCGGTGAGCAGCGAGTCGATGGTCGCCCGGCTCGCCTCCAGCTGCTGCTTGCACTCCTCGTGCAAAGCTCGCGCCTGCGCCTCGGCCTCCTCGCTCGCCGTGAGCTTGGCCCTGAGCTCGTCCACGGTGGCCAGCGCCTCCGCCACTTCCTGCTTGCGATCGACGCGGGCAGCGGCGGCGAGCTGCACCCGGAGGCGGTGCACCTCGCCCATGGCCGCGACGAGCGCGGCCGAGTCAGCGGCGTGCTGCTTCTGCATTGCCTCCAGCTCCGACTGCCACGAGCGATCGCGCTCCTGGGACAGCCGGCGAAGCTCGAAGATGCGGGTCTCCTCGACGGAGGAGAGCTCAGCGAGCTGCGCTTGGGAGTCGCGGGCCAGCGCAGATGCCGATGCCACCTGCGCCCTGGCTTCCTCGGCCTCCTGCAGAGCACGCTTCCTGGAGTTCTCGGAGGAGTGGAGCTGCTCCTTGGCCTTCTTCAGTTCGTCTTGCAGCTGTGAGAGCTGGGACTCTAGCTCAGATAGCTTCATCGGTGACCTCCTTTTCTGGTGTTTTCATTCAGCACAAACAAAAATTGCAAAATAAGATTAGTGGTTGGCGGCTAAAGTTTCTGAAGTCCAATCAACAAACTTGTGGTTTCAACAATGCCATGATTAGCCAGGGATTACTGGTGGACTAATGGAAAGTGGATCGGTTTTGCTGTGCATTACTGTCCCTGCTAACTTTCCCCCATTTTCCATCACCACATTGTAAGGCTTATGTTGGGATTTTGCTTACAGTTAGGCATCGTAGCAAGAATTAGTGAACATCTTGCTCATAGTCTGGTACTCTGGTGTTGGAAGGGAAGCGATTTTGATTTCCGGTTAATATTTAAGGAAACGATTGAGCGAAAAACATACTTTAAAGGACTATTTGAAACAAGTAAGAGCAAAATATTTTAAAAAATAGCTTCCTCTGTTGTAGCTTGTCTGTAATAGCTCTAGTTCGTTTTGTCTAGATAGCTTAAAAATCCAGAGGTTGCAACCGATTTTTACCTTTCTCCATTTTACTTATCCAGTTGTAGTAAAACTCGTGGTTTCTTTAATAGAAACTGGGGGAAGACCCCTCTGCTCTAATTTTTTTGAAACAAGAGCAAAATATTTGTGTCCTTGATATGTAACATGGTTAATCTTCTGGGTTTTCTGAAGAAAATAACCAGTACAGAGAATAAGTACCACTGTACCAGCGATATTCCTGTACTTTTGAAACAAATAGCTGACCTATGTGTTGTGCTAAATCAACACATCTATCACTTACTGGTTGATTCCCGGAAAGTAGCAGTATATGATAACTAGAAGAACTGTTAATGATCTTAATTGGTGTAAGAGCAAAACGAGCTTATGTGCATTACTTTGCTAATTTCCCTTTAGCAACAACTATCCCAAATAGTACCTGTCTATTTCAGTGTAACTGACAGTTTGCTCCATCAAGAATCAAGATGGAGACAGACCAATAGCCAACTACAGCTAATTGACATGGTATCAGCATGGACAGGTACATATATCCGCCAAAATCCCGGCAAAACGATCGAAATAGTAGAGAAAACATCGGTGGCATTCAAGAACAGCTAGCGACCATCTCTTTAAATGCTCGTAACGAACTTTGGACACACACTCAAAAATCTCTCACTCTCAAGATTTTATTTGATTTTTTCTTTGACAAGACTTCCTTTCATGTACAGAACATATGTGCTAGTACCAAACGACAACTCTGAGAAGCCTATTTTGAGATGGAGTATCTCCAGGTGAAATGAGCCGAATTGAAAGCCAAGATTGGTGGCATTTACCTCTCGTTCCGCGCTCATGGTGGTGCGGCGCTCCACCTTGGGACTCCGCATGCCAGTGGGGGACTTGGTCGCCGTCGCGTCGGCGGCGCTGTCCACCCACGTCCGCCGCCCCCCCTTGTTGGTCCCGAGGGGAGAGCCCCGGGCAGGATGCTCCACCGAACCATTCCTACATGCCAGAAACACAGCGCAAGAAGATCAGAGACCTCAAGAAGAAAAATATGACAACTGAAGCTCACATACACTGACTGAAGCACACGCTACCTCACGGCTGAACTGCTCGAATATAACTTGAGAAAATGCATTTTGTTCAAGGACAGCATGGCTAGACAAGGCGCAACCTATTCAGTGTCTCCCCTTCATCCCGAATGAAGGCAAGAACACTGAACCGAAGCTCCAATCGAGCACCACAAATTACTGCAGACTTGTAGATTTCCTTCTGCCTAGACCACCCGTGGAAGAACGAATCGAACAGGTCAAAGGTCTCAGCTCGAATTAACAGAGAAGCAAGATGCAACGGGGAGCAAGGAATCCGAGGCCGAAAAGGAGCAAAAGCTGCCGACAAGAAGTGAAGGGGGAGCAACCGAGCTGGGCGGGAGATGGAGGCGGGAGCCGGGAAAAGGGAAGCACATTAGCTTAGCTTAACGCTTAATCCCCTCGTGAGCACGGGATCGGAAGGGAGACGGAGCTTTACAGATATGGTTAGCGACAAGTGGTCGACGGACCACCGCCGCACTCCTTGCTTGGCGCCGAGATCAAGAAGGAGACAGACAGGCGTTGGCCATGGAGCTATCTGCAGACAGTCACCGTCACATGCGTGCGCCCCTGTTTTTGAAAACTTTGGTGTCTTCTTAGATTTTATAATTGAGAAAAGACAGGCGGTGGTATGGAGGAATGTGTAGTCTATGTAGGTTTTATGGCCGTCCAAACTCATGGTTACATGTCACGGACGCAATTAGCGCGATTGGCTATTGTTTAAGGTAACGAATGAATTAGCGCGATTGGTGCTGTAGCAGTAGCTGTTGAGAGTCTCCTCTGTTCAATCCCCCTGAACAGAGGGCATAGGTAAGCAGTGCCAGTCTAGGCGAACAGTTTCTGCACCTGAACTTCTCTAAGTTCAAGAGAAAATAAACTGATGCACGAACACTATTGACCAAATCCCAATTCAAACGACGATTTGAGGAGGGAGTGGAGAATCTATAAACATCACGGAGATCGATGCACGGAAGTAACAAAGCGTGTGGCACAAAAGAATCAGATACTAGCACATGACTGATCAAAATGAAATAAGAACTGCTAAAAAATACCAAATGGCGCACATGGAATTTTGCACACAAGGAGGAGGATGGAACGAAACATACCTTGTCTTGGGCGTCTGCATGGCTACTATATATCCCTGGAGCAATCTCCGAATTCCAGAGCCAGCAGCAGAGCACTACTATGCCCACCTACAGGAAAGCTGCAACGGGAGAAGCAAGAAAAAGGTGGTCAGCCCAGCTCCCTCTCTCCCGAGGAAGAAGGCAAGCGAGGGAGGCCAAAGAGCTAGCTAGAAGCTAATCGCTGTGGCAATGGAGGAAGAAGGAGGGCTTCGGCCAGCGCAGCTCTTTGTATATCTTCTCTTCACATGCACGAGAGAAAAGCAACTAAATGATGGCAACGCAGTGCATCATTCCCGGCTAGCTGCTAGCTGCTTGTTTCCCCGTCTAACCTGGCACTAACTAGTACTTCCAACCACTTAGCTAGCCAACCAACAGCGACCGCCGTGTGGTTTTTAAAATACTAATCCACAATCCTTGAACCGGGAGATGGTGAGTGAAGGATGGAGGGAGGGAGGGATATGTGCAATCGGATTCTTTAAGCTTTGGCACGGGCGGTGATGCACTCACTCCTAGCTTAGCTTAAGGCTGGAGAGAGGTCTACATGCGATGGTCCCTTGCAATATATTACACATTATACGCAGAGCACTACAACCACCAGACTTAAGGCTGGAGAGAGGTAGGCCTGAAGCAAGCAAGAACCCACCACCATTCCCTACCCTTTTTGTTTTTGCTCCTCTCTTCTCTTCTCTTCCCCCTTACTCAACTCTCCCCGCACACAGAAGCAATGGCGTACGTACGCGCGTCCACACTCACTGTATCATCATCTATCCATGGTGCACAAGTAGTTGGCCGAGATGACAAGTACGTGTACACCAAATTAGCAGCTCTTAAATACATGTACACCTCCTCTCTTTCCATTAGCGAAAGCGAACGAGCTAAAGCAAGAAAAACGCATGCTTTAGCTTAGCTATAAGTTAACCTCACGATAACTAACTAAAGCTAGAGAGGCACATGTATTTATGATCAGCGGCTCGATCGGGATGATTGGTGGCGACGAGCTAGACAGGAGTCCCCAAAGCTTGGGATGAGCCGGGAGCTTTCCAGCTCGTATCTGCTGGATACAGAAGCAAGCTTGTCGGCCAAACATGGCAGGTAGGTGCCACTGTGCTGGACTCGGTCATATATGCACGAGACGGCCGGGGGCAAAATTGGAGCTCACTGCATCCATGTCGACCTAGCTCAAGCTCCCCCGTCGGACCAATTCCAACGGCGAGGACGGTGGCGAAGCATCATGCGTGATGCAACCGAGAATATGATGTGATGTGTTTGAGAAAATGCATGCATACATGGAGAAACTGTGAAAGATCAGGGAGAGCATCAATTCATACCTCACCGCAGCGGCCGGAATGGGAGCTGACAAACCGGGCTAGCTGTCCGGAGAGGAGGATGGGTTGGAGGACGGTGCCTTTCTTCTTCTTCCCTCTCGCTCGGGTCGCTCGGCCGTTTCTCATAGCCTGCTTCGGGAAGCCATTGCCGAAGAGGGTGAGACAGAGGGGTAGGGGCGCATCTGCTCGGGGAAGTAGGATGTCATGTCCTCCTGTTAAATAGGAACGGAATGGGGACAGGTCGTGACGATTTCAGAAGGCTGCCTGCAGCGAGGAAGAGGGAAGAAGAACAATCATTTTCAGCGTTCGGGTATCCCGTGGCAGCAAATCAGAATGGCATTGTTGGGGATGAAATATTCGTATCAGTGTATGTACTTGGTTTTGTTTTTTCAATTTAGTTGTCAACTCTTTCGGTGTCGCCGTTGGGCTCAACGACGAAGCTGGCTGTTGGTAGCGGATAGCGCTGTTCTATGCTGGGAAACTGGAGCAAAGCCACAGAAGGCACCGCTTTGCCACCGGGAAAAATGGTAAAAGCATGCATGTATTGTACAGCACCGCGTGCACTGCAGGCGTCAGTATTTACGGTACGACCAAAGGTAAAAGCCTCTTGGGAGAGAAAAGTATCTTGTGCTAGTGGAACTTTTGGAATTTGCGATTGGCAAACAAAGACGGTAACGGGGCGGGCACCGAATTACGGGCGGTGTTTTTTGAACACCTGTTTACCGCCAAAAGAAAAGAGACAGACAGATCTGTAACGTAGCATGGTGCACGCGATGCAGAGCAGGGCAAAGCAGAGTGAGTCCCCATTGCCATTGGTACGAAGCTGTCACAGGCTTGGGCGACACGGAGACGGGAGACTTGAACAGACCAGACAAGTATCTCGCTTTCGAGCTCGGACGTATGCCACTCCGCACGGGAGCGCGCGCGTGGTTTTTGGCCCGGGCGGGCGCGCGGGAGCGGCACGTGAACGCGAATCGATCCCCCCCGGAAAGAGTCCCGTGCTCGCGTCGCATGTGATCGGTTTCAGGAAATCAGAAAAGCGAACGGCTTCGGCGTGAGTCCACAAAGCGAAAAATCCCCTTTGGTTATTGAGTAAAACTAGCACGGTGGCGAGGGCCACATCCGAATGTATCTAAAACCACATCTTTATGGTTCTATTATGTCATTAGAATTAACACTGTTCTTAACCATCTTTGGTTGATTGCAGAATAATTAGTGTTCATGTGGAAAAAAAGAATAGATTAATGACCATATGTGCATTTGTCATTTTAGTAAAATTAATTTATATGAAAGCAACGACAACTTTACCGCTTATCCCTTGTTTCAAAACTACATGTTTCAGCCCTTCGTTTGCTGTTATGTTTGATGTTACTTTAGTGTATGTTTAAAACTCATATTATCCTCGTTAATTTTAACTCAATTTACAGTTAACAAATTTGTCTAAATAGAAATTGTTTCCAATGCTGTTTAATTAAAGTTAATAAGATCAATTAGTCACGGTATAATTAAGACATATCATGTTAATGGTGAGATGATGTTATGCACAATTATAAAGATGTGCCGGTTCATCTTTGTTGATAACAAGGTTAATAGATAATTGAATTTATAGAAGACTATCGTTTATTGTGTGTTGGCTAAATATTTTTGTTTACCCCGAGAAGATGACATAAAATGGAAAATAATTTTCAAAGCACATAAAACTATATTATATTTAACGATTGCTTTTTTTTTGGACTTTTGAACGCTTGCTGTATTACCATATGAACATTTTGATATTTTTTATGGTATACAAAAAAAATTGTTAGAGAAGGGAATAAACGAAATCATATTGAATGTTAGGGAAACTATATAGACATAGTTTTCACTTCGACTTGTCCTAATCAATGTCTATCCTCAATTGCTCGCTTGATTATGGATTACTTGACGTTATCTATTTGTTCTAAAATATTCGTATTTTAGGCACGAACACAATATCCTAGACATAGCTTCAAACTTTTTATAAGTATATTCCAGAAAATATTGTAAATCAATAAATTGTTTTTGTGGTAAATTTAAAGACACTATTAACTTTAATCTCGCCCGTCTATCTATTTGTTCTACATTCTCATTTACATGCATCGTTGTACCATATTATGATGATTCTCCCGTCAATACCAACAACTTCTTTTTCCCTACCAATTTGTGATCCCACCGATTCTCCAAATTTTCCACCTTGGTTTCAAACAGTGTCTAATTAAATGTTTCTTGAAGCACTTAATTAAATTGGAATATCTAAAAATCTTTACAGAAAATCTATAGTTTCGCATCCGCCTTTAAAGGTATAATATTTGTAATATTTGTGAAATCAGCTTAAAGTTTCTAACATAAATTTGATGTTCCCTTTTTGTTAGTACTTGAAAAAATTTAGCCATCAGTATTGTCTTTCTTCTCCCATATATACAGATGCCATGAAATACACGCCTCTTGATATTTAACTTTATTCAATGTTGTGTGATGCACAATATCTGAGTAATAAATACCAATCAAATACATATATATTTTGAGATAGTATTTGTAAAATCAGGTTAAAGTTTCTAACATGATTTCTTTTTTTGTTAGTACTTGAAAAAATTCAGTCATAAGTATTTTCTTTTTCTCACGTATGTTCAGAAGCCATGAAATACGTACACGCCTCTTGAATATTTAATTTTATTAGATGTTGTGTGGCGCACAATATATGAGTAATCAATATTAATCAAATACATAATATGATTCACTGTTGTGCATGTGCCCGAAGTCCTACGTCAGTTTGAGGAGTAGATCGATCAGCATGCTCAATTTTTGTGAGAGATCCACTAAGTAAATCTCGTATTGGCCAGTTTATACTGTGCCAAATCCTAACAACCCACCACGTTATAGTAGTAGCTAGGTAGCTGATGTATGCAGTTTTTCCTTTTTATTTCACGGACACAAATAGAGTCCTATGGAGATACGTTTTTGACATATAAAGTGATTAATGATTCGTCCGTGAACTTGCTAGCTGTACTGAGCCATATTGCTGGAGAACAGTAGCAACACCAACATCATTTCTTTCTCTTTCTATCCATAAACATGGGGAAGTGCCAAATTCGAGCCGTGAGGGCCAGCGTGAAGTATTTTGATCTCACCATCAACATTTTGGTCGCCCAATTTCTTGGTGCAGGCAACGCACTCTAGGTGTTCGATGAAATGTTAACTTGATGCATATTGCATTGTTATCGTACCATGTTATTGAGGTATCACCAAAATAAATAATCCACGTAGAGCTTGGTCTTTTCCTATCTATAAATTATCCCCTTTAGTTATAAAGACGTGCATTGCACGTACATACCAACTAGTAGCATATAAAGATCCATTGGTTGTCACTGTATTTGGCTCGATTACTCGCCCTTGTCACCGTATATCGCGATGCGCGATTTATGGTCATCGAATATGCGCGCATGTCCATCGATGGTTACTGCTGATGGAATCGCTCCGCATCCGCTGACGTGTCAGTGTGAAGCCTGCTTTCACGGTGCCACGCGCCAAATGTCCAAAGAGATGATGTGCATCGGGTTCTTTTTGCGAAATCCACCCGACAAAAGGAGGTTGTGTGCAAAAATGTCTCAGCCACTATCTCCCTCTCCCTCGGCGCAATAATTTCAGATAGCAACTCCTGAAATTGTACTTTCTCTCTGTAACCCTAGACAGTTGGAGCAATCTCTTCCCCGTTGCGGTTGTAGCTGCCTCGCCGCCGTCGGAGCTCTTCCGCTTCTGACATGTCCTCTGCAAGCTCATCTCTCTATGCTTTGCACCGTGGGCCCCTTCATCCCCAACATCCCCTCCTCCAAGTGAAATCGTGTCGTGGTGACGAAGACCTTCGACACGGCCAAGCACACGGCATGGGTGTTCAACAAGTGTGAGAAGCATGGGGTAGCTGCTCAAACTAGAAGTTTTTTTGTTTGTTTTGATTTATTCAGATTTTTTGATTTCTCTCACTGTTTTGTCCATTGTTCAGCTTGTAACCGAATCTGTTTTCGATGCTAAATGGTTGCAATTTCTGACACTGTGAGATTGAATATGTGTTTTTTTTCTTGAACACAACTAGTTCAGAGGAGATGCTGCAGTGGATGCACTTGGATGGGAAGAGGAGAGGGGGAAGAACTGACTCTGAGACAACATGAACGTGTAGCTACGATTCCTGGACAAGAGGAGATAGTGATGAACAATGTGAGCTCGGTTGTTCTGTTGTTGAAAGAAGCAGTTTTTTCTTGAAGATTCTAGTTGGTCTTGTAGGTTTGGGTCATGTACTTCTTCTTTTGGAGAAATGAGCAATGTATTGTTGGTCTTGGAGTGGATCCAAATTTAGGTTTATTTTGGTCATCTAGTTGGTTTTGCAGTGGGTGTACTTGTCTCATAGATGACAAGTGATGCAATGGATGTACTGGTCAATCTTTAGTAGATGGATGTGTCAATCTAGCAGTGGATGAATTGCAAATATGTGTGCTTCTTTTTAGTTATCTAAAAAGAAGAACATAAGCATAAGGAGAAGCAAGCTGAAGAAATTGTAAGTGAAGCAAATGTGTCAATCTTCAGTATGTGCAAATTAAACTCACGAGATTACAAATGTGTGAAATGTAACCATAATCATAACCTAATCAGAACTGCCAAGACTGCAGTAGATGCAGTGAAATATAACCAGAACTGTCAAGATGCACTCAAGTACCAACCTTGAGTGAATGCAAGTTAAGCAAAGAACCAGTGAACGCAAAGCTTCCAATCTACCCTTCTCTTCTCCCTCCTTTAAGCAGTTTCTCTTGCCTTTTTCTGAGCTATCTCTGTCTTCCTCTTTTCTTTCTCAAGCTTATTGGTCTTCACTGTACATATAATATTTGTAAGATTGCTTCTTGGCTTCAATCACTCCCTTCTTGCTCCTTTGTCTCCCTCATAGCTCTCTGGATAAAATATTTTGAACTGGAACAAGGGTATCACCATCTTCAGCAAGAACATGGGTATCACCATCTTGAGCAACTGCATTTACTATTTGTAGAAGGTTACAAGGGTTGATAAGAAGGGTTAGATAAACAATAGGAAATTGAATTACATCATCCCAATTATGGTTCCTGATTGATTCATCATGATCATCATATAAGCTGATAAAATTGTTTTTGGCATTACAATTGTGTCTTCTTCTTATATGATCCAACACAAGCCATTCATGCTATTTGACAGCAAAGGAATACAATAGTGTACCTTTACATGCCCTACCTTCCATTTCATATCTAGTCTACTACACAATATTGTCTACCATCAATGGTGGCGATGTAACTGTATCTAACTGATCAAACCATGTGACTGACCCATCTATTGTCTACATAGTTTATGCTACTGACACTGCCAAGAAAATATCCCCGTGGTTGATTTCTACATAGAAATAATTGCTACGAATCCCTGCCAGAACAATACACACAAACAATCCATCATAATCGTGTTCAGCATTGTGTGATTTCCACTAAAAATTAAGAGCTTACTAAACCCTACCCAAACCCCCGAAAGCAATCCCACGCGCAAACTGAAGAAAAATATCCCTTGGTTGATTTCTAGAGACAAATAATTGGTAGGAGGCCCTGGCACACCAATACACAGAAACAATCCATGATAATCTTCTCTATCATTGCATGATTTCTACTTAAAAAAAGAGAGCTTCCTAAACCCTACCCAAACCCCCAAATCAAACCCTTACGCAAAATGAAGAAAAACTGCCCAAACAATCGAGCATGGTCAACAACATCAAGCCGCATTGGACGAAAAAATGCTACTCCCTCCGTTCCAAATTAATTGACTTCCATTTATCCACACATGGATGTATCTAGACATGTTACACGTATAGATACATCCACATGTGGACAAATGGAAGTCAATTAATTTGGAACGGAGGGAGTAGACCCTAATGTCAGAAAGATGATTTTTTGACCATCAAGGGCCAATTCGGGAACTAACCGTATGGTCGCGCTGACAGCGGGCTCCACACACGTTACGACGCGACACGATGACCATAAATCAAATCATCACGATGTACAGTGACAAAAACGAGTAAACGAAGTCAAGTGAGTGACCTCCAATGAATTTTGCTCTTGTTTTTACTTACAAAAGGCTCGGCTACCCCCGGCTAAATCTGCTGCAGGATGATGGAGAAACAGTACTCGACACTCGGATAACCTAACCGGCGAGCGTTGGATCACTCGTTGTGGGATGACGTGACGCGACATTAATTGTGTGGAGATCAGCTTAATTGTGATGCGCCTTAGATGGGGCAGGGCTAGCTTGCGCGCGCGCAGGCTCGCGCGGTTTTTCGACAGCCGCACGTGCGCGCAAGTGGCCTTCCAACAGCGACGCGACGGGAGGAGGAAGACGACCACCGCACGGAGGAGGAAGAGAAGGTCGCAACCGCACGCCCGCGTCGGGAAGGAAGAAGACCGCTGCGCCCCCGCCGCCGACGCCGGCCGAACCGCTTGCCTCCGCCGCCCGCGGCCGCCTCGCCGCCCCGCTCCAATCTCCACCTCCGCCGGTCCGCCGCCGCCCGCGACCATCCCTCTAACCCCCCCCCCCCCCCACACCGAAGCTCTTCGCCGGCGACCCACCCCGCACCCCCCCCCCCCAAGTTAAGTTTGGTCTCACCGCCGCCTTCTCCGCCGCAGCTCCGCAGCGGCGTCGCCGGCGCTGGCTCGGCTTGAGATTTCATCCTCAACGCCGCCTTCTCCGCCACGCGTCCGCGCCGGCGTCGCCTGCGAGCGTCTCGGCCTGGCCGCATCTGCGCGCCGTGCGCGTAGAGAGGAAGAAGATGGGGAACGACATCTGCGCGTCGTGCGCGTAGAGAGGAAGAAGATGGGGAACGTGGGTGGGACCCACCACGTGATGCGCGTCGTGCGCGCAACAGCTAGACGTTTCGCCTTAGATGAGAGATGGTGATTTCCTACTTGCCTAGACTAGACTGGTATACTTTGTATGAAGTCGTACACGCACACGCGACTAGAGCAGTGTATGGAAGCTTAGCGGCCGGCCAGTGGCAGCGTTCTCGTACGTGCTTCAACTTGCTTGCCGTTGTATCCACTGCTCCGTTGCGCTGACACCTACGGCCTGCCGGCCGGCCGGCCAGCTCCGTCCGTCCACCGGCCGTCCGCTCCGCCCAGCTAGCTCGTTATCTCTCGCTCTCAGCGCACGCACGCGCATTCAATCGCTCGCACCCGCCCGTGTTGCGATCGTTGGTAACCACCGCCGCCGGAGATATCGCGTGGGCGTGGTAGTAGTACGTCGACGTCGGGAGCTAAGGGTTTCGCTGTTGGTTCCTTATCACCCGTCGACTACTCGCTCCCTCTACGTACCTTTCGCCTGTATACGTACGTAGCTAGCTACTGGTGAAGGGACGGTGCTTTCGCTGTCTCCCTCTCCTTCCTCGCCTCTTGGTGGTAGCGCAGTGCTAACTGCTAAAACATGATGATAAACGAGAACCTCTCGTGATACGGCCGGTGTCATCTTCAGTGGTGAAGAAATTCAGGTCCATGCTGTAATCGAGCATGCATGATTCCTCTGCACTGCACCGCTAGCTGTTAACCTGAGATCGAGTGGTGAAATCCCCGGAAAAGAGATTTGATTGGTGAAAAGATTAGGCTCTGATCGGAGTGATAAAAGCGAGCACTACCCTTGAAGCAGACGCAAGCTAGAAAGATGTACTCCTACACAACTTGCATTAGTAGAAACATTGCGACAATTAAGCAGTACTTTCCTTTGACTTGAGCCAAGTACTGGCTCTTCACAAATCGTGAAGATGTGGACTGTTTGGATCGATATATCATGCATGTGCAATTACCCAATATTCATCTTCCACAATCTCCAAGTCAAACTGAATGAGCAGGGCCCTGCAAAACCAATCTCCTAACCTCCCCTCTATCAAACCGAATCGGACTACTTGATGTCGATATCTAAGAGGCCCTATGGCGCAAGAACTCATTCCTTAACGATGCATGTCCCACGGGAACGCTTCAACTTGGATGGCAAGCCCTAGCCGTCAACTAGCTGTAAATTAGAGAAGAAAAACTAGACACCTCAAAAGCCGTCTGATCCATTTAATTGAACGGATTCTGTACGTCTGATTAATATAGTAAGACAATTTCGCGTGTAGCATTTTTCTGTGTGTGCTACATCTCATGTAGCAAAAAAAAAAAAAAAAACAGGCGCAACATTTGTTTTGCGCATGTAGAATCATGTGGCTTATAAAAAACGTTGTAACATTTTGGGCACAACAATGTACCCAAAATTAACAACGCATGCAACAAATCCCATTGGTCGTGCAAAAAAAAAATTTGGAAACCCATCATCCTTTGCAACAAAAAAAATGCATCCAGTATAAATGTCTAGTAAATCCAACATTCTAGAAACATGTATGCAACATCGGAACAATCTGTTTGTAGCATACACACATAATTGTAGCACTTTACCCCCGTTAACACAACAAAAATTATGCTCTTATATAGAAAAAACTCATACCCATGCAACATCGACAAATTTCCCCAAAAAGCTGACCTACATATCGTCTAGCATGGAAGCACCACCATATCCGATTCGAGCTCGCCGGCCAGGAATCCACCACGCCAGAGACACGTCAGAGCTAGATCGGTTCAATCTACTCGTCGGCGTCATCTTCTCCGGGTTCAACAACGTGTGAGGAGGGGCGTCGTTGGTAGTGTCCACGTCAACAAGCTCTGCCACGATGCCCATGGTGAGCTTGCAGGGATTCAGCTTTGAAGGTTTCTTCGGTTGCCCCTAATTCGCCTAATACCCACGCCATAGGCGACCATGCAGGGAAGTGCAGGTGCCAGCCATGACTGAGGCTAGCGCTGACGCTGAAGGAGTGGCTCGAGCTAGAGTTCATCGCTTAACTCTTGCTACAATTTCTAGTGCTAGATGGAACAACAGGTTGAAGAATAGAATTTTCCAGGGATCAAAGGCATCTCCTTCGGCAGAAAGTACCTTTGCCATCTTCCTTCAAAAAGGGAAAATAGCCAGATCTTCAAGTGGGCTGATTCCTATTTCAAATGGATCCACTACGGGTGGTATATTCTGCCTGCAAGGCCACAATCGGCCCACACTACACCATTAATAATTCTACCGGAACCAACCCAACAACGGGCCACACGGCCGGGCCCGGTCCCGGGACAAGCACCAGCTTCGCCTTTCGCATCTGGTCCCAAACCAAGCAGGCCCGTTCCCTGATCGCGGAAGCTCTCCTCGTTCTCTCCGATTCCCGCAACGCGTAACCGACAAGGTCTCTCGCGTAAAATTCACCGAACCCGATGGGAGTCCTCGCGCAACGGAAAAAAAACTTCGACCGGTCTGCGCCCACCGAGGCCAGGAGACGCGCGCGCAGGGCCCACGGGCCAGCGACACTGGCCGGTTTCCTCGACGCTTCCTCGTCGACCTCCTCCTTCTTTTCCCACGGGTCGGGACTCGGGTCATGGCGGTCGCGCCTTTGAGTAGAGAATACAATTGAGGACCCAACGATTAACGAACACGAACTCCCCTCAGATCTGAGGCACCACACCACACCTCACCACCGGCCTTCCCCCGTCCCTCCCCGCGCGCTGGCGAACCTCTTCCTGGAAGCTCCGGGAGGGGGCCGCCCCGCCGCCGCGATGGGCTCTTCGACCGGCTGCCCCCGATGGACCACCTCCGCTCCGAGAAGATGTGCTTCGTGCAGCTCATCTTCCCGCCGAGACCGCGCGCCTTGCCATCACCTACCTCGGCGAGGTCGGCTCATCCAGTTCAAGGACGTGAGTGCCTCTACCTCTCTGCCTCGTCTCTCCCCCTCTAGCCTCGCCCTCGCGGATCTGTCTGATCTAGCCTCCTGAGTCGCTACCTCTGCCACGCACGCGAGCTCTCGGATCTAGCTTTTGCCTGCGCTCGGGACGAAGAGCTAGCGTTTGATCTGGGCGTCATTGATTCGACCCCGAGGCTTAGTGCGCGCTTCTCGTTTCGTTTTAGCTGCTTTGGATTGAGTGTTTAGTGGGCGTGAGGTTGTTCTGGACCAGGGGGGCACATACGAGGCGGTATTACTTAGGTGTCGGCTTTACGGAGTTATTATACCTCGATGATACATGAATAGTGCTTTAGCTTGTTTTGATCCTAGTTCTAGTTGGCATGGCGTCTAGTCCAATTTATGTATACGAATCTACATTGTGAGATTTATTTATGTGAACAAATTGCTAGGGAGTTTGTTTACCGTTAGTTTTGGTGTACCATTCATGGATATTACATGCATTCTGATTTACCAGGTTTTAGTCGATGAACTAGTGCGATGAATGTATGGGGCCACTTTCTGAATATCTAGTTTGACAGCATTGTCCATTAGTACATGCGAAGGAATTGGATTTTGGCTTCAGTGACCATAAGATGCTGCTGGGATATTAGGAAAACTGATAGCTGCTGGCTTTTCGAATTCCTCCTCAAAAGCTATACCTGTTACAATGGACATAGAGCGTTGAGCGATCACCTTTACATGTCTTGGGAGCATGCTTGTGCGCTATAGTATTGAGCTCTCTTGGGATAGAAGTCCAGTGCATCTCTGGGGGCGGATCATCAAAAGTGGCCTGGGGCAGAATGGTTGGTTCTTATCTGTGAGGTAGTTGACGTTATGCAGATTTGATAGGACTGCGATCTGGCTTCTAGGAGAAGACCATTGACCTCAGCTTGAATAGCAAAAGCAGCTGCAGTGGATAAAGCTTAATCACGATTGCCAGTTTGGGAGACCGAAGATCGTCTAGCAGGGTCTTTTTCAGGCCTCACCAGAGTAGATTCTACCATATATTACTAAACGAGAGACTTTATTTTGGACTTTGTAGATATGGTGTCATCGCTGATAACTTTGTTAATATGATTAGGCTGTAGAAGGCTATGTTCGTTGCTTACTTTCAGATCAGTAGTTTTTATTTGTTATGTTACCCGTCTACAATTGTTCAATTGCTGACCTGTTTTCCCCTTTCTTTGCAGTTGAATGAGGATAAGAGTCCTTTTCAGCGTATATTTGTTAATCAGGTGATCTAAATTATGTTATCCTTGATCTGATTTTTATGTTTATGACACATGTTGGACACACTTGTTCTATTCTATGCAAATAGAAAGTCTTGGATGGTTTTGTGTTGTGAAGCCCACATATCAATTTATTTATTTTCGTTCCATCTGATCAATTTATATCCAAGGTCCTTGGTATATCATGGATGCAGTACTGAGATACCTACCTTTGTACTGTTCAATGGGTGAGATGATAATCCTCTCAAACTTAAGAAACCAGCAGACATAATGTATCTTGTGACCGACATTTTGTAGGATGTTTTCTTGCTGCTTAGAATTTTGGAGTAACAAAGATTCAGGACAAAAACTCCGCCTATGTCTTCTAGGCATAGCCGGTCCCAAGCCCGGATAAAGGAGGAGGGTTGTGATACGCTTGGCGAGCCAACGTAAAAACTACCAGTCCCATGGATATGAAACCCACGAGAGTAGTACTAGGGTGGGTGACCTCCTGGAAAGTCCTCATGAAAAGGTTATCTAAGGGTTGTGATAGGCTTGGCGAGCCAACGTAAAAACTAGCCAGTCCCATGGATATGAAACCCATTGGGCGAGAGTAGTACCAGGATGGGTGACCTCCTGAGAGTCCTCGTGACAGGGTTTCATATCTAGCCTACCCCAACTTGTTTGGGACAAAAGGCTTTGTTAAGGTTAAGGAAAGATTCAGGACAAAAATAAGTATTAGAACAGTAACTTGCTTGGCTAGTAATGCAATTGAAAGATTCTTATCAGTGGATAAGTTTGCTGACTTCAAGTAGCCTTTTGGCGGAGGAGGCACATGATAGTTCACTATTAGTATTTTTTTTTGGGTTTCAGTACTAGTATATGTTTCTTCAGTAACTCTTTTATGTATGCTCCTATATTGATAAGCCTGTTGCGATCCACTGCAGGTAAAGCGGTGTGCTGAAAAGTCACGGAAGCTAAAGTTTTTCAGTGATCAGATCAACAAGGCAGGTGTTAAATCTTCTGTCCGGCCTGCACTACAACCTGAGATTGATTTGGAGGAGCTAGAGGTAAATAGCCTTGTCATTTATAACAAAACTGCAGCAGTATTCCTTTGGTTTCTGTTATTTAATCAACAAGTAGTCATTTTGAGGGACATGCTCAGTTTGTTTTTAAGGAAACTGAATAGTTGCTTTTGTTGTCTCTACAGGCCAAATTGGGTGAGCATGAGCATGAGCTGCTTGAGATGAATAGTAATAGCGAGACATTACAGCAGACGTACAATGAACTTTTTGAATTCAAGCTGGTCTTATCAAAGGTTGTTCTCGATACTTCTGAAACATGGAATGAATTGTTCCATGCTGTTTCTTGTGACTGTTAAGGCGTGAGATAAAAGATCTAACACTAGCATACTTGCAACACCCCTAGTGATAGCCCTTGGGTACTTTCTACTGGAAAATATTGCAATTCATGGAGAAATTTGCTTTGTAGCTGATGACTGGATACTTATGTGGTTTAAATTATAAAGTGTAATACTTGTTGGCTATTATGAGTTCCTACCTTAGTTATTATGATATGTTAGTTCAATATTAACTATGCTTTTAATAATATGTCTGTTCTATTTTCTGTTGATTTCCATGCTTTCCTCAAATAACTTCTTGCAGGCAGGTGGCATCCCTGCTTCTCAAAATCATGCAGCTCCAGCTGACCTGGAGCTAGATGAACACATATATGACAAGGAAGTGATAAGGGAAATGCCTATTTGCTTGAACAGGTCTTATCTTAGTTCGTACTCTGAAAGTTAACATTGTCATATTCTTTCCGTTGAATTGTCACACAAAATGTTCTCAGGTATACATCAAGGGGCCTCGAATCTGGTGTTAGGTTTGTTAGTGGGATAGTATTGAAGTCCAAGGCAATGGCCTTTGAGAAGATGCTTTTCCGGTCTACAAGGGGAAATATGTTCTTCAATCAAGCACCCGCAGGGAAACCTGTTACTGATCCCATTTCTGGTGAAGAGGTTTGTCTCTGTCATCGTGGTTTCCTTTTCTAATTCTCGTGTAATTATATTAAATTTTTCTTGTAATTGAGTGGCTGCCTTAAACTATTTACTGATTGTGATAGCTTCACTTTGTTTTTTATCTAGAGCTGGGTTTACTTCCCAAATTGATGCAATATAATACTGAAAAGAACTTTGCACATGACAGTTTGTTCGGTACCTTGAAACCCTCCAAAGTTTTTCAACAGTATGTTAACAATAAGTTGCACTCTTGCAGGTAGAGAAGACTGTTTTTGTAGTTACTTTTCTGGAGAGCAGACTAGGGCAATAATACTGAGGATTTGTGCTTCACAGGAGCAAGTTGCTACCCTGTCCGGAGGAGATGGTCAAGCAGAGGCAAATTTTTTCATGAGGTATTTTAATTTCATGTATGGGACAAGATCTTTTCTAGCAAGAACAAATACTCCACCCATTCTTTTCTACATATAATTTCCCGTAGAAGCCTGGAGGCCTAGGTAATGTCCAGTTGTTAGCAACCTACTTATCATTTTTTTTGTTCTGAAGTTACACGAGTGCCATGCTGATGTAACGTCGTAGTACCTTTTCTGAAGTATTTGAAGTACTGACATCAATTATTTCCAGGTCATCACGCCTCTCTGATCTAGAAGTCACCTTGGATGCAGGAATTCAACACAGAAACAAGCACTTGAGTCTGTAGGCTCCCAATTATGGAGGTGGATAATTATGGTAATCAAGCAGCATCAATTTCTCATTTTGTGTCTGCATATTGCCATTCCTAGATATTGGTGCTCCGTGTTTGGCTAGTACCTACTTTTGTGAATTCAAACTTTTTGTATTTTCTTTTTAGGTAAAGAAGGAGAAAGCTGTTTATGATACACTGAACATGCTGAACTTTGATGTGACAAAGAAATGTCTTGTTGGAGAAGGATGGGTCCCATATTTGCAAATCTCAGGTCAGAATACAATATTCATTGTGTGTGTATCTTAACATTTTAGAGCCAAATCTTACTTCTGAGTTGTGTTTCAGATCGAGGATGTTTTGCAGCGTGCAACACTTCACAGCAACTCGCAAGTTGGAAAATATTTCATGAGATGGACACTATTGACTCACCACCTACATACTTCCGAACTGATAAATTTACAAATGCTTACCAGGAGATTGTTGATGCTATGGGTATGTACCTTGGCGCAAACATTAACCTGAATAAAGGTTTATCTGTTACACTTGTGCCCTTTAGAAGCCATGGAAAACCAAGTGATATGGATTGTTTATGAAAATTAAATTTCTGTTTTATATCATTATCGGCATTCGGGGTCTCGAGTAAAGCAGTTGGAGCAGATCATGTTGTAATAACTACAAAATCAAGCACATTCTGCTATAATTTTTCAAGGATTTGTTGGTTTGACATTGAGGGTGGTGAGGCAAGAGTTTAATGCATGCTACATTGTTAGGTGACAGTAGATTATTTCTAAGGCCCGTTCAAAATTTGGATTAGGTATGGCTTATTACCATTCAGCGCTTTTGAGAGTGTTAACCTTTTTCTGTTAATCATGACTGGCTGACTGCTTTATAAAATATCAGAGGTTGTTGGAATCTATACTAGATGTGATTGCTTATCTTGGAATGTTTCATTTATTACATAGTATCTTTAGTTTAGTTTGTCTGATCAAAGAGAAGCCCAAATGAAAAAAAATTCCATGTAACTTTAGTGAATTGATCATGAATTTGTGTTGTTGTTTGCAGTGTTGGTCGATATGAAGAAATTAATCCAGCTGTAATATTCTGTTATCACATTCCCATTTCTTTTTTGCTGTTATGTTTGGAGATATGGGGTCATGGAATATGTCTGTTGATTGAGCTTTGTTTCTTATACTTCGTGAGAAGAAACTTTCCTCTCAGGTATTTTAGCTCAACTCAGACCATTTCTCCCCCCTCCACCCCCCCCCCCCCCCCCCCCCCCCCCCTTTTTTTTCGTGGTAACATCCGTTGCACCTACTTCCAGCATGTTGTCTTATCTTTTCCCCCTCTATGTTTGGTCCCTACTGTCATGTTGTGGTATGCTATTCTTTATGGTGATATTTGAATTCGTATGCTGTGAAACATGTGTAGACCATGTTATTTCATGACTTATTGCAAATTGTCCAAGAAGGTGCAATATCTTGTACAAGTATATATACTAAACTCATGTTGGTAAGACCCAAATAGTTTGTACTCCAACATCTCTGGAGAAGATTTGATCACCTCAAAGAACATTACCAGTTCTTTTTTTGTAAGCATCAGTATCAATGCAGATGGAGCTAGAGGCATGCGGACCTGTGTTGTCATAGGAGTACATCTGCAAAAAGTGTGTAGAACCCATTTAGCTGTGGTATATTCGCATAGGAATCCAAAAATTCCGTCTTATACTTGGAGGGAATCCAATATCTCTGCGTGCAGAGGATCACATTGAAAATTGTTCTGTTTCCACCCGTGCTTATTGTCTTAAGCCATTTACCAAATTATGTGCTTGCGAGTATCTTTCTATAAATATGTCCTTGCTGGGAATGACTGCATTCTGCCTGTTCCCTTATGCTTTGGTCCATTGGTTTTCGCAGAAGCTTGACAGCTTTACGGAGATGGCATTTGGTGGGCGTTATGTTATTCTTCTGATGGCATTGTTCTCAATATACTGTGGGCTCATATACAACGAGTTTTTCTCAGTTCCGTTCCATATATTTGGCAAATCTGCGTATGCATGTCGTGAAAACTTCCTGCAGGTATGGACTTCTCCATTCGATAATGCTCGGAAATTGAGACTTTAGTTAAATACCTTGACCAAGTCACCAAGCTGAAGTTCTGTTCGGCAGTTCATTCTGCTTTGAGCATGCTGCGACTGTTATTACTTTGCTTGTTTGCAACTTGTTGAGTACATTCCATATGTATAGGAATTTGGGGTAACGCGTTGCTCCATCTCTCTTTACCACTGAAATTGGCTAATTCCGAGTATTTGCAATAGACATAAGAAATACATTATGTCCTGAGAGCATATACAAATATTTAATTTTGAAACAAAAGAAACATGTGCGACATATATATAAGTACACGTGGCTCTTCTCTCTTGATACAAGGTCTCCATTTCTTATGGTAACATGCGTCCATAACACATGATTAGTTTTGCAAGTTATTGAAATTAGTTAAAACACTTTTTCTTGTGGTTCTGGGCCTGCAAGGCATTAAAGATACAGATGACTATGTCCATTTGATTATTTCTGTTTTCTTATTGGTCGGTACTTCCATGAGATGTTTAGGGCGTAGTCTTCTTCTATAACACATGAAGTCAGATGATAATTTGTAAGAAACCTTTTATCTCTGAAGATCTAACACTCAACATGTGTGCTTCAGTGATGCACATACTGCGGGTCTCATAAAAGTTCGTGACCCCTACCTTTGGAGTGGACCCAAGCTGGCGTGGAAGTCGATCTGAGTTACCCTTTCTAAATTCGTTGAAGATGAAGATGTCTATACTGATGGGTGTCTCCCAGATGAACTTGGGGATTTTATTGAGTTATTTTGATGCAAAGTTTCATAAAAATGCCCTTGACATAAGGTAGTATATTTTTGCCACATCTTTTATTCTTTTGATGCAAGCAGGATGTTTTATAACAATGTTGGTTCCTCAGGCACCAATTTATACCACAGATGATCTTTCTGAATAGCCTCTTTGGTTACTTAGCACTCCTAATTCTCGTTAAGTGGTGCACGGGCTCTAAAGCCGATCTTTATCACGTGATGATATATATGTTCCTTGACCCTTTTGGAGATCTTGGAGAGAATCAACTGTTTTGGGGTCAGAAGGAACTCCAGGTTCTGTAACCTTCTGACAAACAAGTTAAACGCCCCATTATTTGTATCTTTTTTGCCCACGCCTGCTTACCAGTTTCCCCGATGCAGATACTTTTGCTGGTTCTGGCTCTTGTAGCTGTTCCATGGATGCTCTTCCCAAGCCTTTCATTCTAAGGAGTCGTCATAAGGAGGTATGCTGTTATGAAAAAACTCAATTCTTGAAAAAACAATTAAATACCAATTCGAGATATAACTTTGCGTTGATGCTTTTTTTTTCTTTGCGGATAAAAGGGGTTTATATTGCTTAAACAGTAGAGCATTACAATCCCCAATAGACCTGTAAGTGGGCATGTCTGCGGCTGTCCATCGACACGCCGCTTGCGCCCGATAGATTAAACGGGAATATGATATCGCCCACTTAAATCGCGTATAATTTCCACGGCGTCCGTCAAGTCCTGCTGAAACCCTTTTAACAACGACCGAAAGTCAAGCAGCGTCCGTTCGTCGAGCTCTTGTTCGTTCGCACAACTCCGCTCGTTTCCTTTAATATCTTGTACTCTTCCTGCTCTGACGGCGCTCATGGCGGCGCTGCTGCTCCCATCTCCGGACGCGCGGGCGGTGGGCGACGAGCTGGGCATCCTGTAGTGCCAGTCCGTCGCGCTGTTTCACCTGACAGCCACCGTCAAAAGGGTCGTTCATGGAGATGCACGTCAGCGCTGATCTGGGTGCTTGGGTGTGACGGAATCCTGTCTGCCGGTGCCGCCGTCAACATGTTTTGGGCCGCAGCCATGGCTGAGCGAGGAAAGTGGATCGATTTTTGTTTATTAGAGAGAATGGTTTGTTTCTTGATATAACTGTGAAATAAGTTTGTTTAATTGGGTTTTATTGGGCAAAGGGATAACCGCGGCTGCCCACCAACTAGAAGGATCTGCCCGTGGGCGTCCAGGAACATGATTAATTGGACTCGGGTTAGCGGCGCCGTGGACAGCCGTCTCCACTTACTGCCTGAATCCCCAAGGATATTGTTCAGGATCTCATCCGGACTTGATCCTACATCCTAGCCAGACCGCGATACTCCCCTCTATACGACCATAACTAGCTACACAATGGCTAGGCTCATTTTGTGACCTAGGCACTTTTATAAACGATACTCTGGAAACTGAAGCAAGGAAAAGATGAAATTTTCCAACCATATATATGTCCCAGATAAGAGCGGTCCTGCATGCAGCTTGTAATCATGTTCAGCATGACAGAGCAGTCAGCCACTCATGCTTGAACTAACAACCATAAGCTTAGTCCGTAGTCTCTGCAAGCCTTATGTTCTGTATTGACATAGGTCATCTTTGTATGAAATGTCACAATGAGTAAAGTTATGACTTACAACTCGTAGGGTTGTAAAATTTGCTGCTTGAAGTTGTATTCCACTGGAGTGAATGGTCAAGCAACATATGCTTTGTGCAAAAAATGGGTCGAGTATTCAACTATATTGTCTTGTTGATAAACTTCAAGTGCAACGCATATTCAAGCTTTGGGACATGCTTCCTTCAACCTTTAGGGTTTACAATCATAGTGCCAGCAAGGATGACTTCGTGGTCTCTATGCAAGACCTTATAATCCTGACAAATGTATTGGATTACATGAACCACTGGTTGATGATTGGTCTGTCACAAACAGGGTTTTGGAAACTGTAAAGGGGGTCAGAACCAGACCCTGGCTGGTTAGGGAACTGGTCAATTGCTGTGAAAAAGGCATGCTGTTTTTTTTGTTTGCAGTCGTGTTTCGTTTAGGATATTAATTTTTTGGAACATATCTTTGAAGCGCTTGTATATCTGTTTTAATGGAATAATGGATTAAAATCTGGAAACGCCCCCTGGCCATGAGACAAAATACCTCTCTTGCCTGGTTCACCTTTCTGCTTAAGTTGGAGCCGCAATTTTTTGCAATCCTGGTTGTTGTGAAGAAGGCTTGGATTGAGATATATGGTTGCGTTGGCTGCCTCTTGCATGGATCCTTGTATAGTTGAATCTATTGGTGCAAGATCTATGAATACCATGGGTAAATGAGAAAGTTTTCCTACAATTGTGAAACTAGCACTTACACAGCTCTATATCACCCAACTTATTTTTGCTATCACTGTAATAGTTCTTATGCTACATCCTGTTGATTTTTGCCTTCTACAGAAGTAACTGTTACTAGATTAATAAGTTTAGCTTATGGTTGAGTAAGCAAAAATTCTAGGTTACTATATCTATTGGAAATCTAATCTTCCATTCCTTGATCTAGAGATTTCAAGGTCACAGCTATCGCTTCCTTGGGACATCTGAAATGGATCCTGATTCTGAACCTGACTCTGCCCGTTCACGTCATGATGATTTCAATTTTGGTGAAGTTTTTGTGCATCAAATGATACATTCCATCGAGTTTGTTCTTGGGGCTGTCTCAAATACGGCATCATACCTTCGACTTTGGGCCTTGAGGTTTGCCTTCTGTCATGTTTATTGCAAAATTTCATCTGTTGTTTCTTTCCACGACTCACTGTACCGTCATTTTACTTTAGCTTGGCACATTCTGAGCTATCAACAGTCTTCTACGAGAAGTTGCTCTTACTTGCATGGGGGTAAGCATCAATCCTTTTCGTCCTCTCTTTGGGCGTTTATGCTTCACTGTTAGCGGTATCATATACTCCGTAATATCTGCATGATTGTCACCTATTGCAGTACCTATGATTGTCAGCTATTGCAGTTGCTTACTTGAACTATTTACTGTACTGTTGACAGGTATGACAGTCTGCTCGTGAAGTTAGTGGGGCTTATAGTTTTTGCTTTTGCTACTGCCTTTATATTGCTCGGGATGGAATCATTAAGTGCTTTTCTTCACGCATTGCGTCTACACTGGGTTGAGTTTATGAACAAGTTCTATCACGGGGATGGCTACAAATTTAAACCATTTTCATTTGCTCTGCTAGCAGACGACGAAGAGTGATACATACCAAATTTGGCACGTTGAAGAGATTAAACTTGCTCTTGAAAATTTTGGAGCATGGGTGTGGAATTTCACGAGAAGGATAGGTTTTCCCCAATACACAGCATTTTGTCACACCACCAGACTTCTAAGGGTGTCCAGTCGTTGGTTGAGGTTGCCAGCGCATGGAAATGAGATTTTGTAATTTTACGGTTATATTGTAGAGGGCAGGCTTGTCGTACAGTGCCTCCTCTGGAGAGGCAGATTATAGTAGCTAACAAAAAGGATAGAAAATGTAGATTTGATCTGTCTACCTTTAGCTGTCACATTTTGTCACTAGAAATGAGGGGAAAAAAAAAACTTTGTCATTACTGTGCCTAGACTACAAGGCATGACAAAATAACTAGCATATCTGTCCATTTAAGTAATTCTTCTTTGTGTGCTTGTCTATCTGCCATCATGGTCTCGCATACCAACTAGTCATGAGACGTTTATGTGTGTTTTTTACGGAGGGTATTGATGTATCATGTATCCTTCGATGGCTAGAGTTCTTCAGATGATGTGCTGGCTAAAGGTTGTGAGTGCACCTCGTCCTACAAAGTACGCAAAAAAGGTTGTGGATGTATATTATATCAAATGTACTTCGCATAAGTATGCCAATTTATGTGTTGTAGGATGTATGAAGAAAACACATGTGCCAATTTTTGTGGTTCACTGACGGTCATGCTTTTGTATATTTTTTGGCGCTTACACAGTTTATTGTTGATGTATGATTTTATCATAAATTTGAAATGCATTTCAAATGTGGTTCAGATAGTACTATCACTACATGCAAGTACGTGATCTCAATCTGTATGTTTTTTTCAAGAACATGCAAAAGACTTGCATGTCATGACATTAAGAGAATAAGAGAGTATGTTACAAATTACAACAAACGCAGCCGCACTGTCCGCTCAACTGCACTCAGCTATAGCCTACTCCTCATGTCTCTCCGCTGGCTGCCTAGCTAAAACCCATAGCTGAAACTAGAGTTAAATACACCCTGGGTACTTGTACTTTTTTTGAAAGCACAATACGGTACTCGTACTCTTGAATACGCACAATTTGGTACTCGAACTTGACGAGACGTGAAAATACGGTACTATTTGGCGTACACGGACGTACACACGGCAGTTGGCGACGACGTGTCTTTATTTTGTCGGAGCGCATTTAATCAAGGAACCCCCTGAATAACAGACAAATTCTGTTGTCAACCACCACTCTCCCTGCCCCGTCGTCTCCACTCCCGAAACAGGGGAGGCGGTCGTCCCTGAGGTTTCCGCCGCTCCGTCCCCGCCGTCGCCGAGCTCTCCGTGACCATCTTCGGCGTGGAATCTGGATTTCTCTGTGCGCCGCAGTTATAAGTGCAAGGAAGCAGGAGGAGGCTCGTATAAACAAGTTAGCAAGAGCTGAGACAAGAAAGATAATAGCAGAAGTTAAAAGAACATGTGCTGAGAAGCAAGCAGCTGAGAGAAAGGCCAAAAGGGAATTACAGAAACAAGAAGCTGCCGCAGCAAAGGCAGAAGAGAAGAAGAGAGCTGCATTAACAAAAGCAGAAGAGAGGAAGAGAGTAGCTGCAGCAAGAGCAGAAGAGCAAAGGATTGCTAGACTGGAAATTGCATATACAAGAATGTCTGCTGAAGCTAGAGAAGATGAAGAAAGGCAAGCTTCTGTTGGTGAAAAACGACAAGGACAGACAAATAGTGTAGGAAAGAATCAACCACCACTGAAGAAAACATCCATGTTGATGTTTTTAAGTAGTTTTCATTCTCTGCTGTAATGCTACCTAGTTTCTCCAAGGGTACCTTGTACTTAATATTTTTGCACCGATGCCGTCGTCTAAGTTATGGTTCAGGATGATATTATGTACTTGAAGTTGTTGCGGTGTACATCAATTCACGTCAATTTATTGCTTGTTGCGGATTTAATTTGTATCTCGTGTTTGCTTCCATGATCGAAATACAAGAATGCAGGCAGTGCAATTGCTTTTGGAGATTGAATATGTTTATAAGTTGCATCGGCCTATTCTTTTTAAAATTTATATTCTGTGCCCACACATTCTGTGGATGTTTACTGTTGTCATTTTTTATTCTTGCTCTGATGAAGCTCTTTGCGCATCAGTTTCCCCAGGCTTTACAGACTAACATGGATGAAAGTCATCAATCTCCAGCGAGCACAGCTGCAGCTGTTGTTCCTTCTACAAATTCGTCTGGAACATCACCCTGCAAGCAGCTAGGGAAGAAGCCAACGCGGGAAACGATTGCAAGTGGACTTTGCTTATTGGAAGCATCGTTTGTCTGTCTAAAGGCCGGTCAAACCTTGACGCTCAGCTTGCGATGGCATTCTTCCTGAAGAAGACGGAGGTGGGTGCCAGTATGCAAAAAAGCCCTCCATGCAAACGACGGGTGTAACCCTGGGTACCTGTACTTTATTCTGAAGCACAATACAGCTCCGTGTACGTCCGTGTACGCCAAATAGTACCGTTCACGTCCCATCAAGTTCGAGTACCAAATTGTGCGCATTCAAGAGTACGAGTACCGTATCGTGCTTTCGAAAAAAGTACAGGTACCCAGGGTGTATTTAACTTCTGAAACTACTCCCTAATCCTACGGACTAAAACCTCTTCTGTCGACTGTTTTCGCTCAAAGTTCCGATCGTTCCGCTCTAACCACAACCTACGGCAGCAAGCAATAGCAAGAGACGCCATCTCTTTTCTTCTATGTTTCGGCCGACGTGATCTCAATCTGTATGTTTAACTGCCCTTGGAAAATGAGCAAAATGGTAGTTGCGTAATGCGTAAGTACAAGATGTGAAAAATAATTGGAGACCGGTTTGGACTATAACTGGCAACTCTACTATATCAATGAACAGTCAAATCATTTACCTCGTTTAAAAAAGAAACACTAACAGACCAGCCAGATGCAACTTTTTAAGTGTTTGGTTGCCTCCACAAGTGGTAGGCTAGACATACACAGTACACACGACTTAAAACACACCCCAGTTCACTCAGTTAGCCCCGTTGAATCTTTTGTTCAGTTGTCCCTAGCGAGCTAGACTCGCCAGGTAGCCAAGGGGGAAGCACGTGAGATGGCACGAGACATGCGAGGTGCCAGAGAGAGTAATTTTACATGCCTCCCAACGGAGCCTAACGAGGTGTAGACTCGGCAAATCTTAGGGTTGAGTACCCCAGGTTGATTGAGGGGGAGAGAGATGAGCGCTGGTGATCACGACGGCTGACAAGCAAGGCGTTTACCCAGGTTCAGGCTCCCGGAGGATAACACCCTACTTCCTGCTTGTCTGGTTATTGATGGTGAGCTGTGGCTACAATGGCGAGATGGCAATCTCGCTAGGGTTTGTGTGGCGGCTATGAGCGTACCCTAGACGAAGGACCCTCCTAGCCTTTATATGGTAGGCTAGGTCTCAGGTGAACGGTGCCGATGGCGCTTACAAGCATGGCGGGGTCGCATGACCTAGCGTCGACTATCTTGGGCCGCACGTCGTCCTCCTTGGGCCTTCCTTGGGCCCTCGTCATAAGGCTGATGGGCTTGGCGTGACCCAGGTATCCCCACCGTGGGGTAGTCGAAGAGTGACCCCACGACAGGAGCCCCCGAGTGCTTAGTCGAATCGTAGAGTCGGGTAAAGGACTCCTTCCTCCTGGGCACGCCGTCGGGTTCCTGAAAGAGAGTAAAATTGGTCGACTCCGGCCGTCCAGGGCTTATGGAGGATTCCTTAGTCGAACCATCACTTCCAGGGTAATATTGTGTGTACAGCCTTAGTCGGTGATTTTTCGACTGCTATTGTTCTGAGTCACTCGGGAGCGCGAACAGCGCTCCCGATGGGAGTAGCCCCCGAGATTAAGCTGAATTGCTTGCAATTGAGGTTAAACTCAATTTTTCTTCAGTCGAAAAGCCCGCTCCCGATGGGAGTAAAGAAGGGACTCGACATGTTGGAGTCGCGACTGGCTTTGCGTGACTTACTGTGTATTCGGCCTGTTTAGCTTACTGCACAAGTTTCTTCAGCTCTTGGAGCTTACTGTATCTTCTTGCACTCGAATGAGCTGTTCGAGTTTATTCGGCTCTTAGAGCTTACTGAACATTTTTGCACTCGAATGAGCTGTTCGAGTTCTCGATCAGCCCATTGGCGTACTTGCTACGCCTGCGCAGTTGACGTCAGTGCTGACGTTTTCTGGCTCACTCTGTGTCCGACGGGACGTGACAGTGCGGGCCCACTGTCAGTATTGACTGGAGACAGCGGTTGCCGCTTTTTTCTGACCGTTGGGCGCGAAAATTTCGCGGTGTGATGATGGCGCCTTGATTCCCGCGCGTAGTGGGCGGCGTGGCCGTCGACGGTTGCTATCTCCGCGCAACACGTGGACGGCCAGATGATGTTGCGGAGAGCGGTTTCAGCAGGGATGGCCAGGATTGACTGACCGCGCGGTATATAATTTTCACCGCGGCGGTGAACAGTTCATCCATCCCCATTCCTTCGTCTCCACTGCTTCTGTTCCGCCATTGTTGTGCTGCGTGCTCTGTCAGTTTCTTTTCTCCACCCTCCATGAGCAAGGCCGCGATGAAGAGGGGGAAGGCTGCTGCTGGCGCCGTCGCCGCCGCCGAGGCGAGCGTGATGAAGAAGCCCGACGGCGACTGGGTCAAATCGTCGGTGAAGAAGGCCGACCTCGAGGCCCTCCGCGCGCAGGGACTGCTGCCGCCGGCGGATAAGGCGACGCGCGCTCCCGGGAAAGAGGTATTCCCCTCCCCTCGCGAGGGGGAACGCGTTTGCTTCGTGGACTTCCTTCCGCGGGGTTTCGGGTTCCCCCTCCACGATTTCGTCCGTGGTCTCTTGTATGCTTATGGGATTCAGATCCACGATCTGACTCCCAATAGCGTCTTGAGCATCGCGAGCTATTTCGTGCTCTGCGAGTGCTTCCTGGGAATCGCGCCCAACTGGCTGCTGTGGAAGTCGCTATTCCTCGTGAGGAGGAACGTGGGGAAGAGCAAGCAGGTGTACCCAGTCGGCGGCTTCGGCATCCAGGTGCGTGGCGACACCTCCTACTTCCAGATGAAGAAGTCCGATTCCGTCCAGGGCTGGCGGAAGAAGTGGTTCTACATCAGGTGTGACCAAGCAGGGCTTCCCGAATTCGCCGCTGATCGCGAGTTGCGGAAGACGAACGCATGGGCGCACCCGCTGTCGAAGGAGGACAGGGAGGCGACTCAGCCCTTGTTGACGCTACTTCGTGGCCTTCTGAAGAGCCTTGGGCGCGAGACGGGTGGAATTCACCTCATCGCCACCTTCTTCAGGCTTCGGGTGCAGCCGCTGCGCAGTCGCGTCCACCCGATGTGGGCGCGTGAGGATGCTGGCAATGAGCTTGATGATGACGCAGTCGAGTCGAAGGTGAGGAGCATCACTAGTCTCCGAGCCGCTGACCCGTGCAATGTCAAGTGCCCAGTCGAGCCATATGGTCCTAATAATCCTGTGCCTGAGGTGAGCTTCGTTTGCTTTGTTTGTCTTGTATCTTCTTCTGTCAAATCTTTTTGCCTGACTCGAATGGTTCATTTGCTGACAGGGTCGTTCGAGCTATGTCAGTCTTCCTCCGTTGATGGAGAATGGACCTCATGAAGAGGCAGAGTTCCCTGAGGACGAGGTTGATGACGATGAAGTTCCCTCCGCCACTTCTCCGAGTGAAGAGTTGGAGGAGGATGATGAAGACGAGGAGCCGCTGCGGAAGCGGCAGAGGCGAAAGGCTGGCGACTCTGGTTCTGCCTCGTCGCCTGTGAAGGAGGCGGGTGTGAACGAGGAAGAGACGAGCGAGTCCTCTTCGGGCACTAGGCACCCGAGCGACCTGGCTGAACCTTTGGTCGTGCCTCCACTCGGCTCTGCACCGCCGACCGAGTTCGCGAGGATGGCCTCCGTCTCCCTGGGAAGTGAAGACGATGTCGTCAGGTTAGTCGCATAACCATTGCTTTGTTTTTGTCGAGTGTGCTGTTTCACTTGCGGGTCCTTGAATTGAGTTTTCTTGTCACAGCGACCGTACTGGCGCTGCTGTTTCTTCCCCTCGTGAGATGGAGCACACTTCTGCTCCTATGATCGAGCAGACTGCGAGGACGACCGGAGAGGAGGCTCTGGCGGGTGACGTTTTGGCCTTGAAGGCTTCGACCTCCGCCATGCCAGAGAGGTCTGCTGACGCGACTCCGGTTGACGCTGGGCTGCTTGAGCATGTAAGTGTTCTTCGACTCCTTCTGCAAGATCTGTATCGGGTGCGCGTACAGCGCTCCCGATGGGAGTAGCCCCCGAAGATGCGCGTGACTAGAATAGTCGGGCGTAGATTAATGTCTTGTGTTTCCTGCAGCCATTTTATCGCCAGCAGATGGAGGGAGCCGCAGCCTTCGTTCGCATGGAGCAGGAGAGGGATCAGCTCGCACTGCTCTGGAGCAAGCGAATGTAAGTGTGAACCCTTGTGTTCGAGGGGTGCTTCGACTGCCTTTATTGCTAACTTTGCTCCGTTGATCCGTAGGCGAGAAGGAGAGCATGAAGACGCGGGTCGCGGAGCTGGAGAAGTCACTGGGTGAAGCCCAAGAGCGGGAACAAGCTCGGGATGCTCTGGAGAAGACCCAGGTCGACCGCTTGCTCGCACTCGCAGATGTTGTTGGAAGTAAGTTTTTCGGCTCAGTGCCTACTTTGCCTTTTTCGACTTCTGACGTCTTACGGGTGTTGATTTCTTTTGAACAGGACTTGCGGAGGTGCTCCTCCAGAAGGGACTTCCAGCGAGAGTGTCGGCTTGGCGGAGGCTGTTGGCTTCGTCGACCGCGTCTGCGCATATGCATCGGCAGCGCTGCAGCAGTCGACGGCGGCACTGCAGAAGTCGACGGAGCCTTAGCGACTGTGCACCGGAGTATCTTTCCCAGCAAGCCGCCACCAGCTGCTGTTGACGCACTCGCAGCTCCATTCGAAGGCAATTCGAATGTCCTGGCGAACTTCACGCGCACGCAGACGGTACGCGGCTCCGAGCTCACTTTCCAGCTACTTCTTGGTCACCAAGTCGTGGGTGATTTTGAGAAGGTTGTCAGCGACTTCCCTCGGAAGCCTGATGGCAGGACCGCGTCCCTTAGCGGTGTGAAGGTGCAGGCGAGCCAGCTAGCTGCGAAGTTGGTCGACACCTTCGAGAAGAGGATTGCCAAAGCTGCAGAGTTGGCTGCTAGGAAGAGCCGTTCCCAGTCGGAGTCTGTAGTGTAGACTTTTTCCTTGTAGGACTATGCTTCTGCTTTTGGGCTTGAGTCTGTAATGCACTTTATATCGTGCGAGTGAACATGCTGATGATGAAATGTGAATTCGCTCCCTCGGGGGTGCAGTCGCCAAGTCTTTTTTGATGTCTTGTTTGGATGAATTATGTTGATTCTTTTCCTGGCTTGACGCTGTCAATTCTTGGCAGTCTGATATGGGCGAAGCTCCTGACGTTGCTGGAACTACTGGCGCGGACGATGAGGAGGACACCACTTCGGCTGCGCCTACTCGTCGCCGCCGTCAAGCTCCTCCAGCTCCTGTGCGAAGCGTAAATGACCAGAGAGTGATCACCTTCATGAGGAACAAGGTGTTGGAGCTCGAGTCGAAGCTGAAGAGTGCTGAGTTGGAGCTGGAGCGATTGAGGTCGCGGCCCGTTGCGCCGTTCTCCCAGCGTGAGGAGTTTCTGCTTGGCGAGATGGACTTGATCAGTCGACAGCTGCAAGGTTGGCCTTCTAGCGTTTTTGCTTCGGCTTCTGTGTCTTCCTGCTATGCTTAATGCTTGGCCTTGATGCAGATGTGAACTCTGACTTGAAGGCTGAGCAGCTTCGAGTGGACGAGCGAGTAGAGAAAGAGGCCGCCGGTGACTCACCGAAGCGCGCCAGTTTTGGTCGAACAAATCCAGAGGTAGTGTACTGGCACGAATGCTGGATCGCACCTGGCGGGCTGCTGTGCTCTTGGAAGGTTGCAGAAAAACCCTCTGGCAGATCAACAAGGTGTACTTTCCTCACAACGAGCAGCCGAATGGACTGACTGCTCTTCTGGAGAGGTTCCGTGAAGGCGGTGCGTTGAAGGAAGTCGTGCACGCTCAACTTGTTGCCGGGGCGAACGTGGCGTTGGCATACGTTCGACTGCACCGGCCTAATCTTCCATTGCACAAGGTGCTTGACGGCTTGCCTGGAGAGGGTGAATATGCCGATACTCTTGCGGCTGCGCGCCAGATGATTCGGCAGGTCCAGAACTTTAGCGAGCACCTTGTAGGGCCACTTGATGCGCCAAAGGGCGAGCCTGTAGAATAAGAACAGTATAGTGCTGTTGCATAGCGTTAGCTTGTAAAGAAATTTTTCCAAGTGGAAATATGAGTGTATGTATGTCGAGGTGGGGGTAGCCCCCGAGTTAGTAAATTGTATCTTGTAGACGTCTGTAAACCTGTATGGCGCAGCCCCCGAGCGGATCGAGTGCGGCCTAGGATTTTGAATTAAACCTGTGCGGCGCAGCCCCCGAGTGCTTCGAGTGCAGCCGAGGTGTACGAGTCAGACTTGTGCGGCGCAGCCCCCGAGTGCGACGGGTGCGGCCTGGTACTTTGATCTGGACCTGTGCGGCGCAGCCCCCGGGTGCTTCGGGTGGCGACCTAGGTTTTCGAGTTGGACCTGTATGGCGCAGCCCCCGAGTGCGTCGGGTGCGGCCTAGGTTGGACTTAGACCTGTGCGGCGCAGCCCCCTAGTGCTTCGGGTGACGGCCAAGGATTTTGCGAGTTACCTGTATGGCGCAGCCCCCGAGTGCGTCGGGTGATGGCCTAGGCTTGACTTAGACCTGTGCGGCGCAGCCCCCGAGTGCTTCGGGTGGCGGCCTAGGTTTTTGAGTTGAACCTGTACGGCGCAGCCCCCGAGTGCGTCGGGTGACGGCCTAGGTTTGACTTAGACCTGTGCGGCGCAGCCCCCGAGTGCTTCGGGTGACGGCCAAGGATTTTGCGAGTGACCTGTATGGCGCAGCCCCCGAGTGCGTCGGGTGACGGCCTAGGCTTGACTTTAGACCTGTGTGGCGCAGCCCCCGAGTGCTTCGGGTGGCGGCCTAGGTTTTTGAGTTGAACCTGTATGGCGCAGCCCCCGAGTGCTTCGGGTGGCGGCCTAGGTTTTTGAGTTGAACCTGTATGGCGCAGCCCCCGAGTGCGTCGAGTGGCAGCCTAGGTTTTGACTGAGACCTGTACGGCGCAGCCCCCGAGTGCTTCGGGTGGCGGCCAAGGATTTTGAGTTGAACCTGTGCGGCGCAGCCCCCGAGTGTTCGGGTGGCGGCCTAGGTTTATGTTGCTTTTTGACTGAAAAAGTAAAGGGGAGAGCTTGTTCCACGAATCACTTCATTGATTTTTGCGAGCAGGCCGCCTCATTAAAACCCTTCCAGTCCCCTCAGGTACCCTGGTAAGGGAAAGAGTGCGTCTGAAACCTGCCGCCTTGACATGTATGCTTTGTTACAACAGGGGAGTCGACTAGGCGTAGAAACGTCGTAGCTGCGCAACATTCCATGGGTTGTGGCAGACTGTTCCTGTCTTCGAGTCCTTCAGGCGGTAAGCTCCTCCGCCGATTGCTTCTGTCACAATGTATGGGCCCTCCCATGGGGAGGCAAGCTTGTGCACCTTCTTCTGTTTGAGGCGGAGGACAAGGTCTCCGGGACGAACGCTCTGGCCGCAGTCGCCGTCCGTGATAGTTGCGCAAGTCTTGCTGATATACGGCTGTGCGGGTAAGGGCGATGTCGCGTGCTTCGTCCAGGGTATCCATGTCATCCTCGAGTGCTTCTTCTGCGTCAGACTCGTCGTAGGCCACCACTCGAGGTGCGTCGAACTTGATGTCGCAGGCATGACCGCCTCTGCACCGTAAACCATGAAGAATGGCGTGTACTGGGTTGAACTGTTTGGTGTGGTGCGTAGACTCCAAAGCACAGATGGCAGCTCTTCGACCCAGGCGCCTGCAGCGCGCCTCAACGGTACTCGCAGGCGCTTCTTGATGCCTTTGCAGACTAGGCCGTTGGCCTTTTCGACTTGCCCATTGGATTGCGGGTGCGAGACAGATGCGTAGTTGAGTTTGATGCCTTGCTCGGAGCAGAAGTCCTTGAACTCTTCGGCTGTGAAGTTCGTGCCGTTGTCGGTGATGATGCTGTGTGGCACTCCGAACCTGAAGATGATCGACCTGATGAAGTTAACTGCCGAGGAGGCAGTCGAACTTGTGATAGGCACGGCTTCGATCCACTTCGTGAACTTGTCGACTGCCACCAGGAGATGCGTGTGTCCTCCTGGCGAGGACTTCTTGAGTGGACCCACCATGTCGAGCCCCCATTGAGCGAAGGGCCAGGCAAGTGGGATGGTCTTTAGTGCTGAAGCTGGTGCGTGCGGCTTGTTGGCGAACTCCTGGCAGCCGAGACATTTCCTCACGAGTTCTTCTGCGTCTTGCATTGCGGTGGGCCAGTAGAATCCGGCTCGTAAAGCTTTGGCCACTAAGGCTCGACTGCTGGCGTGGTGCCCGCAGATGCCAGCGTGGATCTCGAGTAAGATGGCTTGACCGTCGACTGGGTCGACGCACCTTTGGAGTACTCCTGAGATGCTTCGCTTGTATAGCTCCCCCTTGATGATGGTGAAGCCTTTCGAACGGCGAATAATGCGCTTGGCTTCGACTGAGTTGACTGGCAGTCTCTGGTGCAGCATGTACGCCAGATATGGGCTCGTCCAGGTGGGCTCGATGAGCAGAACCTCCATTGGCTCCTTCTCTTTGCCTGGCGGGTCGGCGGTGCTCGTTGATGGTGTGGAGGATCCGGGCGCGGGTCGAAGTTTGACAGACCGCTGCGTGATGCGCTCAAGGAAGACGCCGGGTGGCACCTGCGCCTTGTCTGAGCCCAGGTTGGCGAGGGCGTCGGCTTCCTCGTTGCTTTCGCGGCCGATGTGCCGCAACTCGCAGCCGTCGAAGGTGCCCTCCAGCTGGTTGTACAGGTCTCTGTAGGCGATCATGTTGTCGGCGATGGCGTCACAGGCTTTCATGGTTTGCTGCACGACGAGGTAGGAGTCGCCGTAGATCATGAGGTGAGTGGCGCCGCAGTTCTTGGCCATTCGCATGCCATGGATTAGGGCTTCGTACTCAGCCTCGTTGTTGGAGGGTGTTGGGAAGTCCATCTGTAGCACGTACTTCAGCTTGTCGCCTTTGGGGGAGATGAGGATGACTCCTGCCCCGGCTGATCTGAACTTTTTGGAGCCGTCGAAGTACATTGTCCATGCGTTGGACAGGTCGGGGACATCTGGCAGCTGGGCTTCTATCCACTCGGTGGTGAATTCTGGGAGCACTTGGGCCTTGATTGACTTCGGGTGAGCGTATTTCAGCCCCCAGGGTCCTAGCTCGACGACCCACTTAGCGACTCGTCCTGTCGCGCATTGGTTGGTCAGGATGTCGGAGAGCCCGGAGGAGCTTACCACCGTGATCGGGTGCTCGGAGAAGTAATGGATTACTTTCCTTGAAGTCATGAAAACTCCGTAGGCCAGCTTCTGGTAGTGCGGGTAGCGCTGCTTGGACAGGGTCAACACCTCGCTAAGGTAGTAGACGGGTCGCTGAACAGGGTAACTGTGTCCTTCTTCTTCTCGTTCGACTACGAGTACCGTGCTGACCACCCTGTTTGTGGCTGACACGTAGAGGTATAGCGGCTCGTTCTCCAGTGGAGCCACCAGTACTGGGGAAGTCGTGAGTGTTTTCTTGAGTTGGTCGAACGCGACTTGCGCTTCTTCTGTCCACTCGAACTTGTCTGTCTTTTTCATCAGTTGGTAGAAAGGCAGGGCCTTTTCTCCCAACTTACTTATGAACCGGCTGAGAGCTGCGACTCGGCCGGCTAGGCGTTGCACCTCGTGAAGCTTGGTCGGTGCTGGCATTGCGAGTATGTTTTGCACCTTCTCAGGGTTGGCTTCGATTCCTCTTGCAGAGACGAGGTACCCAAGCAGTTCTCCGGCTGGCACGCCGAAGACACACTTGTCTGGGTTCAGCTTGATCTGATACTCGTCGAGGGCGGCGAAGACCTTGCGGAGGTCGGCGATGAGGGTGTCCTCCTTGCGGGTGGTGACGACGATGTCGTCGACGTAGACTTGGACGATCTGCCCGATGAGCCCTTTGAGGCATGCTTGCATTGTGCGCTGGTACGTGGCACCAGCGTTCTTCAACCCGAAGGGCATCGTCTGGTAGCAGAAAACGCCGTCGGGTGTGATGAATGCTGTTTTCCTCATCGTCGACGTTCAGTCTGATCTGCTGGTAACCTGAGTAGGCGTCCAGGAAGGACAGGCGTTCGCAGCCTGCAGTCGAGTCGATGATCTGATCTATCCGCGGGAGCGGGAAATGGTCCTTGGGGCAGCATTTGTTGAGGGGTGAAGTCGACGCACATGCGGAGTTTCTTCGTCTTCTTCTTCTCCACCAGGACGGGTTGGCGACCCAGTCCGAGTCCTTGATCTCTCGGATGAACTTGGCATTCAGCAGTCGATCGATTTCTCTGCTGATTTCGTCTCGCTTGGGCCCGGAAAAGCGTCGCATGGCCTGTTTGACGGGTCTGGCGTCCTTGTGGACTTTAAGGAGTGCTCGGCGAGGTTCCTGGGTATTCCTGGCATGTCAGAGGGTTGCCATGCGAAGATTCTCCAGTTCTCACGTAGAAACTCGACGAGCGCGCCTTCCTATGCGGGAGTCAGACTCGACGATACTTTGACCGTCTTGCTGGCGTCAGTCGGGTGGACCTGATGGGTCGTTGTGTCGTCAGCCGCGTTGAAGGCAGCGTCCTTGGCTGGTTTCTTGCGGGCTGGGAAGATGGTCTTGTCGTTGTCGACTGCCATTGCCTCGAAGTGCTCTTCGACTCCGAAGAATTCGGAGATCTTGCTGAACTCGCGGTCGCAGCTGTTGGAGCGGTCGAAGTCGCCGTGCACCGTGATGACGCCCTTGGGTCCAGGCATCTTGAGCATGAGGTAGGCGTAGTGAGGTATCGCCATGAATCTGGCGAAGGTTGGGCGCCCGAGTATCGCGTGGTACTGCGACTTCCAGTCGACTACCTCGAAGTCGATCGACTCCCTCTTGAAGTTTTCGGGTGTGCCGAAGATGACATCGAGTGTGATCGTTCCCATGGGCGTGACTGCTTGCCCTGGTACTATGCCATGGAAGGTGTCTCTGATGCTGCCAAGTCCGTCGTTGGCCTGTTTATCCTTCTGAGGGTGTCGGCAAAGATGATGTTAATGCCACTGCCTCCGTCCATGAACACCTTTTTCAGGGTGTAATCTCCGATCAGAGCTTCGACTACCAGAGCGGCGTGCCCGGGTCGTGGTACTGCAGGCGGGTGATCTGCTCTGGAGAAGTGATTGGTGTTCTGACCTCTCAGGTAGTCTGGTACCGCGGGTGGACAGTGATGGCTTGGAAACTTGGCGGGTGATGAGCTTCTGGTCCTGTTTGAGGGGCGCCCTTCTGTATCATGTTGAGTTGTCCGCGTGCCGCTGGATATGCGTCCTGGATCACCGGTGGGGCATCTTGCTGCGGCTGCTGCTGCTGCTGCAGAAAGGCTCCCGCCGCCTGTGCTGGATTGGCGACTGCGGGTGCTGCCTGGATGGCTAGCTGCGCGGCTGGCTGCGCTGCGGGTGCTGGAGTGACTATCTTCTGCATGGCTTCGTATATTTTGCGTGCCTTTCGACAGTCCTTCAACAGGTGGTTGGATCCCCACTTGCCCGTTTCCGGGTTCCTGAACATGTGGTGCCTGCAGGGTTGTTCCAGCTCTTCCGCTGGGCTTAGTGTGCGTTTCTGCCACTCGCGTTTATGGCCTCCGTCGCTGCGGTAGCTGCTGCCGCCGCTTCGGTTGTACTGCCCCTGGCTGTATTGGCGACTCTGGTCACCGCCGCTTCGACTGTACTGTGCATGGCTGTATTGGCGACTGCTGTCGCGCGCTTCATCCTCACGGGGGGTTTGGAATCCCGCCGCTACTAGCTCGATTGAGTCGTTGCCGTTGTAACGCGGCTTCTTCTTGTGGCGCCTTCTCGCCAGTTGCTTGGTCCGGCTTCGTCCTTCGGGGAGTAGTGTGAACTATTGCGGACCGAGTCCTCTCCGTCTGCCCACTGGTTTGCTATCTTCATGACCTCGATCATGTTTTTCGGCCGGAGCCTACCAAACTCCTCGCGGAGGTCGCGGCGGGAGACGCCGTGCATGAAGGCATCCATCACTCGGTCCTCCGAGGCGGTCTCCATGGTGTTGCGGAGCAGGTCCAACGCTGGATGTATGACCGGAGCGGCTCGTCTCGTCCTTGCTTGCATGCTTGTAGTTCGACGAACGTCGTCGGTCTCGAGTACGTCCCCAGGAAGGATTTAACGAAGGCCTCCGCGAACTCGTCCCACGTCCTGAAGGCGTTCTTGGGTTGAGTGTTGAGCCACCCGCGTGCAGAGCCCGTGAGCATCAGCTGGATGTACTGCATGGCCGTAGTCGAAGTACCGCCCTGGCAGCTGCAGGCTATGAGGTAGTCTTCTAGCCAGAGTCTCGGGTCCTGCTTCCCGTCGTACTTGACTGCTTCTGCCGTGAGCTTGAAGCCCTTGGGCATTCTTGTGTCGCGTATGTTGAAGCTGAAGCATGCGGCGCCGCACGGCTCGTAGTCGCCGTCGTTGCGGTCGTAGTCGAAGTTGGACGTGCTGACCGGCCGCTGGATGCGGCTGCGGTCTACCGTCCTTTGTGTGATGACGTTGCGGAGGTCTTCACCTGGCTGCGGTTGTCGCAGTTGTCTTGTCGCCGGGGCTGCGAGTGCTGCGGGCTCGTGGTCGCGGCGATCTCGATCTTCTCGCGCTTTTTCTGTCGGCGCCTTGTTTACCAGTGCGTCTTCGAGTGCCTTGATAGACATGATCTGCTGCTTGTGGAGGAGAGCGCGCGAGTCGCCCTCAGGCGGCTGTGTCAGCCGCAGGTATGTTTCGACTGCCATGAGTGCGGCTCCGGGTGTCTTGGGGACGGGTATTCCGTCTGCGTCTTCTATGTATGATGACTCGAGGTTGCGGGTGACTCTAGCGCGGTCGACCTCCGTCATCAGGGGCACGCGGGCTCTGTGGCGCCTTGCTCCTTGTGAGACCTCTGTTGAGGCAGTGAACGAGTAAGCGGCCCTCCTGGCGCTCGACGCGTCGGCCTCCTCCTTGCGTCGAGGAGCTCGGCCTTCTCTGCGCGGAGTCGTTCGCCTTCCTTCCGTAGCAGGTACTGGACCGCCATAAGGTCCTCCCGGGGTGCGTCCGGTGGGGGTACGTGCCTTCCTCGACGTGCTTCAGGGCTTTGATTGCCATGTCGCGGGTGATGGTGAGTCGCGTCACCTGGTCCGGCATGACCACCTCCAGTGGGTATGCGGGTTCGTCGTCGTTGCCCTGCGGCCTCTGGCCGATCATGAAGACTTGCGCGGGGTAGATCTGGGCAGCGGGATGGACGCTGCCACTGCTGCTTCCTTCGTCCGAGCCGTGCTCGGAGTCGAAAATGGCGCAACGTGGTGGGTACCACAGTCGCCCGAGGCTCCTTCCCTGGAGTTTCGCGATCTTCGCCGCGGTCGTGAGGAGTGATGTCGCTGTTGTCGACGTGGGCGCGATTGGCTTGTTGACGATCTTGTAGTCGATGGAGACGCGAGTGGCGCGGTATACGACGCGACCTCCGTTGCGCGCGAGGGTGGTCGACGTAGTCGAAGTTGACGTAGATCTTGGCCTTGCCAGCGACGCGATCGAGGTAGTCGAAGTAGACTCGATCCGCGCGGTGGTCGACGAGGTGGTCGACGTAGTCGTAGCAGATGCGATCTCCGTGGTAGCCGGAGACGCTGATGGCGCGGCCGCGTTGGGCGCGATCTCTGCCGCAGCGGAGGCGGTCGGAGTAGTCGAGGCGGACGCGATCTTCTCAGCAGTCGAAGATGCTGTCGCCGCAGTCGCAGCAGATGCGATCTCCGCAGCAGGTGGGGGCGTGGTTGGCGCAGTCGCGGCAGATGCGGGTGCCACCGCCGCGGGCGGTGCGATCGCCGTGGATCTGAGTACTCCACAGCTGTCTACGAAGTAGTGCATGGTACCGAAGGTGAGGCACATACCTACGTGCAGATCGGCGTACACCGAGCGGTGGGCCGGCGGGTGGAAGGTGTACTCGAAGGAGCCGAAGCAGATTGGCTCCTTGGTGATGCAGACGTCGGTCTTCAAAGTTGATGGAGCCGGTGCGACCATGGTTCCAGCGCTCGTTCTTTCCCACAGACGGCGCCAATTGACGAGGTGTGGACTCGGCAAATCCTGGGTTGGGTACCCCGGGTTGATTGAGGGGGAGAGAGATGAGCGCTGGTGATCACGACGGCTGACAAGCAAGGCGTTTACCCAGGTTCAGGCTCCCGGAGGATAACACCCTACTTCCTGCTTGTCTGGTTATTGATGGTGAGCTGTGGCTACAATGGCGAGATGGCAATCTCGCTAGGGTTTGTGTGGCGGCTATGAGCGTACCCTAGACGAAGGACCCTCCTAGCCTTTATATGGTAGGCTAGGTCTCAGGTGAACGGTGCGATAGCGCTTACAAGCATGGCGGGGTCGCATGACCTAGCGTCGACTATCTTGGGCCGCACGTCGTCCTCCTTGGGCCTTCCTTGGGCCCTCGTCATAAGGCTGATGGGCTTGGCGTGACCCAGGTATCCCCACCGTGGGGTAGTCGAAGAGTGACCCCACGACAGAGCCCTCAAGTATCCCATCTCAACTCACTGCTCACTCTCTCCACCCATTCCACCCGTTCTTGCCCTCCCACCTCACCAAGTCACCATCCCAGCCTGATTCGATTCCAGCCCACCGCTAGGGTTGATGTCAGTTATTCATATAATAAATAAGAGGAAGACTATCTTCTCGGGGAAGATATGCTTTCTCGCTCTCGGCACATCTGCGCTAGGGTCGAACGAGCCAATAATTTGAACGTGTTCGGTCAGTTTTCTGAGAAAGAATCACAACGTTACCTTACCTTCATTGATATACTCTTATCTTCAACAAATGTCCCCGCTTTCAATGCAGGTCGAAACCCCCAGCCTGATTCGATTCCTGCCCACCTGATGACAAGTAAGCAGTGGCATTCTCTCCGGTGGGTGGTAATGTTCGATGGTAAGCGGTGTTATTTCCATCTTCTTCCTTTTGAATGATTCTTGCTCTACTTCTCCGATGACCGGTGGTGTAAGAGAACTCAAACCCTTGGAACTTAACATTGGACGTGGTCTATGCATCCTTATGTGCTAGAGCTGTAGTCGATAATGTTTTGTGCGGTTTGTATGTATGGTGAACATGATTCTTAAAATGTGTAGGCCAATGATGTTTTTGCGGCTCGCATCCATGTTTATGTGGTGGGTCGGATGATGTTTGTCAAGCTTTTAGAATGGTTGTACGTTTGAGTTAGTGGCTTGTTACTTACGATCAAATTGTCACCGGGCTCGTTAACCTCCCATGTGTGTCCTTTCGTCGACAAAACCATGTATCTCATATCCTAGCTAGGGTTCCAGAACCCCCCCTCCCCCCCCCCCCCCCCCGGCGTCGCTACTCACCTCCACCTCTGCAGCCCCCTTTGCATCTTTCGTCGTTGCTCTCATCCTCTTCGCCCTCCTCTAAACCTGCCTCGTCCTCGCCTACCAGATTGGTCTCAATCATTTGTGGGGCACACACTGTTGAAGATCCTCCCCACCGAGCCCACCTCGATCTCCTCAGCCGCCGACCCTACCTGGCTCAAACTCCTCTGGGCTAGAGGGTGCCGATTCCAAAATCTCAAGTTGGGACCTCTCATTTTTATGGGCTGACACTGAAGTTGAACATGGCCGCTATGCACACACAACTGATAGGTTTATTTTCTATTAAAGATGTGTGCTAATGTATGTTATGTAATTTCTCATTTCTCATTGGCCTTTTTTCATTTTACTATAAAAAAGTTATGCATTGTTTATTCTCGATGCTCGAACAAAACAAGATATATAGCACATTAGCACCATATAAGGGCAGTGGTACCATGTACCTGACTTCCAACATAACCCTTTGGCGGAGGTAGAGGAGACCTTCAAGGCGCACCACTAAAAAAATTTCTGTGCCAAAAGATGATAGCTAGGGCTGGCATGTGTCTGCCTACCTATATTCGTGATAGCAAACTACGTGATGAGCATTTCGACAAGTTTGAGAGCAGAGGTTAGTCAGGAGGATAATGCTTCTTATACCCGTGTTGTGCAAGCGGTTGATGATGGTACTATGGGCACGTTATGTTCTTCTATTGTCACGAGTGACATACCTTGAGAGTTGGAGTAGTTCTTATGCATTTTTATTTCAACTTCTTTTTAGTGGGAAGAAAACATTACTCTTCCTTTTATTTAAATTGTCTCATAATAGCACCATGTTTCCATTGTAACATTTAGCATTTCACGATGTTCAAAGTTTGATTTTGTGCTCATAAATTCATCAAAACAATATAAAATAACCCAGTACCAGTTAGTTAGCACACAGTTTCATTTCAAGGACATTACAGATTTTGGCCAAACTCAGACTCCAATAACCAAAACAAATACCTGGATCACAATCTTGCCTCTTTTCACTGTTATTTAAGTAAAACTATTTATATTAGCTAAGTAACAATCAGCGACAGTAATAGGATAAATAAAGTAGATTTGAGGGGACACCAATCAGCTAAACAGAAGAATCAGATTTTTGAAGTTTTTAAAATACTTCTTAACGATTTTACTATTTATGCCGGAGCAGTGTATGCTCCCGGGAGCCAAAATGCTCCCTCGTTTATGTTGCATTGCATCACATATGTTGAGCCCAGGGCCTTGGCCGTCTGGCGAGCCTTACATCCCATAGCAGCGGGCATGAACACCACAGAACGATAAATTAATAACCAGTTGCAATAAATTTATGCTTCCTAATACAAATATCTGAAAACAAACGATTGCCAACCTACCAATGGCTGAATTATTCTGAATATACAGATAAAAACAAGCACTAAACCATAGGTGAATCTATTCTCACGGAAGCAATTTACATCTTGGACGCCAGCCATCACAACAAACTGTCAAACACCCTTTCAGATGTCTTAGTATTCAGCCAATGATCATGAACCTAATGTTGGGGCGGCTTCCTTAACAGATAGATACCCACTGCAGCAGAACAAGCATTGTATCAGCAGAAAGAAAATAGAGAATTTTTCATGGAACTACATGCATTTTCTGAAAACAATTACAGATAATAATTCACATAGTTACAAATTTAACAAACACTCCTATCATAAAAACTCGAAATTTAAAGATGGACAATTACACAGAACCATACTGACAAACCCGGCCACCAGTCAACCTCTCACCCACAGACCTTAGCCTTGGTGGAAAATCTCCAATAGGTATGTACAAGACCAAGAGGCTGACAGGTGGGCCATGTTTCCTAATGATTACCTGTAACAGTCAACCCTTAAATCCGAAGATTTGAGATACCTATGTCAAAGAATGCCGAAATCTAAAATAAATATTTTAAATTCACTTTTTAAAAGGCAGAAGATTCATGAAACAAGATGACAGAAACCAATGGAAATAAGGAGCATAGGTACTAAGTTAGGGCTTTATAACACTTTCTGAAATTTGCCTCGCATATGACATGCTTATCAGTACAAACAAAATTACCTCATGGAGCAATACCCATTGCCGAAAATTGCCAGAGTCTTCAGAGTTAGGTATCCCCATTATGGTACTGGGAGTGTAAAGGGGGGCAATGTTAGTAACAGAATGTGATAATTGAAGGTTGCATCACAGAATCGTAACTTGACTAGCTTCAAGTGCGAACTATAGAACTGTAATGGCGAGTGATATACAATAGGTTACCTGAGGCTGCATATAACCCATCCCTTGGGCATAAGCTCCATGCGGAACCATCTATACGGAATATGGGTAAGTCAGTTTCAAGCATCATTAGGAACAAAGCAACGCAAGTTACAAATACTAACCCCTTGGGCATTTGAGCTAGTGGCACCACCATGGACACCAACTGTATCTTTCTTTATGGACCCATCACCAGATTTTGAGGTCAATTTACTGTCACCCTAGAGGAAAGTAATAGACAAAGAAGTTTGGATAGTGTTCAGTATGTAGTTTTCACATAAAGCACAAGATAGAAATAGAAGCTTGCAAGGACATAATGCAGTCCAACAAAATGAATGGGCGATATATATATCAGATTTAGTTTTAGTGATCATTGATGCAGCCTTGCTTACAAGTGAGAAAGTACAGTGTATTTGCTTGGGAACTGGAATAGCTTTCATGAATCCAAGTATATTTCGTTCACAGTATATGAAACTGGAAAAAATGCAAGCCTGACTGTTCATGTGAGGAAGTTGTACTCTTCAAAGTAGGTCATGTGCATTTCCTATTGAGCGCCAACTATAAGGAATTGAAGGGCACAGCTCAATGAATCTAATCAGGTTGGTTGTGTGCATTATTTTTGCCTAAGCAGAACTGAGTAGTTTTGAAGCCTATGGTTAAAGTACAAATAAGAGGAACCTGCAATTTGTTGTGCATTGATGTACTAACACATTTCAGTAAAATCATAGCTTATCAATGGTAATACGAAAGAATGGATTTGAATATCACATACCTCCATCTGCAATCACCACGCCCATCCGGAAAATTGCAAGGAAGACAGAGAAGCGAGGTGAGAATAGATGGATATACAAAACAAAAGAGTGCGTACTAACAAGAGTGAGCAAGAGGCATGATTACCTCTCTGTACTTCTGCAGGTAGATCTTGAGGGGGTCCACGTACTCCTCGAATCCGAGGGTGGCCATGGCCCAGAGCAGATCGTCCCCGTTGATGGTCTTGCGCTTCTCCTTCTGGCACTTATCGCTCGCCCTGCATCCCACAGCGAAAATCAAACTCAAAACAAACCAGCCCGGCGGGGGTCGAGACCGAGGCAAGGAACAGAGCCAAGAAGGGTGACGGTGCCGAGCAGCTCAGCTGAACTCACTCGCTGGTGACGAATGAGATGAACTCGGAGACGCACTCCTGCAGGGTCTCCTTGGCGTCCTTTGCGATCTTGCCGTTAGCCGGCACGGCCTTCTTCATGATGCGGCTGATGTTGGCGATGGGGAGGAACCTGTCCTGCTCCCTGACCCCGCCGCCTCTGGGCGGGCTCCCGCTGTCGTCGTCGGCCATCCCGCCCGAAACCCTAGATCCATCGCAAAACAAATCAGGTCGGAAATTCACGGCGGCGCGCGATCGAGGGGGGAGGGAGAGGGATCGGACGCACCTTATAAAAACAAACGCGCGCGCGGGAGCGGGGAGGAGCGGAGGGGAGAGAAGGGAGGGAGGAGGAGACGGTGGTTGGTGCAGCGCTGATGAGAGGAGAGGAGCGGTGGGGAATGCGAGATCGGACGCTGGAGAAGGGGAGGCGGCCCGGGCCGGTGCGATGTGGAAGACGACGTATCCGGGCCGTTCGTCGGTCGGGGGAAGAGAGAGAAGAGGGGACGCTGGAAGTGGGTCCGCAACCTGCCGGTGGACCCGGCTGGTTCAAGTGTTAATGGGCTTCTTCTTTTCGTTTTCGTTGGGTATACACACCATGGGCCTATTCTTGTTTCGAAGGAATGATTTTGGGCTCTCTGTTCTCGTCGTAAAAAACTGGTTGGACTCCATTTGAAAATAGTGCGAGTATCAATTAATTTGTAAAAGTGGGATTTTGGAGTGGAGATTTGATGCTCCTGAATTCCGTTGCTCTCGCTAATTTAAAAAAATCAAAAAATATATTTTTTTTAAAACAAGAAAAATCATGCATGTTCTCAGTGATAGATCCTACAAACGTGCAAAAATCTCAATGTAAAATAGTTTACGATTTAAGCTACACAAAAATGACAAATGTGTATATCTGAGTATAGTGAATAAAATATAGTTTCAAATTTTAATGTTTTGTCATTTTTGTGTAGGGAAAAAATATTGTATTTTATATTGAGATTTTGCACGTTTATAGGACATGTCATTGAGAACATGCATGACTTTTTCATATTTTAAAACTTTTAAATATACTTTTTAATTTTTTGAAATGGGCGAGATCACTGGAGCTCGGGAGCATAAATGACTTTCCGGGGATTTTGTTCTAAACAAAATATGTAAAAGTGGGATTAGCCTTCCTTTCAGGTGTCACATGCTTAACATTTTGGTGGGATTTTCTCTTCTGTGCGGAAATAGATGGATGTTATATGTGTACTTTTTCAGGATTTGAAATAGAATATCTTTAGAAATAACCATTTTCACTGTCATGTTCCTTTTTCATCAAAATATGAAACTAATCGCGTGTTGATAGGTTCCGACGGATTTCTAGCTCATGCGAGGTATACTTTTCACACTAGTGCATGTGTACCTCCCATGTTAGTGTGCATGTACTTCATATGTAGCAGTGTTTTTTCTTTCATTTGATTCTACTATTGGGTACTTCATATGGAGATGTTCATCACACAGGATAAAGAGCCAGATGCGTATTTGAACATCTCTTCCCGATCGAGCATGATCAAGCGTGAGGTGACCGCATAGCATTTCACCCACAGATCTCCATCCGCTAGTCTCACTATTTGTCTCGGTATGGACATGCAACTAAAATGCTTTGGTACTTCGTAATGCACATGAACACTTCACGCAGCTCTTGATCTCTCTTCGCCTTCACCGTGCTAATTTACAATATTTTAAACCAAGCCGTAAACAAAGCTTCACAAAAATATTCTTACGGGGACATTGGCTACCACTGTCATGGTCACTATGGATACCAACTTGTTTCTCTCAGCTGCTACGCCGAGTGCTACAGTGCTGTGTTTCTTTGCTTCGCGGACTCAATGAACTATTTTGGCCGTTCCCGCAATCAGGCTCGTTGCACGCGTGGTTCATCATGCACCTTCTTGTTTCAAGACGACCGATACATCTTAGAAGATAATCGGCTAAATACCTACCTTCATTGTCCTCTTACGGAAAACGCAACAAGGTTATAGCATCCCTCAAAACATAGATATCCCGATGCCTCCCATTCTTATACGCACACATAGTACATCCATTGCTACACGGTTCTCATGTTGGTAGTTCTCGGAAAAATTTACATACGTATGCGGCAGCGGGTTTGGGTGATACAAATCAGTTTGCAATGGGTGAGATTGTTACAAATCAATTTGCAGCTGATGGAATATATAGGGACATGCTTTGTGAAATAGTACAACAGTGGTAAATACAAGTGTAGTAGGTACCTAGACCTACCAATAGTTAAGGTGTTTAATGCATGCCAAAGTCGATACATTTAAACTTCTTTCATGAACAAAACTATTTTTAGGTGCTTAAATGATGTGTTTGTATTATGAAAAATAAGTCAACATAAAAAGGGTGAATATTTACTACGTTAAGAATCCTAATCATATGTTTTTCATTCATCCTCTATAACGAACACATATTTCAAATAAGAAATGGAAGGATCGGAATTGTTCGTTATTAAGGTAATACCACTCACATGGACCATTCTTGGTCCGACTTCGCCAAGATTAAACATGTAGGACGTAATATTTCACACTTGATTAGGGATCAGAACTATTCTTTGTTTATTCCGAAATCTAGTACTCCACCTGTTGCGAATTATAACATGTTTTGTATATTTTTAATATGAGTCAAATATGAACTGAAATGAGTGAAAGACACACTAAAACACGTCTACATACATGCAACTCAGATAAATTAAAAAAACTTATAATTTAGAACATGGGGAATATAATAGTGAAACGATAAATTTGGGGTATTGATCATTTCCATGGGATTGTAATGTTGGAGGTTACTTATTTGTACATTGATTCACCAATGATAAACCAAATATGCATCATTTTTTGATATTTTGAATTCAGAATTGCATCAAGGGAAGATCTTATATTGAATGTTAATAATTTACTCCATGTGTTCCAAATTATAAGATGTTTTAGATATTTCAATAGTGACTACATACAGACATAAATGAGTGAATCTACAAATATTGAAACACGTCTAGATACATACAAATCAGAAGAAAGCTGAAACATCTTATAATAGGAGTGAAGGCAGTAATATTCTTGGTGAATATTAGCACATATTTTCTCGGATTCGTGGACCATTCTCCTTGTTTTGTTTTAAAAAAGGGGGAAATACCTCGGCTCTACATCAGAACAATGCACAACGTTCATCCCATTGAAGCTTGTGGAGATACAACAAGTAAAATAAAAAAGAAAACCTACTCAACTATCACACATGTGAAATTTGGTGCAGCTCGTTTGGATCTGCAACCTTGCACGAGCTCCTTGATTCAAACTTCACAATGCCTCACATTTCTGTGATTCGGTGGTTGTGCTAGATCAATGTCTAGAACTAAGTCATATCGGATGAATATCTCATCAAGTACTTATGTGGGAATAAAAAATAAAAACTGGTCTCAATGCTGAACAAAGATGGGGTATACTTAATGGGAAAACTACTTGCTTCATCAGCCCTAAACCACCCAAGAACACATAGAATCAAGAAAGTCCACGCACTCATTCTTGAGTTATTTCTATAGTGTATATTGTTCTCCTTGTGAGCGGCTAGATGCATATAAGGTTTGTAAATATACAACTGATGGACACATGTGCTTCTCGTTGTTCAATAGTGTAACTAAGTTAGTAAGAGTTCACTACTTTACCAACCGTCCTATTTGCAATATGTGTGTTCTCTTATTATGTTTGTAGATTCATAGTCATGTTAGTTGTAAATGACCATCTTCCATTAATATAACGTACTTCGCCACGTAGTGTTGTAAATATATTTGCCAACCGGTTACGCTGAATAGATCAAAAGTATATAATTTTAATTAGCTGGGAGTGATTGCCATAATATGGTTCGCTTTGAATATGTAAAAATGATGTGGTTTTTAATGGTAGAAATGGCAGCCTGTAAGCAGATGTTGCATAGTCCGCAGGACCGAAGATAAGGCTCAATCCCAGCTTTTCATTGCTCTGTCGCGCCACCTGGAAATGGTCATGTGGCTTCTTCATTGAGCTCTTTCACATGGATAAAACATATCATAGGTTGCCCATGCTGAGCGTGACTTTCTCCCCTTTTTCTTTCAGCCTGGCCCAATTTCCCATAGTTTATTTTTCAATTCAAGAGATTGTAGGAAAAATAGTGATAGCTACTAGCATTTTAGCTTCTCCCCAGTCTGGGTTTCACGCGAGTACGCCAAAGGCGTACTTTACTTTTATAGAAGGCAGAGTTATTTTACAAGATCATGTCCCAATCACAGAAGAAAGGGGCAGAGGAAAACACTCCAGAAAACTCACTCAAGCTATCTCTCACGTAATAGCATCAAAGACTCCAGAAGCTCCTCTCCTAGCTACCGTCCATGAAGCGAACTCATCATGGATCTTGTCTGTCAGAGCGCCAACACCGAACTGCTGGCTGGCATTGTTAAACACCCAGGCATTTCTATTCTTCCACAGCCTCCAGCAAGTGAGAATCACAAGGGCATCGAAATTCCACCTAGTCTTCGGAGTAAAGCCTGTCCTGGAGCTAGTCCACCACTCCTGCAGATTGCCATTGGCCGGTGGACCCGAAATGTTAATCCTGAGACGCCGGAAGACCTCATACCAGACCTGCTTGGCAAAACTGCACTGAGTGAAGAGATGCTCCACCCTGTCCTCCTCTTGCAGACATACATAGCAACTTGAAGATTGATCTTGCAGACCATGTCGAAACCTTCTCTCCGAAGTCCAAAGCCTGTGCTGCAGGGCGAGCCATATGAAGATCTTCGTTTTGAGAGGTGCGCCATTCTTCCAAGTAGCTTCAGCCATGGGCGCAACCTCATCCTCCATCACTAGCCTGTCATAAGTGGTCTTTGCCGAGTATATGCCGTTTGGGGAGCAGGACCAGGTGAACTCATCTTCTGCCTCACTGTCTCTGCTGACAGAGTTTATACGGATCCAGATTTGCACACATTGTAGTGCAGCCTCCATGGTAAGATCAAGATTGATATCCTCCACCCATTTGTTGTTCTCCAGGGCTTGGGCAACGGTTCTGCTGTTTTGGATGCGCGTTGGGACATGCTGAAGGACTAGAGGGGCAATGGTGGCAATAGAGGTATCATCCATCCATTTATCACTCCAGAAGAGGGTCCTGTGTCCACTGCCCACTTTGATGCGAATGAGGTTGTCAAATACTTCCTTGGCTCTTTTATCTTTCGGTGCCGGGAGACCAGCCCAAGGTCTCTGAGGGTCTATGCGCCTGAGCCACTCCCATCTCACTCTCAAGGCCAGCCCTTGGAGAGCTAGGTTTTTCACACCGAGGCCACCAAACCTTTTGGGCTTGCATATTTTGTCCCAGGCCACAAGGCAGAGACCTCCATTTGTTTTTTTCTTACCAGCCCAGAAAAAGCCCCGCATCCATTTATATATTTCCTCCAGAGCCCAAAGAGGGGCTTCCGCAATGATCATCGTGTGGATGGGTTTGGCGGCAATGACGGAGTTGATCAGGGTTAGCCTTCCATCTCGGGCAATCAGACCACGCTGCCATGGCGGGATGCATTCCGTGAACCGATCAATAGCTGGCTGCCATTCCGCCTTAGTTAGAGGCCTCAAAGCTAACTGCAGCCCAAGATACTTGATTGGAAATTCTGTATAGGGCACTGTAGTCTATCCGACACCAGCCTTGTGTCATCCTCTGTCCCTCTGATCAGAGTAGCAGAGGATTTGCTATAGTTAATGTTCAGACCAGACGCTCTCCCAAAAATGCTCAGCATCTCTCTGACAGCCACCAAATCATCTGTGCTGGGTTTAAGAAAAAGCACCACATCATCAGCGTAGATAGATATTCGTTGCTTTGGTCCACATCCTCCAATGTTAGCAAGCAGATTCTGTTGTACAGCCCAAGCAACCATGGCTGTAAGCACCTCCATGCCACAGACGAAGAGAACTGGCGAGAGGGGATCTCCTTGGCGCAAACCCCTAGCATGCCAAATCCTTCTGCAGGGAACTCCATTCACCAGAACCTCAGTGCTAGCAGTGCGCATGAGAATAGCCAGCCAAGATAAGCAAAGCTCACTGAAGCCTAGTTGTCGAAGGACCTCAAAGAGGAAAGCCCAGGAAATTGAGTCAAAAGCTCTCGAAATATCAAGCTTCAACAGCACACCTTTTTCTCTGCGTGTATTGATCTTTCGAGCCAGCTGACGAACCAGCATAAAATTATCATGCAGGCTTCTTTTCTTAATGAAAGCAGATTGATTAGTGCTGACTAGGAGATCCATTTTGGTCCTGAGTCTCGTTGCAATTATCTTGGAGAAGAGCTTGGCAAAACTGTGTATTAGACTAATGGGTCTGTAGTCTCCAATCTCGAGAGCATCTGGTTTTTTTGGGATGAGGGTGATGAGAGCCCTATTTAGCTTTTCGAAACCCCTGCCATCGCCAACATACAGCTTATACAGAGTAGCCATGACATCCCTCTTAATCCACTGCCAAGCCTTTTGGTAGAAAGCCCCACTGAATCCATCCGGACCCGGTGCACGATCCGTTGGCATCTCCTTGATGACTGACCAAACCTCTTCCTCTGTGAAAAAATCATCCAAACCCTCGAGATCTTGTGGCTGGAGTCCGAGTGCAGGTAGGTTCAGAGAGATATCTCTAGTGCTAACCGAACCCAGCAAGCCTTTGTAGGCCTCGAAAAAAGCTTCGTCCTTTCCTAACTGGTCTGTGCACAACTGCCCATTGACTCTAACTGCAGGAATGAAATTCTTCTGCCTTCTTCCATTAGCAACTGCATGAAAAAGCTTGGAGTTGCCATCTCCCTCCTTCAGCCACCGTAATCGAGAGCGCTGCCTAGCCATGGTTCTCTCGAGGGAAGAGAGACTAAGTACCAGGCCTTTCAAGGTACGCCTAAGCCATAATTCCTCAGGGGAGAGCACTCTGGTGTCCATAGCAGCATCGAGCTTGTGGATAATGATGTTTGCCATTGCCAGTTTCAGCTTGATGTTACCGACAGTTCTTTGACTCCAGGCTTGTAGGTGTGACACCATGTTACGGAGCAGCTCATTGAGCCTCTTGAATGGGTCAGTAATGTTTGGGTTACACTGCCATCCCTCCTGCACCACCGCTTCGAAACCCTCCAGCCTTGTCCAGAAGTTCTCAAACCTGAATCTCCTTTTCGGGCGATGTCCAGCATTTAGAGACAAGTGCAGCGGCGTGTGATCCGAGACCGAGGAGGACAGGGCCTGAAGAATTGCATCAGGGTGAAGCAAGTCCCAGTCCACCGAAATCAGGGCTCTGTCAATCATGGACATGGTGGGCACACTCCTTTCATTGCTCCAAGCGAACCTTCTGCCGTGCAAGTATACCTCCTTCAATTCCTGCGCAGCAACAAAAGTTCTGAACCGTGCCATGTTGGTTCTGTCTAGGTTTTGGTTGTTATTCTCTGCAGTTCTCAGAATCATATTGAAGTCACCAATGACAAGCCATGGCCCTGGGCATAGCATGCGCCTCTCAGACAATTCCTGTAGGAATTGGATCTTCTCCTCCGAGGTGAGGTCCATAAACCACTGTGATCCACCAGGTTGCGCTATCCCTGGAGTGAACTTCTGCATTAAGAGAATGCGAGTCGAAAGTTACATTTTGAATATCAAACACAGAGGAATCCCAGGCCAGCAGGATGCCACCCTGGTTCCGATCGCCGACAAGTACGAAAAACCATCAAAAGATGGCCCAAGGCATTGCATAACCACAAATTGGTCAATTACACTCAATTTTGTCTCCTGCAGACACACCAAGCTAGCATGGATAGTAGCTATGAACTCACGCACTACATCTCTTCTCCTAGGGTCATTAAGCCCCCTAACATTCCAGCTAAGAATTTCTAACACTAGATCCATAGGAAACTAGAAGAAACTCCACTCCACACCTAGCTTAAGCTCTCACTAGACGCCGACGCTAATCTGGCTCTGGCACTCCTTGAAAAGATCACCACGAGAGGGCACAGTTTTGCCAAAAACCATGGTAATCGCCTGCAGGTGTGGCTCCTTGAGGGGAGAATCAAAGAGCTGGCGGAACTCACTAAGAGTGTCGTCGTTGACCTCCAGATCGGTTGGGGCAATGCCAGCGCCTTTAGAAGTGCTGTCTCAGCCGCCGTGACCCGCTTGGCAGCTGCGGGCGGCGGCGGCTTGCTGCCCGAGGCTCGCGTGATTCGCCGAGGGGTGAATGGTTCGGCCTCCGGCCTGAGGCGAGAGGACTCAATCTCTTGTAGCAGAGGTGGGGCGAGGGTTTTGAGAATGTTGGAGCAGAAGGTCTTCATCTTGGCAATGGCGGCCGCCTCCACCAGCGACATGCCACCCAGATCTTGTTCACCCAGCTCATCCTGATCTGGATACTGCGAGTCCCGCCCCACCGGCTCGGTCAACGGTGGTGCGGACTGGGGTCCCTCCAGGGCTGGCAGGGCCTGACCCTGATGGGCTTCATGGGTCAAAGCTGTGGCGGATCCCTCAAGGCCCAACTCTTGTGATCCATCAGAGAGGGAAACAGTGAAAAAAACTCCTCTCGCACCCTCCTGAGCCACCCTGGGCGCCGTCGTGGTGGTGTCAGTCCAAGACTGGCCAGCCGCCTCAGAAGTGTCCAAACCGACCAGGCCGTCACCAGAGCAGGGGACATATCCGCTTTGTAAAGCAGTCTGCGGTGCAACAGATCCGAGGCGATCATCTTCTTTTTCTCCAGTGTGTGCCGCTTCCTCATTGGCCGTCTCAAAATCCACAGCAGGAGTTGGCAGCTGGACAGAGGCAGCAGGGCGCGCCAGAATTTGAACTTGTGGCACAGCCCTCTCATGCAACTCCACGTCACCTTGACTCGGTCTTCCTCTTCCCTCCTCTTCAAACGCCGGGGTAACTGTCGGCGTAGTGGCGGGCCCGTGCTCGTCACCGGCATGGCGCGAAGGAACGACCACCGTGACCGTACACTCCGTACGAGCTACGTGGACACTCCTACCACCATCCATCGGCGGCAGCTGCCAATCCGACGGCTGGGAGGCCGCCTGCCTGTAGGATCTCTGACCGCCGCCCGCCGGTGAGCCGCCGCAAGCGCGGGGAAGACCGCTCTGGCCGCTGTCGGACGAGCCGTGGTAAATCCAACCCTCCGCCGCCGTGATATCTTCTTCCAAACGATCGATGTGGATGAGGACCCTGTATTTCATCAGCTCCAGCTCGTCCCGACGGCGCTCCGCCGCCGGGTTTCCTTCCTGCTCCGGTTCAGGGATGGCAAGCGTCCGCGCCGGTGGGATGGCAGACGGCTCACTGGTCCACGCCGACAGACGGAACAAGGCCAGGTCGTCCCGGGAACGCGTACGAGCGTCGAACTCCTCGACGATGCACGACGTACCCAGCAACTCCCTCGCCGTCTCATGGTCCCAAGCGTGCGGCGGAACTCCTTCCAGCACCAGATCCACCTTGGTGCGCATGGTTTCTTTGGTGGCCTGCGCAAGCCGAGTCCAAGGGCGAAAACGCAGGGTGCTGCCCCGATGCGTGATGAGCGGCCTGGCCATGACCGCGTCGCGAAGTAGTCTCATTTTGCCCAAGTGAAATATAGCAAATTGTGAGGTTGTAGATCTACTAAACAGAGTGATTGGTCACACAGCGGGCATCAAGGAGGGTGCTGTAGGCCACGCCGCGCATGCCACTACCTGGTCCAATGTCGATTGAGTCAAGCAAGCCAGATGGAGAACCTTACTCGCTGAGGCGCCCAATTGTGCCAGTTGAGCTCCCAAGAATTTGATACAATCGCCCCCCCCCCCCGAAACTTGGTGGACTACTGTACTCTGATCCAGAGTTGCACATACGGCCAGAGTACCGGTATGCTCAGTGCCCCTCGGATGTCACCCACTCATCGGTACTCTGAAGGTCGTGAGCTTCAGCCTTTGCCGCATCATCAACGTGATGGAGAGTCCATCGGCCTACCGAAATAAAGACACCATGGTGATGACGAATAATCACGCCCGTTCCTAGAGCGACCCGGGGTGAACTTCTACTCCCTCTGATCCTAAATATGTGTCACAACTTGTACTGTGCTTCGTACATACCCAGTTCTTTTTCCACGACAGTTTTAACTTTTTTTCTTTGAGAAAACTGCACCCTTTATTCCTTAACTCATAATATTATTACAAACACCATCGGGTGGATTTAGGAACCAGACATGCCTTCCTATGCTGGAATGAATTGAACTCCTAGCTAGGCAATGTGCATCACCATTACACAGGCGTAGGGATGTGATTTTTTTACTGTACTACTAGTACAAAATAGGGGTAAAGTGGGACAAACGAGACCCGTTTTCGCATTCTAGACGGGCATCCTTCGTGGATGAAATCAAAGGTTTGGAACTCCCCTGCCGTTTCTTCCATCTTGCGTACCAGCTGGCCATACTTCCCCAGCTTGTCTCCCCCATTTATTCGCCGGATCACATTCTGGTGACAGTTTTAACTGATCGGAGGAGTAGGATAATATTTCCATTTTGTTTTTCTCTTGGGCTCGGCAGGAGGTGGCCCGGGTTGCTCCCGATCGTGGCCTCATGGGTCGTGGCTGCGACCCGTGGCTCCGTCAAAAACCGTCTCCTCCTCTTCCTTCTCCTTGGTCCCTTCCCTTCTCCAGCAGCCTCTTCCTGGGTCCTGGCGACGGCGAGGAGAAAAGCAGCAGTTATACATCTACCGTACAACTTGGGTTCCTCCGGAGGTAAACTAGTCCTCCTTTTGAATACTCCGAATGGAAAAGAGCAGCCTCCTTTTCCTTAGCGCCTGCATAACTAAGTTTCATATCGATTCTCGTGTTCTCGCGACCAACTTCTCCGGGATGTCTACCCGAAGCAATCTGCCCTCAACGATCCCGGTATTGTTGGAGGCGGAAACGATGCCCCTTTGGGGGCTCGGGTTACGTGTTATATAGGGGTGAGAAGAGCCCTCACCGTGGCGTACATAGGGCTACCGTAGTGGGCGGTGTACTACACCGTACCAATACGGTATTGATACATGAAAACATATTATCTCTAACAGCCCCCCTTAATCTAAACTGCTAGCAGATTTAGATTACGCCTAAACTCATGAAGACTAGGAACAGGAAGAGCTTTAGTAAAGCCATCTGCAACTTGATCCTTGCTTGATATAAACTTGATGTCCAGATTTTTGCTTGCAACTCGTTCACGAACAAAGTGAAAATCAATCTCTATATGCTTAGTGCGGGCATGAAAAATTGGATTTGCAGACAAGTAAGTGGCACCCAAGTTATCACACCATAAACATGGTCTTTCCTTTAGTTTTACTCCAAGTTCTTTGAGAAGAGCTTCAACCCAAATAAGTTCAGCCGTTGCATTTGCAAGTGCTTTATATTCTGCTTCTGTACTTGATCTTGAAACTGTAGCCTGTTTCTTAGCATTCCAGGAGACCAAATTCGGTCCAACAAAAATGGCAAACCCTCCAGTGGAACGCCTGTCATCAATACATCCAGCCCAGTCTGCATCTGAAAAAGCACTCAACAATGTAGAAGAAGAATTTTGAAACGTGATGCCAAGCTTTAATGTGCCACTAACATATCTGAGAATTCTCTTGACAGCTATCCAATGAGAGGTCATAGGAGCATGAAGATACTGGCAAACCTTATTGACAGAAAAGGACAAGTCAGGTCGTGTCAATGTGAGGTATTGAAGGGCACCCACAATGCTACGGTACTGAGTGCAGTCTTCGGAATTAAGTGGTTGTCCATTCGTCAGGGATAACTTTCAGTTGTTGAGAGAGGTGTAGGAGCTGGTTTACAACCGCATACCAGCTTTAGCTAACAACTCGGTGGCATACTTTGTTTGTGAAAGAAGAAGACCATCTGAAATTTTATTAACTTCAATTCCAAGAAAGAAGTGCAAATCTCCAAGATCCTTGATGGCAAAATGAACATTGAGCTCCTTGAGCAAAACTGTGATGGCTGAATCAGATGAACTTGTAACAATAATATCATCAACATAGATCAGGACATAAATGATAACATCAAACTTGTGATAAAGAAACAAAGATGTATCAGCTTTGAAGGTATAAATCCAAGGTCATGAAGCTTGGAGCTCAACCTAGAGAACCAAGCACGAGGAGCCTGTTTAAGACCATATAGAGCTTTGTCAAGTTTGCATATGTGATGGGGGGCATTGGGATTTTCAAAACCTGGGGGTTGTCTCATATAAACCTCCTCTTCCAGAACACCATGTAAAAACGCGTTCTTAACATCTAGCTGCCGTAAACTCCAACCACGAGAAACTGAGACTGCTAAGACAGTACGAATAGTAGCTGCTTTAACGACAGGGCTGAAAGTATCCTCATAGTCAATACCGTACCTTTGCTTGAAGCCCTTGGCAACAAGACGAGCTTTATACCTGTCAATGGTACCATCAGAAAGTCTCTTGATGCGATACACCCATTTGCAGTCAATCAGATTCTTGGTGGAGTTGGAGGGAACAAGGTGCCATGTTTGATTTGCAATAAGAGCATCATATTCTTCTTTCATTGCATGACGCCATTGTGGATGATCAAGTGCTTCCGAGAGGGAACGAGGTTCACCTGTGTAAGCAACAAGACCATACCGCATAGTTCTGCCTTTGGTAGAATAACGTACAGTACCATCGGTGAAATTTTTCGGTTTGCGTATACCTTGTTTTAGTCGGGTGCGAGGACCGGCCACAGGCTGGGCAGCAGCAGACGGCGGTACAGCAGATCCATCCAGCGCTGGATCCGGTGCAGCAGTGGCGGAAGACCCACCAGCAGCAGACGTCGACGTGTCGGGCTCGGGTTGGTGCGCTGTGTCACCAGGCGAAGGAGAGGGTGACGCGGGAGGCGGTGTGGCGCTGGCGGCCCCGCCTGGCGACGCACGTGGGGACGAAACCGAGGCCCGGCGCTCCGTGGGATTGGACGCATCAGAGGACGACGCGTCGTCAGGGGAATCTTCCCCGGGATCAGGGAACTCATGATCCGAGGCTGATGCCGGATCAGCTTCGGGATCCGTGCTGTTGTCTTGATGCAGCAAGGTTGCAGCTGATGTTTCTTGCTCGTTTGACTCCATTTCTGGTCCGTTTTCAGTGAAATTTTCTTCTGTGTGCTCGTGTGCAGAAGCATTATCATCCACATCAACTTGTTCCTCATGTTCCTGGTCATGGTTAGTAACAACAGGGATGATAGGCAAAGGCATGTGATCATTTGTTTGTACATCCCCAATATTTGGTGTGTTAGATGGTGAATCTTTCGGAAGTAACAAATTTCAGCACGCAAACGTCTACCAGCATTAGGATGTAAAGTGGCAAAGGGAAAGACGTTTTCATCAAACACAACGTCACGAGATACATAAACACGTCCCGTGGACACATCGAGACATTTGACACCTTTGTGACGAGGACTATAGCCAAGAAAGACACAACGTGTGGAACGGAAGGCAAGTTTGCGTTTATTGTAGGGTCGAAGATTGGGCCAACAAGCACAACCAAAAACACGCAGGGACTCATAGTTGGGTTTTGTATGCATGAGACGCTCAACCGGGGTGTCAAAATTAATAACTTTACTAGGAAGCAAGTTGATAAGAAACGTGGCTGTAAGGAAGGCTTCATCCCAAAATTTAAGAGGCATGGATGCATTTGCTAGAAGAGATAAACCAACTTCAACAATGTGACGATGTTTTCTTTCAGCTGAACCATTTTGCTGATGTGCATGGGGACATGAAACATGATGGGAAATGCCAACTTTTTGAAAGAAACCATGGAGTTTTTCATATTCACCACCCCAATCAGTTTGCATAGTTTTGATCTTTCTATCAAATTTGCGTTCAACAAATTGCTGAAAATTGAGGAAAACTTGATAAACATCAGAACGATTTTTGAGCAAGTAAATCCATGTGAATTTGCTGTAATCATCAATAAAACTCACATAATATAAATGTTTGCCAACTGAGGCAGGTGCTGGACCCCATACATCAGAAAACACTTGTTCCAAAGGAACAGTGGAGACACTGGTGGAAATAGGATATGGCAACTGATGACTCTTAGCTAATTGACAGGCATCACAAACATGAGCATTTATTTCTGGAGTATGAGAGAGTTCATTTTTCCTAATGATTTGTTGAACCACAAATGAAGATGCATGGCCTAGGCGACGATGCCACGTAGAAGACGACGGCTTTATTGTGATAAAGGCTTGCTTGGAAGACCCACTAGAGATAGGCACTAGGGGATAGAGGCCACCATGACAGGGACCCTCAAACAGAACCGTCTTTGTTTCCTGGTCCTTGATCAAAAAGAAAGAAGGATGGAACTCAATGAACACATTATTATCAAGTGTGAGTTTATGAACGGATAACAGATTTTTGGATGAAGTGGGAACATGTAAAACGTTATTTAGATGCAAGGAACTATTGGGGGTATGTAAAACAGAATGACCAACATGTGAAATTTGCATACCATGACCATTGGCCGTGTGAACCATCTCGCGGCCTCGATACTTCTCGTGCGTGGACAGCTTGCTCAGCTCGCCAGTGATATGATCAGTGGCTCCAGTGTCCGGATACCAGTTGGTATCCACACCATAAGAGGCAACATTGGCGGTCTTGTCTTTGTGATCAACGTCATCATCATCGGAGTCGTCACGGTCCTGATAGCGCCACCAGCACTCACTAGCTGGGTGGCCGTGAATCTTGCATATTTGGCAGGTGATGTCGATGTAGGGCGTAGGAGCACGGTCTTGACGGCGACGGCCACCATCGCGGCTGTCACGGCGATCCATGCGGCGGTCTCCACCATGGTCACGACGGCCTCGGCCATCAGTGCGACCACGGGAGCCGCGATCATCATCCCAGCGACGGTAGCCACGGTCGCCATCTCCGCGGCGATAGCCACGGTCGTCGTTGCGGCGATAGAAGCCACGGTCATCGTTGCCGCGGTAGTAACCACGGCCGCGATCATCATCGTTGCGGCTGCGGTAGCCGCGATCATCATCTCCACGGCGAGAGCCGCGGTCATCATCCCCGCGCCCGCGGTCACCATGGGAACGACCACGACGAGCAAGGTTAGCAGAAGAGGTGAACGTGTCACCGATGTCCTGAAGCATGGTCTGGCGAATATCATGAGCATAAATTTGATCATACAGTTCATCTAAGGTTGTATTTGGATTGCCGTGTACTGCTGCAACAACATTGTTGTAGGAACCATCTAAGCCATTGAGTATGTATCCAACTAGTTCACCATCATCTACCTCTTTTCCAAGTGAGATCAGCTCAGAACTAAATCCTTTCATCTTAGCGAAATACTGGGCAGCCGTAAGAGAGTTTTTCTTGGTGCTATTGAGTTGTCCACGAAGGTGATTCACCTTGGCTAGGGACTGTGTGGAAAACATACCAGAGATGACTGCCCAAACCGACTCGGACGTCTCCAGGCCGACAACATGAGCAAGGATGTCGGGGGAGAGCGAGTTGATGAGGTACTGCAGGACAGCTTGATCACGTGCAATCCATGCGGCATAGTCCGGGTTAGGGACACGCCGCTTCGTCTTCTCCGAGTCTTCAACTTCGACGTGCTTGGCGGGAGCACGATCGCTGCCGTCGAGGAGCCCGGTGACCTGTGCACCGCGGAGGGCAGGGAAGACAAGAGTCTTCCAAAACAGGAAGTTCCCGCGCGTGAGCTTCTGCGACGGGGGAGCTCCGAGGGAGGCAGCGACGGACGGCACCGAGTGTGAGGAGGACGCCATCGGTGCGAGGTGCGGCGGCGGCAAAATATGCGGCGGCGGCGAGGTTTTGATCTTGAGTCGTGGGTCGTGTTTTTGGTTTTGGCTCGTAGGGTTTTAGATCGTGGTTTTGGCTCGTAGGGTTTTAGATCGTGGGTCGTGGCTTGATGCGGCGGCAGCAAAGCTTGCGGCGGCGGCTTGATCTTAGTTTGTAGGTCGTGTGTCTTGAGGCGGCGGCTGCAGATTGCGGCGGCGGCGGCAGGTCGTAGGTTGTTGTTTTGTGGCGGCGGCGGCCAAGGAAGGCTGGCGGCGGCGACAGAGATCGTTCGGCGGCTAGGTTAGGAAGAGGCTAGGCTCTGATACCATATTGTTGGAGGCGGAAACGATGCCCCTTTGGGGGCTCGGGTTACGTGTTATATAGGGGTGAGAAGAGCCCTCACCGTGGCGTACATAGGGCTACCGTAGTGGGCGGTGTACTACACCGTACCAATACGGTATTGATACATGAAAACATATTATCTCTAACACCCGGTTCCGTCGAGTGGCTTTAAGACTCTAGTACGATTGATTTTGTGATCTGAGTTTACCTCCGTTTGTGGATTGCTGAGTTACGATCTGAACATTTATCCGGATTTATTTTTGTTTCCATCAGAACTTGTAGTCAAGTCGATTCAAATCATGTATGCTTGCACCCCGTAGACATACAGATTGTAGTATTTCTGTTGTGGTAAAAAATATAGCCCTTGTTCCGCTAGGGTTTCTTATGTTAAAATCACTTTCCATTTATTTGCATCATACTCTATTCTCGTTGCTTATGGCAAATCGTATTGAGATTTAACCACATGTATTCATTGAAAATGAGGTTATTCTGATTTTCCATATATATAGATGCATTAGTATTGGAACCCACATTAGCATTTTTGTTATTCTCCTCTCCAAACTCAGCACTTGATTCGAAATCACTCTTCAGAAAAATAGAAGAAATTTCATCCCAAAATAGCTTGCATGCAACACAACTGATACCTTTTCAATACAAAAACACAAAACCCAGGAATTCTACGAGTTAATAATACTCCTATCTAGAAAGCAAATTATGATTGGAAAGTAACCGTGGTCCATAAGGTTTCAGGCTTTCAAACTAATGGTGAAAAAACAATATTGGGCATTCTTCGGCTTCTCAATTTGTGGGATTAACATACTATTTACTTTTTGTCTCTACGCTAACGTACAGCTTTACTTATATAGTTATATGTAGCATAAGCTTTAAGCCATCAAGGCCAAAATGGGTTCAGCTGAGGATGAGTACACCCCACTTTCTCAGTTAGATGACGAAATGGAAAACTGTTAAGTGCGGGTGCGCATCTCGCGGCTATGGGAATCCTTCAATCCAAAAAAGGGCATGTCCTTTGGCCTTGACATCCTTCTGATCGATGATCAGGTGATTCACTCCCTACCTTGAATTATACACCAAACGGATGATCACATTGCTTGCTAGCTACTAATGTTAAGTTACCATCCTTAAGTTTTTAATGAACTGATTCTTCTAGTTGTTTCCTACTTGTAGGGTAAAACTATGCAGGCCCGTGTACTTCATAGAGATAAAGTGCAGTTTAAAGAGCTGCTAGTCGAGGGGAAGGTCTATGCCGTATCGGATTTTTATGTTAAGGAAACGACGGGAAGTTACATGAGCTGTAGCAATGAGTGGACTATGTACTTTACATCGGAGACGGTGGTCAGTGAGATAGAAGAAGATATTGACTCGATACCCCTCCATAGCTTTGAGTTTGTTAGATTTAAGGATCTCCGTTCGAGGTGTGACCAAGAGAGCTTATTGACAGGTAGATTCGTATGAAACTGAAAATTTTATCAGAGTTTGACCTGCCACGTTTACATGTCTTTCTTTTTCTTACATGCGCTGATATAAATTATGCAGATGTTATGGGACACGTAGTCAACATTGGGAAGCTATATAAGGCCTGGATAAAATCCCGTCGTATACAAATTTGCGATGCACAAATTCGAGATTTGAGGTAACAGAATAAAGCTATTCCTGTTAGATGATTGACGTGCCTTGATAACTTCTGACTGGTGGAGTTACCATTTACAGAGGAAGGGGCCTGAGTGTCACACTGCATGGAGATATCGCTTGCAGTTTTGCTGAGGATATATGCCCGAGATAGGCCTAGACGCCCCAGTTGTTGCTGTCTTTGCAGGGATGCGCGTTGAATCCTCACATTCAGGGTAATCTTGGATCCACCATTTAATTTGTCAGCTTCTACCATGTAATAATGTTGTTATATTCCTTTATTTTCTTGTCAAACTTTATTCTCTCATCATTCGACGTAATCATAGTGTGCACTGGAATGTTTTGTGCCATTTGTTCTAAACTCGTGATCTTTTGGTCTTGTAGTTTACTCTACAACAGTTTCAAAGTACTATATAGATTTGGATATACCAGAGGTGCAACAATTCTCTGAGAAGTGAGTGGAGCTGATAAATTCATTCCCACATTGATGATCGATCTAAGCTGTATGGCTAACTGGTTCGTGTGCATGCAGTTTGCGCATTCAGCAAGCAAACCCTGTTCCTGAAAAAAGTCGTGCTCAGAAGTTAGCCGAGAGTTGGCGAACAATCAAACAGATAAAAAGCCTTGATCCAGAGGAGTATGATGATGTAAATTAAGTTGCTGCTCTTCACATGACGTGCAAAGCTTATCTGTTCTCCTCGCATATCTATCTTCACTTGTAGGATAGCATGTTCTTGTGCAGAGTCTCCCTAATTGATATAGATTGCACCAGTGGCTGGTGTTATCCTGGATGCAATTTCTGCAATAAGTCATTGGGCAGGGCAACAAACTACAGGTGCAGCCGATGTGGCCCGGTTAAGAGGCCAATTCAAATGTAGGGACCGGCAACCATATGCTGTCATTGCCACACTGACTGTTCTCAGTATATACTTGTTGCTCGATTCATAAGTCACTAATTACCACACTGTTGATCTGGACATGTAAGGTACAAGCTGAAGGCGAAGGTGCAAGATGCTACCGGCACAATGAAGTTGATGATCTTCTGTGAAGTAGCAGAGAAGCTGGTGGGTGTCTCCGCGGAGGAGCTCGTTGATGAGATCAAGGATGATGATGATTGGTACACCCTGCCAGAACAAATCGAGGGTCTTCTTGGCTCGACCCACACCTTCGAAGTATTTGACAAGGACGGTGATGGGAGCTTCTCGGTGAATTGGATCATGGACGATGTTAGCGTCCCAGTCGCGTTTGCCACCACGACTCAATGCAAGAGCAGAGCTACCACGGCAGAAGCAAGGTCGAAGTCCACAAGACTTCAAAAGCCTAACAAGCGTCTGCGAGGGAACGACTGGATCAACTAAGCGGATCGGGCTATATTCAGTGACTCGTTTTTGTGCATTAGGCTAATGCATCCTCTGGATTCGGCAATCGGTCCCTATATATGTTCTTTTTCTTCTACCCTGGAATAGCTATATCTACTGCTGTGACTCGATTTAGTTTAAGGTTTATTTTGGAGAAACAACACCTGCAAGACATGCATAGACACACTCGTAGTGATCAGTTGATTCTCTACATAGATGGAGCCTCTTAAAATGTCTCTATGCATCATTTTTTGCGAAGCAACATGCTGAATAATTTTTTTTTCGGGTACTTAGCTAATTAATTTTATGTTTGATTTTCGATGACCAAGAATTCTGATTCCCAGTGCCCATGTGTGTCCGGAATCGTAGGCTCTTACTTTTTTTTTTTGGGTAACTCAACTTTTACTTGGACTTGTATGAGAGTGTTTACATTTTTTTTCCCTATTGGGGGCCGTGGCGCCTGGCTGGTTGCGCCCTACCGTTTGGCACTCTGCTACTCCACTGAAATGCTATTTAACTCCCGCAGCGACACTACTCGCCCACGTTGCCTGAAGGCTCCCGTCGGTTTTTTATTTGTTCCTTTTCTCTTTTCTTCCGTCCTTTTCTTTTTATGTTTTCCTTCCCTTATTAAGTTTTTTTTCTGATTTTATGTACTATAGTTGACATGTACGTGCAACGCACGTAAAGAGACAATTTACAAAGTAGAAAAAGAATGTACCGTAGCCTACGTAATTTTCTTGGTGCTAGTCAATCAGAGCACAAATAGTTCAACAATGTCGTATCATAACTTATCATCGGAACTCATGGCAGTATGTATCAATACATGAAACTAATGTGTGGCACACAGGAGTGAAAATTATCTCATTCTCTTTAGTAAGGAGACACACATTCTATAAAAAAAATAACTAATTTACTTCTTAAATGGCCAAAACTATTTAGTATGGTATATCCCATGTTTCGGAAAGCAACTTCGCTGGAAGGTGATCAACTTGGCCTCTCCAAATACATCTTTAGGCCACTGCATATGCATGCATCATTTTCTAGTACCAAATCGAGAAAATAACATTCAGTAGGATAGTTCAATGAAAATTGAAACACTTAATCAACAATCCGTACTAAACTTACCAAAATCTGCAAGTTGTCATAATAGGAAATTTCCATGACGGCTCCATGCCGAAAAAATCGAACATCTCCGGGTACCGCACCGTCTCCTGGAGCTCCCGCTTGACGTCCTCCCACGATACCTTGGGTATCTCCACCATACCGGTCTCGCGTAGTGCCGACTGCCGAGGGCTTGGTCACGTCCATAGCGTGCTGTAGGTCGTCCATGGTGACTGACATGGAGTTGAGCACGTCCACGTCGATGATGTCCAACTCGAGATCGATCACGTCCATCTTCTGGCGGATGCACTGGAAGGCGGCCTCGGAGCTCTGCTCCGCGAGGTCAGCGCCGACGAAGCCGTGCGTGTCCTTGCCGACGCGCTCGAGGTCGACGTCGTCGGAGAGGGGCATCTTCTTGGTGTGGATGCAGAGGATCTCAAGGCGGCAGACCACGTCCGGCACGCCGATGTCGATCTCCTTGTCGAAGCGGCCGAGCGCCGGGTCCAGGTTGTTAGGGCGGCAGGTGGGGATTAACTCCCCCGGTGAAAATAAAAAAAAGGTTGTTGGGGCGATTGGTGGCGCGCTGCCGGAGGCCGTCCATGAGCGTGAGCAGATGTACGTCTTCTCGCGGTTGGGCACGATGGCATCATCGTGGCCTCTGCGCCGATTGTGGCCGATCGGAATTGGTTCCATCGGATCGCTTGCGTTTCTTTTATTTTCTATTCTTCCTGTAGCTGTACACGAATCGTATGGAACGACCGCGAGCTTGCGATTCTTTTTTTCAACTTTACCATAAAAAAGGTTTGACCTAGTCCAATTTGTTTGGTGCTCGACATCCGGGCAATAAACGGACAAGATATTTAAAGTGTTTGGTGCTCGACATCGGGCAATCTAGATCGTTGATCAAAAATTAAACGGACAAGATTTAAAATATCCCAACATGTTTGCTCTTTTAATAGTAGTATAGATTAAAAAAGTGTCCATGTGTAAGAAAAAATGTTCATCTTTTTTTAAAACTTGTTCTTAGTCAAAAAATAATGTCCACTACTTAAAAAAAATGCTCATGTAACAAAAATATTTACCAGAGGTTCAAAAAATGTGTATGAGTTTGATTTTCATTGGATTAAACTGAATTTACATATTAAATAGAAACTTCGTGTTTTGTAAGATTTATTAGAACTATTTAAACTTTTTAAAGCAACAAACTGGCGCAAGTAGTGCATCCTTCAAGCGGTGAAGGAGTCACTGAAGTCCTAGGTATCGCCCAAACACCTACGATCGTTACACGATAGCTAGGTCACGGGAGGGGGCGGCTTATCTTGATTTGTCTCGTTGTCGTTACATGATACCTACAATTTTAAATATGTTCCATTAGTAGTTGATATTTGTTCGTCGGATTTGTGTTTGTTTCACATAATATTTTTTCTATGTAGTAGTATTTATTTATTTATTTATTCCATGAGCTGATGATCGATGAACTTTGTTTTATAGAAGTTTCTATTTGTCTGTGAGCACTAAAATTTGTTTTGTTTTTGTTGTTGTGGGCGGGGGGGGGGGGGGGGGGGGGGGGATCTATCTTGATTTGTCTCGTTGTGGATCGTTACATGATAGCTAGAATTTAAAATATGTTCCATTAACAGTTCATATTTTTTTGTGGGATTTGTTTTTGTTTCACATAATGAAAATGGTGTTCCACTCTTAGTCGTGAATTTTTGGCATGCCCTAAATCGTGTTCCAGTTAGCCTAAATATATGTTCCTCCTATAGTTATCGTTTTCAGGCAAGCACTTCTCCTATAGTCGTGATGTGTTCCACGAGAACTAAATGTTTGTTCCGCTTTTAGTTATAAATTGTTCATTTGGACCATAGAATTTTGCTTTACTTGGTCTAAAATAGTGTTTGTGCAGCTCCTAGTTGTTATTTGTTCCCTGAGAACTAGAGTCTATGTTCCATGTAGCATGATTTTTTTTCGCTAGTCGGCGTGATTTGTTCCTAGTTGGTAACGTACTTTTAAAGCAGTGTGCTATGATTCTAATTTTTTCTACATACAATATTGTTTCCAATTCCAATACTTTGTCTCACCAACATATACAATTTTTGTTAGCGATTATAGTATTTTCCTAGTTCCTTTTTGTTCGGTTGGCTGTTATGAATCTTGTCATGGATAGTTATCTAATCTTTCATCAACTTTATACTAGCACGCACTCCCTCTGTTCCTAAATAGTATAACATGTTTTAGCATTTGTCCACATTCACATATACACAAATGTATATAAACATATTTCATGTATATGTTCATCCATTTTAGTATGCAGCTAGACAACATGTTTAACATCTAAAACATCTTATATTTATATTTAGGAACGGAGGGAGTATGAGTCATTCCTACACGACAACTTGGTTCCCGAACAAAAATATTACGGTTTTTACATTTCATAGTTACTTTAATCAATTTTGTTCCCGTCACATTACGATTATTCCGGTTGGGCTGGGCTGGAGGTGGCAAGGTTCTCTAGGGCTCAGTCGACTGAGAATTAAGCTAATTCTCAGTCAGCTGACGTCAGCCATGTTCCCGATCTATGTAGCAAAAAAACACAAGCTATGTAGCAAAAAAACACAAACTATGTAGCAAAAACGTCAGCTATGTAGCAAAAAACACAAGCTATGTAGCAATAAAACACAAGCTATGTAGCAAAAACGTCAGCCATGTAGCAAAAAAACACAAGCTATGTAGCAAAAAAACACAAAAGCTATGTAGCTATGTTTGCACGAATCGCGATGCAATTTTTGACGGTAGATGATTCGACTGAGCCCTAAGCTAATTCTCAGTCGACTGAGAATTAGCAAAACCGTTCTCCTCATCGTGGCTCCGCCGCTCCGTCAAGACCGTCTCCTCCTCTTTCTTCTCCTTTTTCTTCCTTCTCGAGGAGAGCCTCTTCCTGGCGACGGCGAGGAGAACAGCGGCAGTTCTACATCTACAACTTCGGATTCGCCGGAGGTAAAGTAGTCCTCCTTCTCAGTTCTCACTACTCCAAGGAAAAAAGAGCAGCCTCCTTTTACTTGGCGCCTGCATAACTAAATTTCATCTCGATTCTCGTGTTCCCGGGACCAGCTTCTGCGCGATATCTACACGAACGATTCGCCCCAACGATCCTGGTTCCTTGAGTAGCGCTGCAGTGTTGATTTTGCGATCTGAGTTTGGCCTCGTTGTGTGGATTGCTTAGTTATGATCTGAATATTTTGCTCGGATTTGCTTTTGTTTTCTATCAGAACTTGCGCTCAAGTCGATTCGTATCCTATATGTTTGCATCTGGTAGACGGACAGAAGCCTCATTGTAGTACTTCTGTTTTTTTTTTTTGCCTTGTTCCGCTAGGGTTTGCTTAGGGTTTAGGGTTAATCCTAAAAAATGGTGGGATTATGATGGGAAAGTAACCTTTTTCATCACGAAAAACGCTAAACTCAGAAATTTCAGCGAGTTAATACTCCTGCCTAGTAAGCGAATTCTGATGGGAAAGTAGGTCCATTAGGTTTCAGGCTTTCAGACTAATGGTGAAAAAACAATGTTGGGCATTCTTAAGCTTCTCAATTTGTGGGATTAACACATATATACACAATACAAAAGATTGAGCACTATTTCCTTTTTATCTCTACGCTAACGTGCAGCTTCATTTATATGTAGCATATGCTTCAAGCCATCAAGGCCAAATGGGTTCAGCTAAGGATGAGTTCACCCCACTTTCTCAGTTAGCCTATGGAATGGAAAACTGTAAAGTGCGGGTGCGCATCTCGCGTTTATGTGAGTCCTTCAATCCGAAAAATGACATCTCCTTTGGCCTTGACAGCCTACTGATTGATGATCAGGTTATTCACTCCCTACCTTCAGTTTTACACCAAAAGGATGATCACATTGCTTGCTAGCTACTGATGTTAAATTACTTCACTGATTCTTCTACTCTCTCCGTTCGGAAAAAGATGTCACAAAAATAAACTATAGATAGACCATTTTTATGACATCCTTTTCCGAACGGAGGGAGTAGTTGTTTTCCACTTGCAGGGTAAAACTATGCAGGCCCGTGTACTTCCCAACGATATAGAGTTGTTTGAAGAGTGGCTAGTTGAGGGGAAGGTCTATGCATTATCTGATTTTGCAGTTGATGTTATGAGGGAAGATTACATGTGCTGTAGCAATAAGTGGACTATGTACTGTCGGCGGACGACGGTGGTCAATGAGATAGAAGGAGATGTTGATTCGATACCCCTCCACAGCTTTGAGTTTGTTAATTTTAAGGATCTCCGTTCCAGGTGCGACGACAAGAGCTTATAGACAGGTAGATTCGTTTGGAACTGAAAATCTGATAAGAGTTAGACCTGCCACATATATATGTCATTCTTTACGTACACGTGCTGGTATTAATTATGCAGATGTTCTGGGCCACGTAGTATATGTTGGGGAGCTGCAGGAGGTCACGAAAAGATCCCGTGATATAGAAATTTGCAATGCAAGAATTCGAGATTTGAGGTAACGGAATACAGCTCTTGCTTTTGGATGATTGACGTGCCTTGATAACTCCTCACTGGCAGTTACTATTTACAGAGGAAGGGAACTCAGTGTCACACTGTATGGAGATATCGCTTGCGGTTTTGCTGAGGATATGCTCAAGAAAGGCCTAGAAGCCTCAGTTGTTGCTGTCTTTGCAGGGATGCGTGTTGAATCCTCACATTCAGGTTATCCTTGACCGACCCTTTAATTTGTTGGCTTCTACCATGTGATACTGCCGTATAACATTCCTTTCTTTAACTGTTATACTTTACTCTATCATTCAACACATTCATAGTGTGTACTGAAGCCATATGGTCTCATTTGTTCTGAACTTGTGATCTTTTGGTGTTATAGTTTGCTCTACAACATCTTCAAAGTACTATCTAGATTTGGATACACCAGAGGTGCAAGAATTCTGTGTGAAGTGAGTGGACTTAATAAATTTTGTACTCACATTGATGATTCGTCTAAGCTATATTGCTAACTGGTTCCTATGCATGCAGTTTGCGCATTCAGCAAGCAAACCCTGTTCCTAAAAAAAGCCCAGCTCAAAAGTTAGCTGAAAGTTGGCGAACAATCAAACAGATAAAAAGCCTCAATCCAGAGGACTATGATGAGGTAATTAAGTTGCTGCTTCTTTATGGTGACGCTCAAAGCTTTATCTGTTTTACTCACATATCTATCTTCACTTGTAGGATACCATGTTCTTATGCAGAGTCTCCCTGATTGATATAGATTGCACCAGTGGTTGGTGTTATCCTGGCTGCAATTTCTGCAATAAGTCATTGGGCAAGGCAACAAAGTACAGGTGCAGCCGATGTGGCCCAGTTAAGAGGCCGATTCAAATGTAGGGACCAGCAACCCTAATGCTGCCATTGCCACACTGCTGTTCTCAATATTATATACTTGTTGCTCTTCCCCGCAAAAAAAAAACTTGTTGCTCAATTCATAAGTCACTAATTACCACACTGCTGTTCTGGACACGTAAGGTACAAGTTGAAGGCGAAGGTACAAGATGCTACCGGCACAATGAACTTGATGATCTTCTGTGAGGTGGCAGAGAAGCTGGTAGGTGTCTCCGCGGAGGAGATCAAGGATGGTGATGATTGGTACACGCTGCCAGAAGAAATCGAGGATCTTCTTGGCTCGACCCACACCTTCCAAGTATTTGACAAGTACGGTCACGGGAGCTTTTCGGTGAGTTCAATCATGGACCATGTGAGCGACGCTGCTGCCACCACTACGCAAGGCGAGGAGGAGGACGACGACGACGAGGAGGAGGAGAAGGACGACGACGATGGGAGGAGGAGGAGGAGGACGACGACGACGACGATGACGACGATGATGAGGAGGAGGAGGACAACGACGACGACGACGACGATGAGGAGGAGGAGGAGGAGGAGCATGTTCAGAAGCCTAACAAGCGTCTGCGAGGGGATGACAACTAAGCAGATCGGGCTATTTTGTGTATCTAGGCTAATGCACCCTCTAGGATTAGGTTTGGTCCTTATGTTCTCTTTCTTCTACCCTGGAACAGCTGTATCTACTGCTGTGACTCGATCTAGGTTAAGTGCTGGGAAACAGACCCTTACCCGTTTAACCCTACCTTATCATTGTTAATGGAAACGGGATTCGCCCAGCTCGATAAGCAGAGCTATGGCAATTTTCAGCCTCTACCGTTCACAAATTATGATCACATGAGCTATGGCGGTTTTCAGCGGGGTTTTCTCAGACGTTTCCGACCAGACCCCATTACCATTGAAATTGATATGGAAGCAAACATCATGCAGAGATGAAAGTTCAGAGTTGTACAGAAAGGAATGCATCCTGGAAATTGTCTCTTTTGTTCCTCCTGCGCATCAACCGGAGTAGTTCCAGCTTGTTGCGTTGTTCATGCCTCCATCACCATCTGAAGTAGCTGTACGATTTATCAACCTGTATCCTCGAAGCCACGATACGCTGATCCCGCCCTCGACAAATGACGCATTGCTTCAGCTTGGCTTCGATCTTGTTCGTGCCTTACGGGTATACTTTGTCCTCTCCTTTTCGCAAGCCTGCCCAGCATTTCAGGAAAGTTCATGCTGAACAGATCAGCGCAACTGGCGATTTGATCCAATTATTTTCGAAAGTGATGCATTTCCACACCATATATAGCACGCCAAATAGCCCGGCAACCACAAACTGTAGATTTCGCAGACAAACAGAAAATTACCAAGAATCCAGTCGAAACATAGTGAAATAATTATTTTTCAGCGTCACAGAAAAAAAACAGCCTCATAGGAGTCCACTAAACGAAGTCCATGACTAAACAGATCTCATAAATAAGCAAAAGATCACATCATTAGGTAGTGCCTTCTTACAAAAAAAATGCCCAATGCAATCAATCGATCTGATGTAGTGAATTAAGCTTAATTTGCCTATTCCCAAGAGTGAATTTGATTCTACAGGGAGGGACGGGTTACGACTTTTTTTGAGGAAATCAGTGAGCTTTATTAACTTAAACCGTCACTATTACAATCAGAATCTGGACGACGGCACAGCCATGTCGAATAGCTGCACGCAAACCGTTGAGTAAAGCAAAAAAAATTGAATTAAATGGCTGATGCCCCCGATTTCATTGAAAATGAAATCACATCAGTTTTGTTACAGCAAATCCATCACCAAAACCTTCCTTCCCAACCTGGAGCAAGCCGCGAAAGCTACCCCTACTCAGTTCGACCACAAACTAAAGCAGAACAAAAACTCCAGAACCAAGCCTACAAACAGCACTTCCTCTTTACAGTTTCGGCAAACACACACAACCACTCTTCTACTCCCTACTCTTCAGATCAAGGACGCAAGCATCAACAGCTCCAGCCTCACACCATTTTGCTCCTCCTCGTAACAGGGCCCATCCATGTCTTCTTACAAAGATTTCATACGCCATTCTTGCCAAGCAGTGGGATCGTGAGGGTAAACATGATCAAACACTGTGTTTCGGACTTTCCAAATAGCCCAAAACACTGCAGCAACACCCACCGATAAAAAGTTCCTATCTCTATTTGGAAAAGAAATAATCCATTCACTTATCTCCTGGAAATGCATCGGCACATGTGTGAACCCTGTAGAACACTTGACAACTCCCCAAATATATCTAGCTAAATTACATCTAAAGAAAAGATGATCTATTGTTTTTGGCTCATCACAGAAACAACATTTCTTATCTCTACCCTTCCATCCTCTCCTATTAAGAACATCTTTAGTAAGAATAATCTTATGAAAAGTTAACCAAAAATCTTTATCTTTAAAGGAATTTTAACAAATCAAACATCTCTATGCGTCCATTTAACCACCCCCATTTTTAGAGCTAGATACATAGATCTCACATGATTATCGTAATTTGACTTGGGTTTTTTAAGATACATTGCAATCACGGAAAATCACTCCTGGAGTCACCAAACGGAAGCTGCAGGGAACATTGGCATGGCAAAAAGCTTAACAGTACACAGCCAATGCTTAAGCACAGACTGACCAAACAGACAAAAGGGCATCTTAGGAGAAGTGAACCACAGCCATCTCAAACTGAGTAATGGAACTCATAATGGTAGTAGCACTTCCCTTTAACACGAGCAAAATCTGACAAGGCATAGTTTCGCCAACACAATCACAAAGTTATCTCAATTAAAGAGTGCACTGTAAACACAAAGGAACGAGCCTCCTTATACATCTAAAAGCCATCACACTGTCTACTCCATGCTTGCCAGCCAAGATGAAACAGCAATCTAAGACCTGGGCTTCTCCTTCTTTTCCTTGAAGAGGGCGAGCAGAGACACACCAGATACCTTGACAACCTTGAACCGGACACCGGGAATATCTCCCACAGCATGACCCTTACAACAAATCCAGCAATGAGCACCTCGTCCTGGATAACAAGAGAAAGAGATAATTAGTACATATGTCAGAGCAAGCATTTAAAAGTACTAAGATGAAGAACATACATTTTCCTCAATATAGTTCAAGCAACCATCATTGGGCACGAAGGCAGCAATCTTCTTGCCATTCTTCACAAGCTGCACACGGGCACACTTACGGATGGCAGAGTTAGGCTGCTTGGCCTCAATACCACTGCAACAGAGTCATCACATATTAGCTTCACCTCATAAGACATGGGTAAGAAAACCATATTGTGCATTTTATTTTTGAGGACAACATATTGTGCATTTTAACATACATCTTCTCCAAAACAATGCCCTTGGCGTGAGATGACCCAGCGAAGGGTTTCTTCCACTCATTACCCAAGTGGCTCTTCTTGTAGGCCTTATCGGCCCGCCTCTGGTTCCTGCGGTGGGTCTTGAGCTTGCGCCCAGCTCCCATACCACGCGTCTTACTGAAATGAGATTAATTCTCGGTTACAACATAACAAAAATTATTGCATGTATCATAAAAGATTAACATTTGATTCATCAAAACCAGCAGGCTATTATCTAAAGAATAAAGCATGCCACAGTATGAGTAACAAAAGTACATACTCCAGGAATGGAGCAAGAAACAGATGGCAATGGGACGAAAATATGGGTAAAGAAATGGCTGCAGATTTGAAGGCAACAGTCTTGCACAAACTGGGTCTGCTAAATTTTCATATCAACTGAACAGAATACATACATCTCCTGCATGTCCAAATGACTCGTTACAAATAATGGGTTGGGGGAAACAGCTGTACTACAAAACTAAGGAAGACACCTTGATCAGAGTGTATGCTACCATGCATAACCCCCAGATCCAAGATTAGGACCAAGGAAAATATGACTACACAGCAGCAACGAATTAATGTCGCTTATGAATATGTTTGGCGCTGACGTTGTAACTGTTGAAGTGTATAAGTGAATTGTCTGGCCCTTTCCATCAGATCGGTCTTTTGGAATAGTGGTCAGCGCATGAAGCTTGACATGGTATCAGAGCCAAGGTCTCGAGTTCGAGTCCTGGTTTGCGCAATTTGTTTTAAAATTGTTGCTGCCCCCTCTTTGTCCACGTATAGGCCTCTTGAGCCATACCTCTGAGACTCGCGCGCCGTCGCTCTCTTCCGGTTGCACGTGTTGGCCTCTCCCTCCCCGAGTCACACGTGAGAGGGGGTGTTGAAGTGTATAAGTGAATTGTCTGACCCTTTCCATCAGATCGGTCTTTTGGAATAGTGGTCAGCGCATGAAGCTTGACAGTAACATCTGATCAGCACCTGACCGTCCATAAGCTCGGCTTCATGACACACGATTTGCACAATCTACCTAACCAAATAACATCGAGAAAGCTCCCGCCATGCCTCTAAATAACGCAGTACTGAAGGCACAAGAGTACCACTCAAGGCCATGAATCAACCATGAAAGTTCATCGTAAGAGTGTTGACGGCGAGCTTACCCCATGTTGACGGAAGGGTGCGGAAGATCTCAGAGGTGGCGACAAAAAGGCACAGAGTGTGGGGATCCAAACGATCTCGACCGTTCAACGCTAGATCCAACGGACCGAATCACCGCTAAAACACATTGTCAGCCTTCATTCTTTTGGACGGTTTTGCCCTCCCACCAAATTGCATGACACGCACGTATGCTGCCAAAGCGATACATTCTTTTTCCTGCCAAACCAACATCTGAGTTAATAAGGGAGTAATTCAGATAATTAATTAGGGGCACGGATGTTTAGAGGAATTAAAACCTCCAGCTTTGCATACCCGTGTTGTTATTTTGGAAAGTGCCAGCAATTTGCCATAATAGCGGCAATCAATTTGGATATTATTGGAGGTAGGAGAGTGTGAAAATTAATGCAGCGATTTATAGAAGAAATATCATGGCGATGATATGTGATGTTTCGACCTTGGATAAAAATACAGTATTAAATTAGACATTACCACAAAACCAGCTTCAGGAGGGCACAAAACTTAGACGCGCATTGCGCGTGCAAAATTACTAGTAGAGGTGAGGGATACGGGCCCTGGACCAGGTCTGCCACGTAGTCCAACATGTGGAGAGTCGTCTGGACCTGCAAATTGGTGATGCAAGTGCAATCCCACCAAAATCCTACTTAGTATAATTTATTTTGTCATTTATGGTGTTTTTGTGCACGTATAATGCACGATTCTTAGAAGATGCAAATTGTTAAGAACTTACAAATCAAAATATCATCATGATAGGCAAGGCAACGCACGGTTCTTAGAAGATGCAAATTGTTAAGAACTTACAAATCAAAATATCACCATGATAGGCAAGGCAACGCATGATTATTTGATCAAACCCTCGTGCCATATGATATGTGTTGGGTACTCCATGCAACTCCCTGCTCTCTTCTTCCTCATTAGTGCATGTATGTAATGCGGGTGCACTCTACATCTGAGAGAATTTTGAAAAGTCACAATGGAGCTCGTCCTACATGGTGCCCTTTACGTCGAAAATTCTGAAAACAATATTTTAAAGTTTCAAAAAAATTGTAAAATTATATCTGGATGTAGCCAATACTGTATCATGCACTTGTAAAAAACTTCAATATAAAATTCTTTTTACTCTGGGTAACACAAAAAAAGACAAATTCTCACAACGTTTGGATGTGCACTATTCACATACCTAGATCTAAATTTTTATCTTTTTTGTATAGCATATAATACAGCGTATTTTGGATTTAGATTTTGCACATTTGTAAGAACATCATTGGGTATATGTACATATTTTTCTCATAATTTCTAGAAACTTTAAAAAAAAATTCAAAAGAAAGGGCTACATGCAGCCTGGGACCCAAAACGACGCACTCATTAGAATTTCTGCTACTTTGATGAAGCCACGTCAAGTTGAGCACGAGCACCCTGGCGCGTGGCTCCAAGCGCTTCATCGTTGGGGGCAATGTATCATGTTTCCATCCATGCTCATTTTGTTGGGATAGCACAAACATTGGTTCTTGCCACATGGTTTCACTTGGCTTTGCAACGTGACCAGTGGCTACGGCTCGCCACGCCCTGCTGCGCCTCCTCGCCATCCTCCATGACCTAATCACAACTCTGTCGATTACAACGCAACCTAACCGCAACTCTGTCGATTACAAGTTGAGTTGTGTGATATGGGTCCTATGGCGGTAAACTACTCAGATCGTATACTCCCTCCGTGTCAAAATATAAGTCGCACTAGTCACTTACCACACATATGTATGTAGACATGTTTTAGTGCATGCACTAAAACATGTCTACATACATATGTGTGGTAAGTGACTAATGCGACTTATATTTTGATACGGAGAGAGTATATGTTTAGCCTAGCACAACGGTCAATTAATACACTTGTTTGCTAATTTTTCAACCCTTGTTTTGCTTACTTGCACACAAAACTCATAAAATAAAACTCTGAAACACACACAATATGAAATTATGGAGTGCAAGTAAGCCATAACCTATTACAAAAGAATATTCCCCAAGATTGCGTTTTGCAGCATTTTGCAACATCAAAACCAGTAGCAAGGAGTTCACAGTCATCAAAAATAGCTGTCGAGGAAGTAGCAGAAAATCCACCCTCGTTCACGGCATTGCAATTAGTTCTCCTTGGTCTTGCTGCACAAGACTGGGCGGGAGCAACAAGGGCTCCGATCACCGCTATCAATCGATGGAAAACCCAGTACAAGGAAAGCAAGAAATTATATAAAGTAAACGGGCAAAAAGGTGAACCAGTCATCCCAGGGTAATGGAACTCATAACAGTAGTAGCACTATCCTTTAACAGGAACAAAATCTGACAAGGCATAGTTTTCGCCAACATGATTCTCAATTTAAAGAGTGCACTCTAAACACAAAGGAACCAGCCTCCTTAAACATCGAAAAGCCAACACAGTCTACTCCATGCTTGCCAGTCAAGATGATCAGCAATCTAAGACCTGGGCTTCTCCTTCTTTTCCTTGAAGAGGGCGAGCAGAGACACACCAGATACCTTGACGACCTTGAACCGGACACCGGGAATATCTCCCACGGCGTGCCCCTTCCGACCGAATCCAGCAATCAGCACCTCGTCCTGGATAACAAGAGAAAGAGGACTATTGGTACATACATGGCACAGCAAGCATTTGAAAAGTACAAGATGAAGAATATACATTTTCCTCAATGTAGTTCAAGCAACCATCATTGGGTACGAAGGCAGCAATCTTCTTGCCATTCTTCACAAGCTGCACACGGGCACACTTACGGATGGCAGAGTTAGGCTGCTTGGCCTCAATACCACTGCAACAGAGTCATCACATATTAGCTTCACCTCATAAGACATGGGTAAGAAAACCATATAGTGCATTTTAACATACATCTTCTCCAAAACAATGCCCTTGGCGTGAGATGACCCAGCGAAGGGTTTCTTCCACTCATTACCCAAGTGGCTCTTCTTATACGCTTTATCCGCCCACCTCTGGTTCCTGCGGTGGGTCTTGAGCTTGCGCCCAGCTCCCATACCACGTGTCTTACTGAAATGAGATCAATTCACGGTTACAACATAACAAAACAACATACCAAGCAACAGAGCAGCTTAACATTTGATTCATATAAAAATCAGAATGCTAATATCTAGCAACATAATGAAAGCACTTCAGCATAAGTAACAGAAGTAAAAACAATGAATGCAGCTACAGATGGCAATGGGTAGGAAAGGCTACGGATTTAAAGGCAAACGTGTTGCAAAAGTGTGCTAAATTTTTCGTATCAATGAACATAATACTTTATCTCCTACATGACGAAGTGACTCGTCACAGAACATGAGTTAGTGGAAACAGATGTCTACTGCTAAACTAAGGGAGATCCCTTGATCAAATTGTATGCTACCATGCATACCTCCCCAGATCCAATATTTGAACCAAGGAAAATATGACTACACAGCAGCAACGAATTAGTATCGCTTATGAATATGTTTAGTGCTGACGTTGTGTAATCTGATCAGCACTTGACCGTCCATAAGCTTGGCTTCATAACACACAATTGCACAATCTAACGAAACAGCGATAAAAAGCTCCCGATATGCCACTACATCACGCACTGCTGACTGAAGGCACGAGACTAGACCACTGACTCCAGATCAATAATTCCAGCAACGAAGCAACAATGGAAAATACATCGTGAGAGTGCGACGGCAAGCTTACCCCATGTTGACGGAAGGTGTCGGGAGATCTCCGAGGTGGCGGCTACGGCGGCGGCGGCGCGAGGAGCTCGAGCTTGGGAGCGGCGGCGCGAGGAGCGAGCTTGGCGGCGGCGGTCTGCAACAAAGGGAACGATGGAGGCGGGCAGGGGCAGGCGAAGATATTTATATGTGCTGCCTAGGGTTTGCTAGTGGATGGCTGCCTTCCTTGTGGGCTTGCTCAAGTTAAATCACGGCCCAACCCAACCCGTTGAAACCCTGACGGCCCAGGCCCACTGTCCAACACCGGTTTTCCACATCTCCAGAGACCACTCCCATCTCCAGAACTTTCCTCCTCGCCTCCGCCTCCGCCTCCTCCCAGCTCCAAACCCTCGCATCGCGGCGGCCTCCTCTTCCCGCCGCCCAAATCCCAGCCCAGCCGGACCCTAGCTAGAACAAGGAGGATGCCGCCGAAGAAGGCTCCGGCGAAGGCGGACCTCGCGAAGAAGCAGAAGGTCGTGGAGGACAAGACGTTCGGACTCAAGAACAAGAACAAGAGCAAGGCCGTCCAGAAGTACGTCCAGCAGATCAGCCAGTCCGGGCAGGTCAAGCCCGACGCAGCCAAGGTCGCCGCCAAGGTACGTACGGGAGAACACTCAGATCGAAGCTCTCAATATATTCCCCCATCCGATTGCTGACGTTTTCTTCTTCTTCCTGCTGTGGATTTGGATGCGCAGAAGAAGAAGGAGGAGGAGAAGGCGCGCGAGAAGGAGCTCAACGATCTGTTCAAGGTCGCCGTCAGCCAGCCCAAGGTCCCCGTTGGTATGGCTTCCTCTCCTTGTCACTATTCTAGTGCATATTAGGCTCATTAAGAATCCACTGTTTGGTTATGTTGCTTACGTGAGTTTATATATGGACATGATGGTCTGGAAGTAGTTCCTGTAATACTGGTGTCTCTGGTGTTGATTCCTGCTTATGTAGATATGATTTTATTAGTTTCTCAACGTGAACCCCTATAAGCTTTTCAAGTCCCACAGGCTGCAAATGCGAATTGTAATCTTTCATTAGAAGATGTGGCAAGTATAAATACTGGCAGTTTGTCCGTGAGGTGTCGTAATTTCTGTTCTCATGCTAGATACTCATTTCTTTATTACGTGCTATTTCTTGTGCAGGTGTTGATCCCAAGTCGATACTTTGCGAGTTCTTCAAGGCTGGACAATGTACTAAGGTTTTAAGTGCAAATTCTCACATGACCTGGCTATCCAGAGGAAGGGTGAGAAGATTGATATTTACAGTGACAAGCGTGATGGAGGTACATAAATGATTCTCACCTCATATGTTTTGGAGTTATTCAAAATGCTCAGTAGAAGTTCACATGTTCTTTGTCATGGACAGAGGAGGATACAATGGATGAATGGGATCAGGAGACCCTTGAGAAGGTTATCGAGCAAAAGAATGCAGAGTACCAGCAGAACAAACCTACTGATATTGTATGCACTATCCTGAATCTGTTATGTGCACACTTTATAAGCGTTCCTCACTATTTGAAATGTCACTTTAATTTTCCTTTCTGTTATGAAAGAATAAGGAATCATACTAATATCCATGTTTTGTAATATACAAATAGGTGTGCCTGATGATAGAATACTAGTTCTAGTTCCATTTTACAATTTGTATTGTGTGGAAACTCTCTATGTCGCAGTGTGGTTAAGATTTGTTATCATCAAGGATTTCGAGTAGAGTTCTGCGTGATACATTGCTACACACTGACATAATCTCCAGAAGTCAACAGCATTATCATGTACTCCCTCCGTTCACAAAAGGATGTCTCAACCTATCTCAAATATGTATGTATCTACACACTAAATCATGACTACATACATGCAAATTTGAGAATGATTGAGACATCCTTTTGTGAACGGAGGGAGTAGTAACTAAACGCACTAGCTATAGAGCTCAGTAAGACGTTCCTTTAGTCATGGATAGTGGGTTTACTGACTTGTGTTGAATAACAATCCATGGACACTGATGACAGTTCTGCAATTCTGTGCTAATTTACCTTTTTTTTCATTGTATTTACCTTTGTAACCCTGTTATGATGATATCAGTGTTTTCTCTCTCTGTTTCCTGTTCTTTTTTTTTGGTTAACTTGGTTCTTAACTTGTATTGCATTACTTGAAATAGCACATCTCGAAAATACTTAAAAGATAGCACTCATAGGATCAAAGCCTCATCTCACCATCCTGATTTAAAATGAAAATGCAGTGTTGAGCACAGAACAAAACACCACTTATTTTCCTACTTATCCAATTATCCCCCCATTGACATGTAAAACCAGGTGAAATTAGTATCCTATCTTTTTCCCTATCCACAAGACTTTCTTGTTTTGGGTAGGATGATAATTTTGCTAACTATTTTGTTTTGTAGGTTTGCAAGCATTTTCTTGATGCTGTGGAGAAGAAACAGTATGGATGGTTTTGGGTTTGCCCAAATGGTGGCAAGGAGTGCCGATACAGGCACGCCCTTCCGCCTGGCTATCTACTTAAATCCCAGATGAAGGCCTTACTAGAAGAAGAGAGTCAAAAGGTTGCAATTGAAGATGAGATTGAAGATCAGGTAAATGAAGATCAGTAGAAATCCTCAATGCCTGGAACAGTGAACACTTGTTCCTTTTCTGTTATATATCTAATAAATGATTTTGGAATTGCCGTGACGTTCTCTCTTGCCTGTTCATTTAACAGCGCAGAAAGGTTCAAACCACAACCCCTATGACTACAGAATTGTTCATGGAATGGAAGAGGAGGAAGGCAGAAGAAAAAGAGGCTGGGCTGGCCGCCTTGAGGGCAGATAGGGCTAAGAATGACCGCATGAGGTAACCTTATTTTCTTTTGATTACATGTTATGAAGCTCTTCTGGTACTTATCATGATTGTGCTTGTTCTTGTATCCAGTGGCCGCGAGCTGTTCATGGCCGATGCAAGTGTGTTCGTTGATGATGCTGAAGCATATGAAGTTTATGAAAGACGTGACGAATCACAAGCTAGTCAAGAACAGGTAAAATTTCCCACGACCAAATTAGCTCTTCACTAGTGTCAAAGTCAAAGTACTAATGAGATGTTCTAGCATCAGATTGCGAGAACGGAAAGGGCCTTGATCAGTATAAAACAAGAAAGATATGATTAAACTATACCTGGGATAGCCACACCCACTTGAATGCTGTCATCGTTTCGAATGCCGCCAAAGCCCCAAAAATGGTTCCATAGAAGTGGTATGTTATGTTACTTATGTACTAGATTTTTGCTTGAGAGAGGCCCATTGCTTGGAGCCTTGGAGGTGAGGTGACGAAGAAGATTTTTTTTCAGTTTCTTGCTTAACTACAGAGATTACACTATTCCTTCTATAGAACTTGACCCGACGGGCTTAGGTATTCCCTTATATATCAAGACTCGTCTAACCTAGAAATCTTATCTCAACTATATTAGACTTTGTCCCGATCACTTGCGTACGTATGCTCTTTTCAATTGTTTGCTTGGCTGACTAGGTATAGCTGTTTTGAAAGAGACTAAAAAAGAAAAAAAAATGGAAGCACTACCTTTTCTTGTGCTGTGTTTTTTTGCAAGGATTTTGAAATGCCTATACATAATTGGGCATGCGTGCCATGTGGGCTTTGTTTAGTTTGAGCCCAACCTTTGCCTCGCGAAAATTTTGGTGTAGGTTTTACTTGCTAATAGGCTGGCCAATATTGGCAAGAAAAATGAACTAGAGTATGCTGTTTTTACAGTGTTGCTAGCTACGTAGCACCGATACTTCAAAACCTGGCGTATCCGCGTACCGTACTTTGCCGATACTCCGATACTCCGCCGATACTCCGATACACGTATCCCTGGCGTATCCTATTTTCCTGAATTAAAAAAGAAAGAAAAGAATGCCGATACTCCGAGGATACTTCGACGATACTTCGGCGATACCTGGAGTCTACGAAGCGAGATACCGATACCTGAAATCTATGTGCTACTGATGGTGAAGAAGCATGGCAGGCAGCCAGACTTCTTTTGGTGCTACCAATATCTGGAGTGAGATACCGACGACATGTCGTCTGCAGGCATCGGCATGGCAAGCAGCCAGTCTTCTTTTGGTGGTAGTTCAAGCAAAAATAGTTAGTGCTAGTTAGCTACTGATGGTAAAGAAGTTGGGGCTGGGGCTAGTGCATTGTGGAATTGATGAATGATAACTATTCAGTCATTGAGGACATGAAAAGGCAATAAATGGGGCAGTATTTTCATCTCATCTCACCATCTCAGTATCCCACAGCATTTGAATTTTTCTGTCTTTATTACATGGCATATTATTATTTTACATATGTACTCGCCGTATCGCCGTATTGCTGTTTTTTGAAATTGCCGTATCCCGTATCGCCGTACCCGTGTCGCCGTATCCGTCTCGCCGTATCGGTGCTACGTAGGTTGCTAGTTTAGAGCGATTTTGCTTCCGACTATGATGACTAGTCAGGGCCCGATTCAGCATGTATATGTGGGTTTGGCATTTGAAGGAGAACCGAAACATTGCTAAAGCATAATTGAATACTAAGAGAAGGGATTTCACAGCACATGAAGGTCCTTAACATCATCAGGGATGCGGGGCCTGCTGAAATTGCTCAGGACGAAATTCTGTGACCGAATGTTTCAGATGAAACCTCCAATATTGTGAACCTAAATAGGAAAGTGAAGTTATTGATACTCTCATGTACACCGAGCTCTCGGTCCTTCTTGCCACTGCCAGTGTTACGCAAGAATGGAGTTTGGAGATCTGCACTTGCAGAAGTGGACCGTTGAGAAAGAAGTAGAGAATGAAGGAAACATAAACCAGCCTACAATAAAATTTGCCTGACATCTGGAATGCATTGAATGCAGGCTGGTTTGCACAAATCGTATTCAATACATTAATCTCTTTATTGATGTTTATGTTCTGAATTTCCTTCTGCAGGGTAAGAAAAGCCAGGATGATGGTCCGAGCTCATCAACCTCTAATGGCAAGGAGGGCGATGAGGAGCCAGATGACGAAGATATGGATGACGATGATGATCTAGACCTTGATGAACTAAATGAACTTGAAGCAAGCCTGTCGAGAACTTCAATTCAAATTCGAGAACCAGGCGAGGGGACATCATCTTGAACAGGAATCATCTGGATAGTCATTGAGAAGCCGTACTCCATTTTTGAGCTCCAGGTCGACCTACTTGCTTTAGAAACAAAAGGGTGGAGCTTAGATGCAAGTGGACCCTAGTTTTAAGAGACTATGATCATCATCTGTTGTTGGTGAAGCAATGATGAATTTACTGATGCCCAGTAGTGTTATGACCACATGACAATTGATGTTTTCCTGTGTTGTCCAGTTATGTTATCTTTGGGTTATTTTGTACTTGTGAATAACAGCACTAAAGTTTTTCTTTGCCTTGTGCAAACCTAAAAGATAAACTTTGGTGCGAACCTATTTATAAGTGGTGCCCCCTTTAATTTTCTTCTGTGGATCTTAGATCACTTGAGAATTAGTTATTCGTGCATCAAGAATCAGCATAGACTTTTCTTTTTGTTCAATTCATTCGTTTCTGCATGGTTCCTCTTGAATTGTTGGGTCATCCTGGATAGGCACGATTATGGGCCATACTCGAAGCCTCGTGGCGGTTAACTCATGCTCTGCTATGTTCGCCTTTAATGTGATCCTTATTTAGCCGGTGGAGCATTTCATATACACTCACGATTCTCCTAGTGTAGGAATCACACAGTTATCTTGACCTCCATTTGGTCAAGCAGTTTTTCCTTATCCGGTACTCCCTCCGTCCCAAAATAATGGTCTCTAATTTGCTCACAAGTGAATGTATCTAAACATAAAACGACCTTGGACCGTTCCCCTCCTCCCGCACAGTAGAGAGAGGCGATTTCTGAGACCCCCACTGTTCCCACCTCGCCGCCGGCGATTCGCGTGATTTCCCACCTTCCGGCGGCCGCTCCGGCGGCGGGAGGGTGAGGAATCGCCGGATCCCGGCGTGTACATAGTGTAGGAAGCAGTAGGGCCCTAGCCGGCGTCGTCATGGAGGTGGTGGCGTGGCCGGTGTTGTGTTTGCAGGTGGTGCTCGTCCTCTTCGGCGGTGAAGCTCCTTGGAGCTCCACGGCGTAGCGTCGCCCCCTTCCTCGCGCTCGCGGTCCTCTGGGATCGCTGTGTGCGGGGCTCCCCCTCTGGATCTTGAAGCGGCGGATCCAGTTGCTTTGAAGCAGATGGTGGTGATGCAAGGCGGTGCTGCCGATGGAGTAGGGTGGAGGCTCTTCGGGGTTCGAGGATCGACGACTTCCCATCCACTAGAGGGCTTCTTCCGTTCCAAGGCTTGTGGGAAGATGCAGCGGCGACGAGTCATCGGCACGTCCTCCTCCTCGCCGGCGACATCGAGTTGCAGAAGGACCTGTTTGTATTTTCTATCTTTGTGGTGTTCCTTTCTGTCTACTTGCTGTAATCACCAGATGTTTCTTTACAAAAAAAAGAATGTATCTAAACATGAAACATGTCTAGATAAATCCACTTTTTGATAAATCTGAGACACTCATTTTGGGACGGAGGGAGTATTTCTTTTGCTCTTTAATTCAAAATGGTGTCTCGACTCTCAAGAATAGTAATACGTGTACTATGAACTGTGCTTCAGTAATCATTTGGGATTTCTTTTGCTTTTTAATGTAAAATGGTGTCTTGACTCTCAAGAATAGCCCGTGTAAATAAAGATAGAGATAGCAACAAACTCGATGCATAGTAAAACTCAAAACTCATGACTTGTTGTCGTAGGTTAACTAACCAAATCATAGCCAAAAGGCTTTTCAGTTCTTTTTATGTCGTTGCGGGGATACTTTCGTTACGGATGCAGCAACCTTTCGTTGATAAGACACCGGATCAACGTGGCCGTTCCATCCAGAGGTAGCATATAAATTCAGGTAGAATGTAGCAAGATCATCATGGTTGAATTAACATCAGACTGGAAAACCAAAGCATTGCATATGCATAAAGCAAGAAAAGGATGAGGCGATAATACTTGCCGACCGTCTATGGTACTCCCTCTGTTTTTTAATATAAGAAGTTTTAACATTTGTCTACATTCACATGTATCTAGATGTATGTAGACATATTTTAGTTTGTATGTGCACTCATATTAGTATGCATGTAGACAACATGTTGAATAGCTAAAACCTCTTATATTTATGCACGGAGGGACCGACGGAGTACATCCCTGGCTAGCGACACGGAGCAACGAGAAGACAACACAAGCAGAACCCCTGCTACGCATACAGACAAGTGCAAGGACGTGAAACTTATCCTCGCATGCACGTACAAGATCACAAGACAGTACAGTAGACCTTACGGTCGACACTACACACGACCAAACCGTAGCAAGTAGCGTTAGCCGCCGGTCCATGTGCGCTTAGAAGGACCAGGGTTGTTGTTTGCAAGCGTCACACGACACAGATACACACACACACACACACACAGAACGTACGTGATGGCTTTACACTGGTCGGCTTCTCATTTCTTCTTGCCGGTACCGGGCGCGGCCGGCGCTATTTTGCCCCGGCAGATTTCTTGCCGCCGGTGGCTGCGTCGTAGACAAGCACGCCGTGGTCGCGGCGGCAGCGACGATGTGCTTGGCAATGTTCTCCTTGATCTGTCCCCTCCGCGGCAGCGGGCTCCCCGACGGCGTCTTGGTGGCCATGCTGCGGCTGACCGGAGCGCGGCTGCTAGTTGACATTGATCGAGAGGCAAGCAGGGTTACTCGATTGCTACTGGCACCCTGCGGCTGCGCTCTTAGTGATCGATCTGGTGAGAAGTGCGTGTGTTTTGAGCATGGAAACGGCACCGGCTGGCCGGGGTTTAAATAGGCTCAGGCTCAGGGGCACGCGTGTAACCAGCCGGGGGCGGATGGATGGATGGATGAGAGAAGCCGATCCACGACGACTTGATCACTTGAGGTAGTGGAGGTGGTCAAGACCGTCGAGGTTCTTTTGTTTAAGTGACAAAAGCCGAGACGGGATCGGGGGCAGGTGGTAACTAGCTCACTGGTGGACTGATGAGTGTGCGCCATGGTGGGCGTGCTGAAAGTTTCCCCCTCGCGTTCTCACTACATGGAAAGGGACAAAGGCTTTGATCCGGTTGATGATTCGCGTCCGAGTTGGGACTTGGGAGGCAGTCAGGTTCCAGCACACGCGAAAGCTCAACACACAGCTCCTGGCCCATGCATCAGCTCGAGATTACGGTCGAGCACTAGACCCAAGACTTGATTGACGACTACTCACTCCACATACCGATAGCGTCGGTCGACGGTCGTCGAGCTCAAGTTCTAGCACTCCACCCAGCGGCACCCCAAACCAGCCCCAAAAGTTTAATAAGTTGCCAGACACGAAAAACGGCCACATCGGCATCCCATGTGTTCGGCTCGACTCAATTCGGTCTGGCATGCCGAGCGGGACTACAAACTTGGGGGCAGACTCGGAGTTGCCGGAGAGCGCCCGGACACGCCATTGGATAGGCAAGACCCACATGTCAGGCGGCCAGTGGCGATTAATGGCGTCGTGCATGAGGTTCCCAGGCGATGTGATAGTGCCCCAAGCGACTAGACAAAGTTGTGCCTTTCCCACGCTTTGCATTTACGACTGTGCCAATGCCAGTCCACCCGTCGGCATTGCGTGCAAAGACACACCTAGCATTTACACCGGCGCACTGCCTCCTCGGCCACTCCTGCTGTATAAAGAACGCCCTCGCCGTGGTGCAGCTTCCACGATCTTCTACTTCATTCTCGTCCCTAGCCGGCGCAGCTCTCCTCCCCATCCCTGCTATGCCAAACAATTTTGAGGCTGACAGTTCGAGGGGAGGCTGCAGCCTCACCCTCGAGCAGGCACCATTTCCATCGCTATGGGCCGCTCGTCCCACCCGACTTCTGCCTACCCAAGGGGGTGGGTGGTTAGCGTTGACAGCCTCGCCGTGCCACCCATCCCCGCCACCCCCGTTCGAGGCGTTCAACCTCACCGTCACCACGCGGCGGAATGAGATGACACAAGCCCAACAGCTTCTCTGAGACAACGTTGCAACTGCGCTGCCTGGAACGACCACTTCCAAAACGACCACAACGCCGAGGTGGCAAGGTGTGACGACGTGCGAAGGTCGTCGCGATACAATGCCGGCGACGAACATTTCTGGTGGGAGTCCACTTGCCATTGCGGCAGCTCGTGCGCACGCCGCAACCGGGAGCGTCGTCCCATTCTGGCTGCTACCACCGATGCGGCGTGCCACTCCCAGGGCGAACACAACCGCCTGCCACCGGGTGAAGGAGGAGCGCCTCTCCCCACCTCAATGGGGGGAGGTGACGGCGGCATCATATCTGCAACATGCAGGATCGCCGCATGCCACGTGGCGGCCCGGTGATCCGCGCCTTTGCCCCACCGATTCACGATGTCCCGGCTCGACGTTCTCTACCTCGCGGCTGCCTGTACCTACCTACATAGGCCGAAGTAGGAGCCACTGCTGATGGAGGTGGTGCCCGCGGACTACCATGTGCCGTCTCCATTATGCGACGACACGCACGACAACAAATGCACTGCTTGAGCTGGGCTCTGGTTGCGCCGGCTACGGAGCTCGAGGAGTACTCGCGGGCTTAATGAAAACCACCGAGTTCACGGCTAAGCAGGCCTCCTCCTCCGACGGCTGGGGCAGCCCTTCCACTTCGCGCGCGGGGCCTCGGGATGCCGCCTCCATCTCTCGTGCTGCCTCCTCCTCCACCGTCGTCTACATCGACAGCGACAACGACGATGACGACATCAAGTGCGTCGATTGGGACACCCTCGGACACGACGACGAGGAGTAGGGGGGTAGGTTTAGGCCGGCCTTGTGTTTAAATTTCATTCAAATCAGTATAAAGCATAAATACAACAAAGTTAGAATGAAAATTTAAACCTTAATTTGTAAAAAAAATTGTTTTGCGCACCAGCACCCCCAAAATTGACCGGACGAGTGTCCGACACTCCAAAGCCGACATAATTAAGAGGAGCCGAACAAATTTCTGGGTGCCGGTGTACATGCTCTTACCGTCACCACAATCTCAATTCTCCCATTGAGTTTCTACTGCCAACCTGCTGCCAGCCGGGCACCATGCGTGCACGCACCAGAGTCCAATTTGGAACCCACAGTTTTGTTTTGTCTGCAAGTAACGCTTGTGCCCGATCGAGTCGCTTGACCGGGAGGGAGATGCATGCACAATGGCATACCAGAGTCCTCCTCACAGCAGAGCACACGGGATAAAAATATATAAACAGGACGATTCGTAAACCTAAGAACAGATTATTCTGCTGCTCTCTGTTTACAGTTTCTTTCCGGTCAATTGCTTTTGATCCACACTAGCTAGTCTTGAACGGAACAATTGAGCGAGCCGAAAGGATGGCACGGAAAGCCTTGATACTTTTCGGACATACTAGGTAAATTTAGCGCGGCGTCACGCTGCGTCCGTAGTGTAAAATTGGGATGTTCTATAATTCTGATATAATTTTTTTGTTCGTCTATTTAAATTTATGTAGGAACTTAAGAGCACGTCTGCATAAATATAGAAAGAAATTAATGATATCTTTATCCTTTTTTGCGAGTAGAGAAGATAGTATAGAGAGGTGTAGAGATAAAGCACACGTTTCAGAAACTTTGATTAAAGAGTTTGTACTCTGTTTTAGTATATGCATAGAAGCACTGAATAAGAGAAAACTAAAGAAAGGAGGTAGGACACGTATTGTAGTTTGGTAGCTGATTTGGAGGCCGTTAGATTATTATGTGTAGTAGTATTAGGTGTAACAGTGCAAATATTTTTTATAGTTGATTTCATTAGTATAGAGTGTTTTTAATAGTGGGAGTAATATAAACCGTGGCCGAATTTATGCTTAGGATTACGTAGAAGTTCGTACATATTGGCATATATATGTACATCACAATAGCAGGAGTACCATTGATTTGTCATCTAAAATTGACAAGTTATAATAAAACATACACTGATAGGAAACTCAGATGTACTTGAGCAAATATAGATTGTGTATTTGAAAGTCGTCATAGGGATCCCTTACTTTTTCTAGAAGAAACTAAACCAAGGTAAGCATTGTATAATTCTTCGTTACACAGTTTAATGACGACTATAGTTATATACATGCCGCCGCACCCGCGGGGTTATATTTGTTGTTTTAAGAGTCATGTAGGCATTTTTTGTTTATTCTTTTTTTTTGGCAGTTGGGTGGATGATCATTGTTATGGAGGTCGCTGCCGCTAGATGGACACTTTAGCCTCGGCGTAGGAGATGTATGAGCAAACGTGGTGTATAGTGAACGAAATTGTATTGGTTGTGTGGACTTATTGTCGTTTGCGTTTGGTCGCATGCGTTTTGAAGAGCCGTTGTTCTAATTGACTATCATGTAGTTGTCAAAAAACTGAGATGGGAAGGGAAAATAATAGAGGGAAAAGGAGAGGGGGATGTACAACTACTAACTAATTTGTTTTAAAAGGTAGGAAATGTTTAGTGTTTTTTGTATGGAGTAAGTGTTGGAAGATTTTTTTTATTTGGCGAATTTAGGCATCCAAATGGAATTAATGTAGACCGTTAAGAAGTAGGAAAAAAATATACGGGAAGTAAAAGTTAAAAAAAGCAGTGGAAATCTGTTAGAAGCGCACAAAAAGAAATATTTGTGCGTAATGTTCGTAAAAAGAAGGGCGGGAAAAAAATTAGGGTAAACTAAAAGGGGAGAAACCTGTTAGGAGGAGAAAAAAACTGTTCGCGCTGGCACGCCGCAACCGTAGAGTTATTTTTGTTGTTTTTAAGAAGCATGCAATTATCGCATGCGTTTTGAAGAGTCGTTGTTCTGATTGACTAAAAATGGAAGTAATAGAAAAATAAAGAGGAGAAATGTTCTCTATCGTTAGGTCCAGTAGTGAACCGCAACAAACTGAAATAATGGCCTACCTAAGGTCGACGTAGTAGAACTTGTGATATGCATGGCATAGCCAAACGAAGTCATCATTTTCCACATATGTTGAGTATCTTGTAGTTGTCAAAAAACTGAGATGGGAAGGGAAAATAATAGAGCGAAAAGGAGAGGGTATGCACAACTACTAACTAATTGGTTTTAAAAGGTAGGAAATGTCTAGTGTTTTTTGTATGGAGTAAGTGTTGGAAGGTTTTTTTATCTGGCGAATTTAGGCATCCAAATGGAATTAATGTAGACCGTTAAGAAGTAGGGAAAAAATATACGGGAAGTAAAAGTAAAAAAAAAATAGTGGAAATCTGTTAGTAGCGCACAAAAAAGAAATATTCGTGCGCAATGTTCGTAAAAAGAAGTGCGGAAAAAAATAGGGTACACTAAAAGGGGGAGAAACCTGTTAGGAGGGAAAAAAATTGTTCGCGGCGGCACGCCGCGACCGTAGAGTTATTTTTGTTATTTTTAAGATGTATGCAATTATATATGGAAGTAATAAATATAAAGAGGAATTTCTAAGAATACCGTGTATTTTGAAATTGAAGTCGTGCGAAAAGAATAGAAAGAATCAATGTTGCCTCTATCAAACTCTAATATGGTCTTACGCTGCGCTCATGTCAATTTAAAATTGTGGTTAGGTTGATTTGGAAGTTCGTGTACTTGTAGATTTAATTTGCTTGTGCTAGCCGGCAGTTTTTTTTTATCGGGTGCATTTGTAGTAGAATTGAATGTTAGTACGAAATCTAATATGGTCTTACGCTGCGCTCGTGTCAATTTAAAATTGTGGTTAGGTTGATTTGGAAGTTCGTGTACTTGTAGATTTAATTTGCTTATGCTAACAGGCAGTTTTTTTTTTCTCGGGTGCATTTGTAGTAGAATTGAATGTAAGTAAACAAATAGTAGCTTGTAAATGTTTGCTGGATTTGGAGTTGTTTTGTTCTTTTCACATGTTTGGGGGAGGGCGGGGCGGTGGAACTATTGTTCGTGAGAAGGTCGACTGCCGTTGAGTGACAATTGGTTATTGTGATATGTGTGTAATGATATTAGAAGCAACAGTAATATTTCGATTAGTTAGTTTTAGAGGATTGGAAATATGTACGCTATTCTGGTGCCTTGATTGTAAATGAAGTTAATACAGGAAAAAATTGGAAAAATAATATGTCAGTGCAATATGAAATATATATGGTGCTTAAAATAATGTTACTGAAATTAGTTTGGGAAAAGTTATTTGGTGGTGGGTTAGTAAAATTAGTCTGTAATATGTGGAGAACGCAACGATCTTTGCGCAAAAGAACCGGTTTTATTCCTGGCTGCCGAGTCACATGGGCCGATTTATTTTGTTTGGAAAACGCGAGAGCTTTGCTAGGAAAAACAGCGAGCACTGTTAAAGTGAACATATGTATGTCCGTCAAAATAGAAAGGTTAAAACATGAAAATTGCTTGGAAGGGTGATAGCAATCTACTCGTGAAAGAAAAATTCGAACGGATGACTGAGTGTGACGAATTTGACAAAATTCGTCGAATGTTTTTGCGATTTTGGATCAAAAATTAAGAAGGTAGAGTCGACAAAACTCGAAATCGATCACGGGAATTGAACCTACTCGTCGACGCACATATATTTCGTGTATATTTTTTAAAAAAAATTAAATTGTTCAATTTTACCGGAGGACCGATCCGCAATTTTTGAAAAATCCAGGGACTTTTTTTTGTTGCATAAAGGACATGTACTGTATATGAGCAGAACAGTACACCAGTACCGCACTGTACAACAGTGCACAACAGTCCGCACTGTATATGACCACAGCGCGCTAAAGCTGCCCTCATTAATATATATAGTGAGTAATTCTGCCGTGCACGCATGACGTTACTGAGTATACGTCACGTGCTTAGCACACTCGCGTTGCCGCGCTGTCGTCTTTTTTTTTGGGTAAAATATGGAGTTTATTCCTGATTCATAGAGTTACAATCAGCTGTTACAAGATATGAACTCCGGCTCCTGATGCATCCAGCACATCCTTCGATGCTCAGAGCGCCCATAACTAGGCAAGGCATGTGAAACTCTATTTTGTGATATGTCTACTTTAACTGGACTAAACTCCCTATCCTCTATCGACTTTTTAATTTCAGCGACTAAATGGCCATACGCCGATTGTGATAGCGAACTATCCTTGAGGGCCATCAGTGCACCTGTAGAATCAGACTGGACTATAACAGGAAAGCTTGAGCATTGGATAGCCAGAGCCATAGCGCCCATGATCGCGTGTAATTCCGCCCCGAGGGCGTCATTGCAATGATGGATATGTCGACACATTGCCGCGATTACATCCCTTTTGTGTCTCTCGGGACCATAGTTGCACCAGCCTTTCCATCCGCCGCGGAGAAGGATCCATCAGTAGACAATGCAATCCAGTTCATTGGCGGGGAGACCAGTGCTTCTCAGGAGGAGAACAATAATAACATCACATTTGGTGAAGATGAAATGGGTGACATCAAATAGCTCTAGACCTTCAACAAGCAGTGTTTCAGGGAGAAACAAGCAGAGTGGCTCTAGATTTGGAAAGAGAGAAACGCGAGAGTGTCCCAACAGACTTTTTCTATGTCGCTTTTGTCGTCACCAAGATCAAGGAGGAAGCGCGGAACTGGGTGACCACGGGGCGAAACATTTGTGTAAAATTATGTCACGAGAGTAGGCTTTCGTAATAAGGAGGAGGAGGAGGAGAGGAGGGGGGGGGGGGGGGGGGGGGGGGTGCGAGGTTTTCTCTTACCCCTCACTAACTTGAACCTCGCCCCCTCACTAACTTGTTCGAAAATTTTCTTTCTTGCCTCCGCTTCGAAAAAATAGCTCTAGATCTCGTAGATACACATTGAGGCTCCGCTTGGATTGGCAGTACCAAATTAAGGAGAGTTCAAGGGAGAGTGAGCAAGAAGAAGAAGGGGAGTATACACTTTGAGCGTTTGATCATCGATAACCTTTACCATGCGTCCATGAGCTTAGTTAGCTAAAAAGTTATATGTCATCAGTCAGTTGTGTTGCACAATACTAGCTTGTGCTGTAACGCCTGTGAATTAGTATTTCGAATGGCTCAATCTCGATCCTCGATCTCCATGCAAGGCACATCCCAAATGAGCATATTTAAGCTTTTTGAGTGGCGGCAGTTTGGTACGAGATCCTGAGTTCCTCCGCAGGTCGCTCATATCGTTAGTATCGTCGAGTTAACGTACAGACAAGTGGAAGGACGTGAAAACTTATCCTCGCATGCAACGGTACAAGATCGCTCGACAGTACAGCAGACCTTACACACGAACAAACCTTACTAAGTAGCGTTAGCCGCCGGTCCATGCGCGCTTACAAGGACCAGGATTGTTTACAAGCATCATAACACACACAGACACACAAACGTACGTGATGACAATTATATGGTTGCACTTCCCTTCGCCGTCGCGCGGCTTCTCATTTCTTCTTGCCGGTACCGAGCGCGGCCGGCGCTATTTTGCCCCCGGCAGATTTCTTGCCGCCGTCGGCGCCGCCGGCCGCGTCGCAGACAAGCACCGATGCCGTGGCCGCGGCGGCCGCGGCGATGTGCTTGGCGATGTTCTCCTTGATCTGCCCCCTCCGCGGCAGCGGGTTCGCCGACGGCGTCTTGGTGACCATGCCGCGGCTGACCGGAGTTGACATTGATCGAGGCAGGCAGGGATTGATGTGGTGACTGGTGAGAAGTGCGTGTGTTTTGAGCATGAAACGGCACCAGCTGCCCGGGGTTTAAATAGGCTCAGGCTCAGGGGTACGCGTGTGAGTCCCAACCATCCAGGGGGCGGATCGGATCATGGATGGATGAGGAGAAGCCGATCGACGACTTGATAACTTGAGGGAGTGTGGACTGGAGTGGAGGAGGTGGTCAAGACCGTCGAGGTTCTTTTGTTTAAAAGCCAAAAGCCTAGTCGGGATCGGGGGCAGGTGGTGACTAGCTCACTGGTGGACTGGTCAGTGTGCGCCATGGTGGGCGTGCTCAAAGTTTCCCCCTCGCATTCTCACTACATGGAAAGGGACAAAGGCTTTGATCCGGTTGATGATTCCCGTCCGAGTTGGGAGGCAGCCAGGTTCCAGCACACGCGAAAGCTCAACACACAGCTCCTGGCCCATGCATCAGCTCCAGATTACGGTCGAGCACTAGACCCACGACTTTATTGACCACTTACTCACTCCACATACCGATAGCGTCGGTCGACGGTCGTCGAGGTTCTAGCATCTTCACCGGCAACCCAAACCACCCCAAAAATCTAACGGGTACACCGGCATCCCTAAATATTCGGCCAGACTCGATTTCTATCCGGTAACATCGAGTGGGACTCCAAACTTGGGGGCGGACTCGGAGCTGCCGGACAGCGTCCGACACGCCCTCCGACAGATAGGACCCACATGTCATTCACACAAGGCAGCCAGTGGCGATTAATGGCGCTGTACATGTAGGAGGTTACCGAGTCGACGCGATGACGATGCACGAAGCGACGGGACAACGTTCCGCCTTTCCGACGCTTTGCATTTACGACGGCGCCATCGCCAGTCCACGCGACGTCGGCGTTGCGTGCAAACCCACACCTAGCATTTATGCCGGCGCACTGCCCCCTCGGCCACTCCCGGTGTATACGTCGCGTGCAAACCCACACCTAGCATTTATGCCGGCGCACTGCCCCCATGGCCACTCCCGGTGTATAAAGAACGCCCTCGCCGCGGTGCAGCTTCCACGCTCTATTTCTTCATTCTCGTCCCTCGCCGGCGCAACTCTCCTCCCTATTCCTTGCTATGCCGAACAACTTCGAGGCCGGCAGTTCGAGGGGAGAGGCCACAGCCTCATCCCGAGCAGGCGTCATTTCCATCGCTACGGATTGCTCGTCCCTCCCGACTTTCGCCCGACCAAGAGGTGGGTGGTTAGCGTGGATGGTCTCGCCGTGCCGCTCATCCCCACCACCCCAGTTCGAGGCGTTCAACCTCGTCGTCCTCACGCGGCGAAACGAGATGACGAAGGCGCAAGGGCTCTTCCCCGAAAACGCCGCCACTAGGCCGCCTGGAACGACCGCAACACCGAGCTGGCAAGGTACGATCGATGGCATGTAGAGGCCGTCGCGATACAACGCTGGCGGCCGACATTTCTGGTGGGAGGCCACTTGCCACACGGTGGCCAGTGCCATACTGCCATTGCGGCAGCTCGTGGGCACGCCGTAACCGGGAGCACCGTCCCATCGCCGCCTAGCTAGCAGGCCTCCTCCTCCGGCTGCTAGGGAAACGCTTACACTTCACGCACCGGGTCTCAGGATGTCGTCTCCACCTCCCGTATTGCCTCCTCCTCCACCGTCGTCTACCTCGACATCGAGAGCGTCGATTGGGGCCCTTGGGGACGACGAGGAGTAGAGATAGGTTTAGGCCGGCCTTGTTTTTAAATTTCATTCAGATCCTTACAAAATATAACAAAGTTTGAATGAAAATTTAAACCTATTTAGTCGCAATGTTTTTTGTTTTGTTTGAGGTGCCAGTGTGTAGGCAACACACCGATATTGGCCGGACGAGTGTCCGACACTCCAAAATGGACATAATTTGGAAGGTGTCAAACAAATTTGTGGGTGCAGATGTACATGCTCTTACCATCACCACAATCTCAATTCTCCCATTGAGTTTTCTACTGCCAGCCGGGCAGCATGCGTGCACGCACCAGAGTCCAATTTGGAACCCACCCTTTGTTTTGTCTGCAAGGAACAGCGCTTGTGCCCGGTCGAGTCGCTTGACCGGGAGGTGCATGCACGATAGCACATCACATCTATCCGAGTCTTCCTCAGACCACACCGGCCGGCTCACTCAGGATAAAAATGGATAAACGGGACGATTCGTAAACCTAACACCGCATATTCTGCTTCTCTCGGTTTTAGCGTTTCTTTCCGGGTCAATTGCTTTTGATCCACACTAGCTAGTCTTGAACGGAACAATTGAACGAGCCGAAAGGGTTGGCACGGAAAGCCCTGATACTTTTCGGCAAACATTCTGCTGTTCACGTATGACGTCACCGACGCTACGTCACGTGCTTAGTACACATGCGTAGCTGGGCTATCGTCTTATTACAGCGAGGAGGAAAATGATAAACCATCACATTTGATGAAGATGGGAATTGACAGATCTCAGCCCATAACGATCATCACTAAACTTTTTTTCCCGATAAATGGCACTTTAATAAACTTGAAAGTTAGCATCACGCTAATACAATTCATAAGAGCTTCGTTTGGAGGTCCTCTTAGGTGCTCGGTCAACGACCCATACACATCGCTGCAATGCTCTTTGACATCGCCAACAAAACGAATTGTACGGTGGCACGTGCGCTTGCTAACAATTTGTGGGTGGCAAACCTTGATATTCACAACCTACACGTCGGCCGCATCCACCAATTTGTCACCCTTTGGGAGTTGGTGTCTGGTGTCAACCTCACCCCCGACATCCCGGACGCCATATGTTGGAAATGGCGTCTACACAACCTCTTTCGTCTACAAGATGCAATTCGAAGGTATGGTTGCCTACTCCATGAACCAAGATATTTGGAAATTCTGGCCCCTGAAGTGCAAGATCTTCGCTTGGTTGGTCATGAAAAATAGGATATGGACATCCGATCGCCTGCAACGTAGTGGATGGCAAAATTGTGAAAATTGCCCTCTTTGTGATCAAACCCAAGAATCAGTGGCTCGCCTTCTCTTCAGATGTCGCTTCTCTGCTAGGATTTGGATGGTAATCCTCTCTTGGATTGGCTACAACGGCACCTTCCCCGCGCTTTGGGCTAATGAGACCAATGTTAAAGATTGGTGGACCAAGCTTGTCATCCCGCATGGAAAAGGCTAGGAAAGCGATGTCTTCGATGATCATGCTCGTCTTATGGGAAATTTGGAAAGATAGGATGTTTGTGTCTTCCGTAATCATGCCTTCCCATCCACCGTTATCACTAAGATCAAAGAGGAGGTCAAATTGTGGGCTTTGGCTGGCAACTCGCATTTGGGATTTGTAATTCCGGGAGATTAATCCCTTAGTTTGTTAAAGTCTTAGGATTTGTCCTAGACACGTCCGTTGAACATCTAAAGTCTCCTTCTTTATTAATGAAAATGGTAACTTTTTTGCCTCGTTTAAAAAAAACTCTATATCTCGCAGATACACATATGTGTTATTACAAGAATTCGAGAGTCCAAGGGAGAGTGAGATAATGAAGAAAGGGAGTATACGCTTTGAGCGTTTGATCATCAGTAACCTTTACCAATACCAGTTTCTTTTTGGACCGCTATGTAATTTGCGCCCACCGCTGGAATGAAAGCAGTTCCTATGGCCTTCCAGGCCCTTCCCGTTTGTACCAAAAAAAAAACCTTTACCAATACCATGCGCTTAGTTAGCTAAAAATATTCTATGGCATCAGTCAGTTGTGTAGCACAATACTAGATAGTGACGCCTGTGAATTAGTATTTCGAATGCAAGGCACATCCGAAATGAGCATATTTAAGCTTTTTGAGTGGCGGTAGTTTGGTACGAGATCCCGAGTTCCTCCGCAGGTCGCGCATCGTTAATATCGCAGAGTTAACTTAGCCTAACCCGCGATCATAATCATTGCGCGTATCGTTCCAAAGATCGAGCTACACTTTATTAACGGCCGATTGATCTCGCAAGGTTACATGTAGTGGTATTCCTATGTGGCGAGATGCCATGCGGTTTACTGTTCTGCTAACCTTCTTTTTAGTCGCTTAAGATCTATAGTTCTGAATTTCGAATGACCCATACGGCCATACCACATTAGATAGCACTTAGCAGGAGTACTATATTGAACAAATCTGGAACAACTTTAGTTGAGGGAAGACTGAAGACTGTATCTGTATGTCTTTTCGTGGTGCCAATCAAGGTGCATAAACTAGTAATTGTGTATCTCGTAATTGTGCCGAGAGATACAGATACAGATACAGACTTAAGATCTCTTGTCTGGGCTGCCGAGAGATATATGTGTATCTCGAACGTACTGATGCTCCATAAGATTTAGGGACTGAAGACTGAATCCTTATGTTTATGCACCTTGATTGGCACCACGAAAAGACATACAGATACAGATGGATATGGTATGTCTTTTCGAAAGAAACTAGTAATTGTTATCTCGTGGGTTCATGCTTCTCTATCGTATTACTAATCACGACACTGAACTTGTGTCATGAGTTTTTATTCTCGATCTCATTTCCCCGCATGGCTGGCCCGGTAAGAAGGGCGACCGCCCATGCCGCCGGTAAGAGATCCAAAATGGTAAATTATAAAGTAATAAATATGCTATTATCCATTACCAATACCATGCGCTTAGTTAGCTAAAAATATTCTATGGCATCAGTCAGTTGTGTAGCACAATACTAGATAGTGACGCCTGTGAATTAGTATTTCGAATAGCTCAATCTCGATCCTCTCCATGCAAGGCACATCCGAAATGAGCATATTTAAGCTTTTTGAGTGGCGGTAGTTTGGTAGGAGATCCCGAGTTCCTCTGCAGGTCGCGCATCGTTAATATCGCAGAGTTAACTTAGCCTAACCCGCGATCATAATCATTGCGCGTATCGTTCCAAAGATCGAGCTACACTTTATTAACGGCCGATTGATCTCGCAAGGTTACATGTAGTGGTATTCCTATGTGGCGATGCCATGCGGTTTACTGTTCTGCTAACCTTCTTTTTTTTTTTTTGAACGGGAGGAGTACAATCCTGCTTACAACCAGAGGATACAAACAGCAAGAACAGAAGCAGAATCATACAAAAAGCACTCAGCACAAAGAACTACAGCAGCGAACTGCTGGACCACCGAAGCTCTTCCACGCCGACGATCACCGGAGAAGAAGAGAGCAAACCTCGAACCACCTGGAAGAAGGACGACCTCCAACGTTGAAGAAGACCGCAAGAACCACTCACCGCAAGCGACGAGATCTTGACGATGAACAAGCACGGTCAAGCCGCCCCAACAACCGGCACCAACACCACCTGCCGCCGGGGCGGCCAAGCCGTGCCAGAACCACCACCACCGCCCCCACCTTCCCAGCTCCAGCGCCGAGCACCCAGCCTCCCCGCTCCGGACCTGCATCTCCAGAAGACTCCACCCCTCGCCTCCACGGCCGGCCGGAGAAGCCAAGAAGATACAGAAACCAGAGGATCCAACAAAAGCAAGCGCGGCACCACCGCAGCTCCACCCCTCACCACCACGGCCGGCCAGGGGAGGCAGAGGCACACACCTGCAGCAGCAACTCCTGTACAAGCGCCATAGCTCCACAGTGACGCCGGAGAACTCATCACTGCGACGGCGGAGCCAAGGCACAAAAGCCACGTCGAGGTCATCACCGCCGCCACAACCACCTCGACTGGCCACCAGGCTCACAGATCTGGCCGTCGCCTGCAAGCAGGCCACCAGCAGCAGACCAGGAGCACACTTATTCAGCACCGCCGCCATCTCCACCGAGAGCAGAACGGCGACGAGCACGAAACCTAAGCACCCTAGCTAACCTAGACTAGCTGCACAAGGATCCGGCCGGCGATTCGACCCCCCCTCCCCCTCCGAAGGCCCCGAGGCCGACGGGAAGGAGGAGGGCGGCGAATCGCCGGCAGGAAAACGAAGTCGCCTTCGGGTCGCCGCTCCCTACTGTAGCAGGAGGGGATAAGACCGAAGCGAGATAAGTCCTTGCTAACCTTCTTTAGAGTCGCTTAAGATCTATAGTTCTGAATTTCGAATGACCCATACGGCCATACCACATTAGATAGCACTTAGCAGGAGTACTATATTCAACAAATCTGGAACAACTTTAGTTGAGGGGATTTTTTTTTTGAGGTTTTAAGGCAGGCGCTCTGCCATTCGATTAGATAGAAAGCAATTCCTTTACAGTAAGGGCTCAAAGGAGGCTAGAAAAATAAAAACAAGGAGGCCAAGAAGCCAAAAAAAAGGGGACAAAAAGAAGCTACAATCCCCGGTCCCCTGGATCATCCGTGAAGGCAAAGGCCCTCTGCTCTATCTCGTTCCGAACAAGGCGCACCACATCTAATACTGGCAGTGCCGTGTTCGTGAACACCCTCCGGTTTCTCTCCTTCTAGACACCCCATATGATGTATGTGATCACACCGCTAGCCGTCCTCTTTTTCTCGTTTGTGAAGTTCTTGATGAAATGAAGCCACCATCCGTCGAAGTCTCTGTTTGTCGTAGTTGTGTTGTGGGGCACCGGGAGGTCGTTGGCTTGTAACACCGAGTCACGGACCGCCTTGGTGAACGAGCAATCATGGCAAAGGTGTTGCATCGTTGTAGGTTCACAATGAAGTTTTTTCTCCTTCTTCCATTTGCCCGAAGATGAAAAATCTTGGAGTTGGCGTCTCCAAGTCGTATGTGTGAAAGTCGAGCCCTTTGCCTGATTCGGATCTTGATGATGGTCGCAATGCCCTGGATTCTTGCCCGGAGGTTGACGCGCAGCCTTCGTTCCGCGGTGGATAGGGGTCGGTTTGCCTGTGCAATATCCAGCCTTCCAATGACCTACTTTGCCACCGCCGCTTGCATCTTTAGGGCGCTGAATCTTAGCTTATGCCAAGCTTTGAGAGCCTTGGCCACCCTGGCGAGTTTGACGTGCAGCTTCCGAACCGCACTCGTGGTGGCCACCGGCTGCTCCCAAGCAGTGTCGACTACCTCATGAAACCCCTCCATCCTTGTCCAAAAGGCCTCAAAGCGGAACAAGCGGACTCTTGGAAAAGTGGCCTCTCCGATGAGAAGCAACGGGGAGTGATCTGCCACCGCCGACGGAAGAGGTTGCAAGATCGCGGAGGGGAAAGATGTATCCCAGCCGTCGGAGCAGAAGAAGCGGTCTATCCGGGTCATCGTTGGCGCTGCTTGCTCATTTGACCATGTGAACTTCTTCCCCGTGAGTCGTAGTTCCCGTAGCCGAAGGGAGTCGAGAGCGCTTTTGAATCTTCCCATGAGCCGGCGATTAAGCCGTCCATTGTTTTTGTCCGCCGCTTGGTAGATCAGGTTGAAGTCGCCAAGGATAAGCCATCGTTGTGGCCTAGTAGCTGCCAGCCCGTGGAGCTCATCGATGAAAGCGTTCTTCTCCGCTTCTCCTTGCGGTCCGTAGACGCCCGTGATACCCCATGAAGATCCATCTTCCCGGTCAGTGAGAGTGGCCGAGATTGTGTTTGTCGTCGCTCCAGCAGCGGCGAGACTGAAGAATCTGCTGCTGGCTGCTAGGATGATCCCACCCCGAGTGCCGTCGGCTGGTAGGTACACAAAATCATCCGCAAAGTCAGGTCCGAGGGTTTGCAAGATGGTGACCCTATCTACCACCTGTAGCTTAGTCTCCTGGAGGCAGACCACCGATGCGTTTGCGTCTTTTGCCAGATCGTTGACGGCGTCGCGGCGACCCATGCCATTTAGGCCACGAATGTTTGCACTAAAAACTCTGAGCTTTTTTTTTTTTTGCGGGAAAGTTCAACTGATATTGCACAAGGTCATTACAGAGAGATCCAACAAAACAAGAAAATTACATCCAGGTCCAGAGGATCCCGGTGTCGAAGACGAAGCACAGAGCGTATTGCCGGCGCGCCGCCACCACTCCTTCCTCGCCCTTGCTGACGCCTTGGAACAGAAGGAGCCCCTCCATGGCCGGGAAGTCGACGAAGCTTGGCTCCACGGGAGCCTCCACCCTGCGTCACCGTCGGCACCACCTTGCAGCAAACCAGATCGAGCTTCCAAATCAACAACACCCGGAGCCGCCGCAACTCAAACTCCGGCGAGGGGTAGCCTCGCAGCACAGCTCCGAAGACCTGCGAGCAAAGCTTAGGCAGAAGATCCACGGCGGAGCCACCAGGAGCTCCGACGCCGGAGAGGAAGATCCCCGCCACCAAAATCCACTCCGACCACGCCGCCAACTACCCAGCGCCGCTGGCTAGAAGCCTACTCGACCCTACGCTATGTACACGGCGAGATCCGGCGTTCCCCCACCCTCCCGCCGCCGAAGCGGCCGACGGAGAGATGGGGAAGCCACCGGATCCGCGCCGGCGAGGTGGGCGAACGGGCTGGACCAAGAAATCACCTCTCTGAAACAGTAGCGGGAGAGGATAAGGTCCAAGGTCCTTCTATGGTGTTGCTCTACTCTGAGCTTTTTTGGATCCATCAAGAACATGAACAGCCACACAGCGAAGCAAAGAGGAAGCAAGCAGCAGACAAACAGTTGAACATCTCTTCATGGAGTCGATGTGGGTGTCTCGGCAACAAACTGCCACGCCAGGGGGCCAAAAGCTGATAAGCAGCTAGCAGGCAGGTACAGCAGCACACACATGCAGTCACAAACAGGAAACGGACAGTAGACTCGACGAAAACAGACACGGGGACGCTGCAAACATGCAGCCATGGCGCTCCAGCAACATAGTCTGGATGTCGCCTACATTTCTTGACGTGTACGACATCAGGCCATCGCCAGCGGCGCCTCGACGCCGCGCTCCATGGCACGGCCGTTGCTCTTCAACTTGTTGATCACCGCACGGTCCTTCTTGGCCTTCTTGACCGCCTTGACGAGCTCCTCGATGGCGGCAATGGCTTCATCCGACAGCGGACCGCGGAAGATCTCCAGGTATGCCTGCATGAGCTCATCATCTGAGCATGAGTCAGGTGGCAGGGAGCCAAGGCGCTTAGCTACCAGCAGCTGCGCCGCCTGCTGGGAGTTGAGGCCAGCAGTGGGGCGTGTTGCCAGCCGCACGCTGCGCCGCTCCGCATCTCCCGGGTCCTCCTCGATCACAGGCATGATGGGCGTCGGCAGAGGAAGGATGGGCTGCGCCACCTCCCGAGCAATCAAGGAGATGAAGCTCCCAATCGCATCGGACACAGGAGGCTCAGCTGACGCGCGCTCCTCAGGCTCCATTCCTGCTTGGTCGAACTCCAGCCGGCGCGTCACCTCCTGCCCGCCGAACTCCGTCTCGGCCGGCTGAAGCAGCGGTGCCGTCTCCCTCTCCTCATCCTGCGTTGCCGGTTCCCCGTCGTCGTTGGGTGTCGCCGGCACGGCCTCCATGTCTTGAGCAGGAACAGGCGTCGTCGAGCCGCGACTCGCTGCCGCGGCCTCCATGCCTTGGTCGTTGATGGACGTCGCCGGAGTAGGTGTCGCAGCAGCCGCGACCTTGCTCTGTTCTACCTCGATCCCTTCATCACAGAGGTCATCAGAGGGCGCGGCGGCAGGTGTCGCGGAAGCAGCAGGCGGCGATGGCGGGTTTGGACGTCGAGCCGCAGGCGTGGAGCAGGCCTGTCCCTTGCGGACAGAGGTCCGGTTGGCCGGCGTACGAGGCCCACGACGGCCGCGCCTCCTTATCGGGCCGCCAGCATGCCGGCGCCCCTGTCCAGAGTTGCGGTCGTCAACGCGCCGCAGGGGATATGGCTCGGCGCGGCCCGAGCGCGCCATGCTGCTGCGCCGATCCTTGCGTGCGTCTCTTCTGCCGCTCCTGTCGCGGCGGGCATCGTCCTCCCGGTCGCGGTCGTCTCCTCTAGCCACGCTGACTTGGCCGTCCCTGCAGAACCTTGTCGATGAAGAGCGCCTCTCCTTCTCCTTTTCTGGCTTGCCCGTGTCGGCCTCCCCCTGCCAGCCGCATCCCTGGGTGGAGCGGTAGCGTCTGGATGATACGCTCCCGCTCGCGACCCTGCCCGATGCCGTGAAGTCCTCGACGACGTCGATGTGCAGGTACAGCCTCGCCCTCCTCCCTTCTAGCGCCGATGACGGAGGGTCGTCGTGGTACAGCCTCTGGTTCACGCTCATGATGCCCACGCTCGACGGGGAGATTGGCGCGTCTCGCCAGTTGAGGGGATCTTGTCTGGGCTGCCGAGAGATATATGTGTATCTCGAACGTACTGATGCTCCATAAGATTTAGGGACTGAAGACTGAATCCTTATGTTTATGCACCTTGATTGGCACCACGAAAAGACATACAGATACAGATGGATATGGTATGTCTTTTCGAAAGAAACTAGTAATTGTTATCTCGTGGGTTCATGCTTCTCTATCGTATTACTAATCACGACACTGAACTTGTGTCATGAGTTTTTATTCTCGATCTCATTTCCCCGCATGGCTGGCCCGGTAAGAAGGGCGACCGCCCATGCCGCCGATAAGAGATCCAAAATGGTAAATTATAAAGTAATAAATATGCTATTATCCATTACACCCATAAAATAATTTAATAATCACTATAAAATATTAAAGCGTGAATAATTTTTCTCGTCAACAATGCAATTTTAACTATGATTTCATTTATAATATTTAAAAAGTATAAATATATATGAAAAAAATCCCACAAGAAAACAATGCAGTGTGACATTCATACAAGCTCAATCCATACATTTCGATTTTAGTAGTGGTCCAAGACATGAATTACCGATGGTGAAAATTCATTCTCGTCTTAAATTTTGTAACTAAGTGAGCATCTCAACATAATAATATGATTAATTTGCTGAAGCAAGTACACATGGGCCTCTTGGGACGTAAGAACAAACCAGTCTAACCGGTACATCAAGTTTAGTAGCATGCTAAGCTCTTTCCGGTAGAAGTCCTGCAGTTTTTATGGAAACCTAGGTAAATATATTTCCATGTTTAATTCCGTTCAACATGTTTTTTATTTTATATACTGCTGGGGGACACGTGTACACCGGATGATAAAGTAGATTGCATAAGGCCATATAAAATAATAAAATCAAAATATGCAAACATATTAAAATACACACTTTATTTTATTGTTGATAACTCTAACCAATGTCGTTTCAGTAAATACATGGTACGAAATATGCACGCCTTTTTAGTTTTTGACTTACTAGAAAGATTGGACCATGAAAAAGTAGTGTCATTGGTTAAGTTTATCATCTAGAAGTTCCTATAAATATGTATACTTAATCATACACTAGAAACCACTATTAAAATAGATTGAACTTTTAAAGGTCCTTACCCTATAAATTATATAGACTATGCATTGTATTGGAAAAAGTTCTATAACATACTTTTGTTACAAAATATTTATTAAAAAAAGACCAACTAATATTTAGTAATATTTATAGCTATGTGATTAAACTATGTGAACAAATAAAATCATACTCGTAATACTCTACATGCTAAAAGTAAAATCCAGAGAAGTATAAAATTTTGTACAAATTATATTTATTTTGGTTTTCCGCGTGCCAAATTTTCTTTAAATCAGACTTGTTTCCCCATCTCTCTCTCCCCCCTCCCCCTCTACCCTTGAGAATCTCTCAGACACTCATGGTCTCTCTCCTCCTCTGCCCGAGGATAGGGGCCCGACCCTGTTCTATCCATAGTAGTGGTAGATTTTTCCTTTGGATGTGTTACTAGAGAAAGTCGCTAGAGCAGTCGAGTGGCTCTTGCCGGTGGGTGATGGTGCTCTGCCTTTCACTCGTACTCGAGAGGCCGGTCGGAGATGCGGCTGGATAATATATGGTGAGGTCGCTTATCCTCCAAATAAGCTCGTGATGACCCGATGGCTTAATTGGCTGACGGCCGCTGCTTTGAGGACTGTCGGCAGCAGCAGTGGAGAAGGACGAGAACCGGATTGCGTTTTGCCTTTTCTATCGGGATTCTTTTAAGAGTTTTAGAGTACCGGGTTATAATTTAATGGTCTCTTAGGGTTCTTTTTGTAACTTTTTCCCACTGAAGTGGATGAAAGCTTTTGGGTCCTTTCGCACCCAGCTGCCCACACACCCACACAAAAAGACTCCTGTCATGGCTAGCAGCGATGTCGTCATGTTTATCCGTCTATCCGTCCTATAGGGCATCTGACGGGGATAATGACTTGATTAATTGACATCCACATGTGTGTCTAGGCTTGGAAATATAACTATAAGCTCAGTCCTACTGAATTCTAACAAAATATTTCTTCTTGCCTTGTTATATGTGTATGACACTTACTACCAATGTTACGATGTAACATGTTTAATGTTGTCTGTTGAGTATGTCAGACCTATGTGAATTATGTCAGACATTAGATGCTGGTTGTGCGAACTATAAATTTCATTCTGAATGATGATTTTGATTGTGAGCTGATTGAGTATTTGTTGTGAACTGATTTAATATTTCTTGTGGCCTCTTTAAAATTGGATTGTGAGCGTCAGAGCGAGCAGAAAGGGGAAAACTGGAACGAAACCAACACACAACTAACTGCGTCAACTCTTCTTTGACTTCCACAAAATCCCTGTACATATCAAGCACCACACCGCACTTGTAACTAGATTGGTCGAGAAGCTGCTGCTTGGGGCCATCTCATCTGCTGAAGCTGTTCCTGGTGCCCGGCATCACGAGGCTGCCGATGGCCCTGGCTATTTGCACCTTGAGCTGACTCCTCTTCAGCGGAGGCCTCCTCTCTTTGTTGCTGGAGCTGTTGCGGGGGTACCCGTACTCCATTGCTCCCCTCTTTCCTTGCTTGTCTCCCTCCTCTCCGGCTTGAGATTCTAGTGGTTTGTGTTGCCGGGAAGGCGAGAGATGGTTTGGGGATGGAGTGCGCAATGCAGAGCTTATTTATATAGCAAGTTTTTTAGGCACGTTCTGTTAGATTGCGCGTTCTTCATTATTTAATCTCTGTATCTACCTGGGGCCCGGGAATATATAAGTTGGCTTTATTTGGAGCCATGTGTGTTATTTGCTTCTGATGTGAGTGCGAGCAGAGTCACTTCTCACTCTCGGATCTCACAATCACCCTCATTGAGGAGGGGATCTTGGAAAGCATCCGTAAGACTGAGCAATGATAGTCTAAACCACTATTAGGGAGCAGTTAATCTCGTGATAGCCCCTTCCACCTCCGATCTAAAATCCAATCCACAAACATAATTATTTTCTCCGGTGACATATTTCTGAGTTTGACCATATATCGGTGACTAGCACACCAAACATCAAGTTGATATTACAAGATTTATTTTCACATGAGACAATATGTTTGACATAAACTTTATAAAAGAGAGAGACGCACGGTTGGTCACATAACTTTTGTAAAAGTGCTGTGAACCATCAGCGCCGGACTTGTGTGACCAAATCACTCATCTCGTAAAAGTTCCGTGACCAACCGTGCCTTTCTCTCTTTACAAAATAGAAGCTTTCTATTACCTCTGGCCTCTGCATAGGTTGATTAATTTTTTTTACCAGAACAGATAGTTTTTCCCTTATTTTATTTTTGTTACTAGAGGGGACCGGCCAATTATCGCTATAAATGCAGCAATCTCGTCATGGAACACAACCATATTGGGCACACGCACACAGAGCACACTCGCGCCGTCGAGAAAGAAGACCACTATTGAGGTTGTCGTCGAGCATCATTGTTGTCCCATCTCCTCGAGACAAAGACACCGACTTCAGCTCCGACGACAGCGTAGCCCTCGCCGCAATCGACACCAGAATCCACGTCACCCCATGCCAACAGTCGAACTAAAGCATCGAGGAAGCGGCATCTCCGACTTCGACGATATTTTTCATAGGAAATTCACGTGGCAGCTAAAGAACAACGCACCATAAACACCAATCATGTAGCATTGCGATATGTCGCCTCGGGACACACGAATCCGACTTCACCGCTTCATGGCAAGACGAGAACCCCAAAACCACAATGGACTGCCTATGACAAAGGCCATTCGTGTGAGTCCGCTCACCACTATCATTGTTGCCACACATAACCGAAACTCACTCACCGCCATCCACCGGTACCTCCAACCGAAGAAACCTCCAAAACGATGCCCCCAAAGGGGAAGGCCGACACACAAGCACCACCACCGTCCGATTTAAGATTTTCGTTGAAGTTGTCTCGAGTAGAGGAGAGCATCGCAAGCTTCGGCCACCGACGAGAGACAAGGTATTCACATGGCTTTGTATTGACCTCAATCTAAGTTCGGCCGGTTGAAAGGACAAGGATGTCGCCTAGAGGGGGTTGACTAGGCGATTAAAACTTTTTCGGTTTAGGCTTGATAAATGCGGAATAAAACTTAGTGTTTAACTTATCAAGCACACAACCTAAATATACTAGGCTCAACTATGTGCACCAACAACTTATGCTAAGCAAGGCAAGTAACAAGGAGATAGCAAGATATATGTCTTTAAGCACGAAGGCTATCACAATGTAAAGTGCATAAATAAAGAGCTCGGGTATAGAAATAACCGAGGCACACAAAGACGATGATGTATTCCTGAGTTCCTCTTTTTTAGGGGAGTACGTCTCGTTTGAGAGGTGTGAGCCACCACAACAGGTTGGTCTCAACACCACAACAGGCTTCACCTTCTTCTTCGATGAACCGCACCACAACAGGTTGGTCTCAACACCACAACAGGCTTCACCTTCTTCTTCGATGAACCGCACCACAAAGGATTGGTTCACCTTCTACTATCGGTAACCTTCAAGGCGGAAACCGGAGCCTTTGCAACAAGCTTGGGGCACACATCCACAACTTAATTGGAGGCTCCCAAATGACCAAAAAATGTCTCAATCACCACAAAGTCGTCTAGGGTCCAATGACCCAAGAGTAACAAGCTCACGAATTTTCACTTCCACGAATCCTCGTGGAGAGCACAAACCAATGCACAAATACAATGGCAAGACCACAAGAAGTGTTCAACTTCTTCACTCTCAAATTCTAACACAGCAACAAATGCCAATGGGGGAATAAGAGAGGAAAAATAAAGAAGAGAACCACACAAGAACTCCAAGATCTAGATCCATTAAGTTCCCCTCACTTAGAAGAGAGAGAGAGATGATTGGTGAAATTGTAGATCTAGATCTCCTCTTTCTGTAAGAATCATGGAGGGATTGAGAGATGGCAAGCTTTCAAGGTCAACAATGGCAGGAGAGAGAGAGAGAGAAAACGTGCTTGACAGAAGGTTGAAAAAGGGGAGGGATATTTATAGTCCCTCCCCGAAATATAGCCGTTGCAGCAGCTAGGGCCGGAATATCCGGCCCCCTTTAAAATATTCGGCCCAAAAGTCTTTAGACAGAGGCTCGCACTCGGGGCTCGTAAAGAGCTAAAAACACTTTTTAGGGCCGGAATATCCGGCCCCCGACCCGGATCCCCCCCCGGAAATTCCGGTTGACAGAAACAGAGATACAAAAACTGCAATATATTTTTCATCCGGACTCCGTTTTCGATGGTCTTGGGCTCGTTGGGATTGCAACGAAGAGCTCTACAAGATCATGCAGAGAAACATCATAGTCCATCATGTGAGGAGGAAACCACAAGAAGAGAGTTTGACCTCTTTTAAAAAGACAAACCGGTAAAACCTTCAACATCAAAAACTCAACAAGATGTTCATATGAAATCTTTTTTTATGAAGTAGAGCTTGGTATGGATATGAACACAAGTTCTAAATCTTCACATGGATAAAAGCCAAATAAGAACAAGAAAGATGATATGCAAGTATGCAAATGTTTGAGCTCTCTACAAAGATACGATCAAGTTACTCACTTGAGAGCCCCTCTTGATAGTACGACTATCGATCCTATAACCCAGTCTCCCAAAGCATGAGACCGGTAAAATAAAAACTATCAAGATCATACCTTTGCTTGCGCATTCACTTGAGCTAGATGATGACGATCTTGACTCCCTTAAGCTGGAACAACTTTCTTGATTGTGCTTGCTAGCACATGCTTGATGAAGACTTCTACAAATACTCCCCCATACTCCATTATGGAGAGCCTCGCTAAGCTCCGTCTTCGTGTATCCATTGCAAGCTTCAATCAAATGATATCTTCCGATATGGATCGTATTAAACTTGCACTTCATAATCTTCTAAATGTGTTGATCAACCTCGACTTCATTATTTGCACATTGACTTGATCAACCTTGCACTTCATCTTCTTCTCTCTGTTCACAAAGATGATGTCTTGAATCCTTCAAGACATACTTGCAATATGCTCAACTCTACTCATAACTATTCTTCATATAAAACCCTTGAATAGAACGTTGGTCATCATATAAGCTTCTAGAGTACAACACATTAACTCCAATCTTTTCCATGGACAAGATCTATAAAATATCTCAAATGCAAACATTAGTCTATAAGGATTGTCATTAATTATCAAAACCACACATGGGGAAACACATGCACTTTCACTGGTCCACCACTCGCAACTTCACAAATTAAAGGCCCAAATTATGATAACCACCCTGCCAACCGTGGCCGCAGTCCCGCGCCACGGGGGCGCCCGAATATATTTTTAACCGATGCCACTGCACGGGTCACCGGGAATGGGCAACACAGAATACGCTATTGTGCACACGAAGGCTAAGCGACCACACCCGCGCACAAACCTCTGTCCGTCAATCCAGCTCCTCCTACAACCAACCGTTAGCATGCCGCCTAATCACCACCTCCACACACGCCACCTCGCCAAGGGACGTCATGTCACCACAACCGACCGGGCCACTTCCACAAGAGGGGTGTTTGGAGCCTCATACCTTCAGGGAGTGAGATCCACCGCCATCGCTGACCAAGCCAGAGGCAGCGACGGGGAGGATACAAAGGAGAGTCTGGTGGCGGCTAGGGTTTGGACTCTCCCATGTCGCGGAGGAGGCATCACGAGAGTCGGCTTTCCCGTGTTTTTAATAAAGCAAATATTCGACAACAACCCCGACTGATGTATGTAGCCTTATATAAAATTGGTGGTCAAAATATTATCTTGAACACTTTGTTAGTAATTTCTTTTGTAAATGGTCAAGCCTAAGAATATATTTCAGAAAATGGAAACCTTGTTAACCTCGCCTTATGTAAATATAAAATATTTCATTGGTAAATATGCTAAATATTAACATTTTGGATCCGAGAAAAATTATTAAGAAAGTGATCTCATGGCAATTAAAATACTGACACGCCAGATTCCGGAGCGCGATTCTCGGTCCAAATACATTGTTACTGCTAAGTGGCCAACCGGCATATGCTTTTTGAGTTAACTAATGCACATCGTACGTTAGGTAGATCACAAGAATTTGAAGAAATAATTTACACAAAACAGAAATGACGGAAACAAATCTAGTGGCAGAACATGTCGAGGGTGTCCTCAGATTATTGCCCCCGACCGTGTCACATGCTCGGTTGGTAGTACTTACTCTCTCCGTTCACAAAAGGATGTCTCAACCTAGATCAAATTTACATGTATCTAGACATGATTTAGTATGTAGATACATCCAAATTTGAGATTGGTTGAGACATTCTTTTGTGAACGGAGAGAGTACATCATTTGGAGTAGCCTGCGGTGAGCAACATGAAACGGGAGTAATTTAACACAACTTTGAAAGTTCTGCAGAAAATCAAATGATTTCAAAGAAAAACCACAATCTGACTCATTTACATGAAGCCCGGGTAGGAGGCCATGATCTGCATATGTGAGCTTTTGTTTTGTGAAGATGAGGCTTCCTTCGATGTTGGTTGTCAGCGTGGCGAGCGAAGATTTTGGCGTAGTTTCGTGTGGAGTGTTTGTTTCTTCAGATTCGTTGAATACTCCTGGATACTCTCCTTCTATACGGCTTCTTCTTTCCGGCATAGGTGCAAGACCGGCTAGTTCCTTGTTGCCAAAGAGTCAGAGTTAGCAGATATTGCTTCTTCTCTCCCGTTGGTTTGTGTAGTTGGTGTTGTTAGAATAGTTCTATCAACCAACTATCTCAAAAGACCGATCTGATTGGAAGAGGTGATATGATATACTTAACACCCCCTTCACACCCGACGTGGGTAACACCTCCCCTTGAGACTTGAACCCGACCCGGGCGCTCATAGAAATTGGGGATTAAATGGTGCGGGGACGAGACTTGAACCTGAGACCTTAGGGTCCCTCTGGTGCTCTGAGTGCTAGAACACCTCTACCAACCAACTGTCCAACCGGACCGATCTTTTAGGAAGTGGTGATATTATATACTTAACACCTTAACACCCCCTTCACACCGGACGTAGGTAACACCTCCCCCTGAGACTTGAACCTGAGACTTTTTAGGGCCCAGTCGTGCCCGACCGAAGGCCGCTTCTCCTCTCCCTCCCTTCCGCCGGCCGGCCGGCGCGGAGCTCGATCCCACCTGAGCCGACCGGCAGCGCGCTCCCGATCCACCTCTCCTGCACCCACCATGTACCAGTGGCGCAAGTTCGAGTTCTTCGAGGAGAAGGCGGCCGGGCGCGGCGGCGCTCCGGCCGTGCCAGCCGAGATCGAGGGCCGGGTGACCTGCTGCTCGGGCGGCCGCGGACGCGTCGCGGTAGGGTGCGACGACGGCACCGTGGGGCTCCTCGATCGCGGGTTCCGTCTCTCCTACGGCTTCCAGGCCTACGCCTCCTCCGTCCTCTTCCTCCAGCAGCTCAAGCAAAGAAATTTCCTTGTCACGGTTGGAGATGATGATCAATCATCTTCACAGTCATCGGCAATCTGTCTAAAAGTTTTCGACCTTGATAAAGTACAAGAAGAGGGTTCAAGTACAACGACTCCTTTCTGTGTTCAAATATTGCGCATCTTCACTAATCAATTTCCTCAGGCTAAGATTACATCATTTTTGGTTCTGGAAGAAGCCCCTCCTATTCTGTTGACTGCCATCGGATTGGACAATGGATCCATTTATTGCATCAAAGGTGACATTGCACGCGAGCGTATCACACGCTTCCCGCTGCAAGTGGAGGCTGTTTCAGATGGCACAAGATCTCCTATTACTGGTCTTGGTTTTCGAGTTGAGGGGCAGGCACATCAGCTCTTTGCCGTAACTCCTAGTGCCATAACCTTATTCAGCTTGCATCATCAACCACCAAGGAGGCAGACACTTGATCAGATTGGTTGTGAGATCAACTCTGTAGCAATGAGTGACCGCATGGATCTGATTGTTGGTAGACCTGAAGCTGTGTATTTCTATGAAGCTGATGGCAGAGGTCCTTGTTGGGCTTTTGACGGTGACAAGAAGTTTGTAGGTTGGTTTCGGGGCTACTTACTTTGCATCATTGCAGATCCGAGAAGCCGGAAGAATACTCTTAATGTTTATGATCTTAAGAACCGGTTAATTGCGCACAGCATGCCTGTGGGGGATGTTTCAGATCTAGTTACCGAGTGGGGCTATATTATTCTCATAATGAGCGATAAAAGGATACTTTGCATTGGAGAGAAAGACATGGAAAGTAAGCTTGACATGTTGTTCAAGAAAAATCTGTATACAGTTGCAATTAATCTTGTACAAAGTCAGCAGGCTGATCCTGCTTCAACCGCTGAGGTTCTACGGAAGTATGGTGACCATCTGTATGGAAAACAAGAATATGATGAGGCCATGTCTCAATATATCCACACCATTGGTCATCTTGAACCGTCATATGTTATACAGAAGTTTCTTGATGCAAAGCGCATCTACAACCTGACAAACTATCTAGAGAAGTTACATGATAGAGGACTAGCATCCAAAGACCACACCACCCTTCTGTTGAACTGCTATACCAAACTGAAAGATGTTGAGAAGCTGAATCATTTCATCAAAGATGAAGATGCGGTAGGTGAAATCAAGTTTGATGTGGAAACTGCCATAAGAGTATGTCGTGCAGCTGGATATCATGAACACGCTATGTTTGTGGCCAAAAAGGCTGGGAGGCATGAGCTGTATTTGAAGATTTTACTTGAGGATCTTGCTAGATATGAGGAGGCGCTGCAGTATATATCCAGCCTTGAGGTAAATCAAGCAGGTCTTACTGTAAAAGAATATGGAAAAATTCTTGTGGATCATAGACCTGCCCAAACAGTTGAAATACTGTTGAGACTTTGCACTGATGGTGGAGATCCTACTACAAGGAGAGGTTCAAATAGCATGCGTCTGCTTATGATACCCTCACCTATGGACTTTGTAAACATATTTGTGCACAGCCCACAATACCTCATGGAATTTCTAGAAAACTATATCAAAGCCGTTAAAGACTCACCTGCTCAAACAGAAATTCATAACACCCTTTTGGAGCTGTATATATCAAAAGATCTAAGCTTCCCATCTATGTCACAGAAAAATGGCTTTGAGGAAAACAATATTAAAGACAGAAAAGGTAAAGAAACTGCAAACGGCTATAAATCAGGCGCAAGGGAGAAGACAAAACTTGAAAAGGAAGATGCTAAAATAGCAAAGGATATTGTTGATAGACAAAAGAAAGGGCTTGCATTGCTCAAATCTGCCTGGACATCTGAGATGGAAGAACCTTTGTATTCTGTTGATCTGGCTCTTATTATTTGCAATGCAAATGCATTCAAAGATGGCTTGTTGTTTCTCTATGAGAAGCTAAAACTGTACAAAGAGGTTATCAGTTGCTACAAGCAAGCGCATGATCATGAAGGTCTAATTGCATGCTGTAAGAAGCTAGGAGACTCATCTCAAGGAGGGGATCCATCTCTCTGGGGGGATCTGTTGAAGTATTTTGGGGACCTCGGAGAAGATTGCTCTAAGGAAGTTAAAGAGATCTTGACCTACATTGAGAAGGAGGATGTTTTGCCTCCCATTGTTGTTCTACAAACACTATCAAAAAATCCATGCTTGACTCTCTCAGTTGTGAAGGATTACATTGCTCGCAAACTTGAGCAAGAATCAAAGCTAATTGAAGATGATAGGAAATCTATTGACAAGTACCAGGAAGAGACAGAATTGATGAAAAGGGAGACAGAAGACCTCAAGACAAACGCAAAGGTTTTTCAGTTAAGCAAGTGTACGGCCTGCACCTTCACCCTTGATCTTCCTGCTGTCCATTTCATGTGCATGCACTCATTCCATCTCCGCTGCCTCGGGGACAACGAGAAAGAATGCCCGGAATGTGCACCTGAATATAGGTCTGTTATGGAGGCAAAACAGAAGCTAGAACTGAATGCCAGGGATCATGACCTATTTTTCAGGCAGCTGAGGGGTTCAAAAGATGGCTTTTCTGTGGTAGCAGACTATTTTAGCAAGGGTGTAGTGAGCAAGACAACCATTCCACCTGAAAATGCCCCATGAGGAAGAGTCACTCCCACTGTTTTGCGTTGTACAGCATATAAACATGATATTTATTCCTTTTCGAGTGAGCTTACCGTTCCATCAATCATAGCACGCACGGCGCCGCGGGCTGTGATCCTGAGTCTCCCTCCTGTACTCAGTTGCGCTCTCTAGCCTTTTGATACATGCTCTGATACCATGTTAGAATAGTTCTATCAACCAACTATCCCAAAAGACCGATCTGATTGGAAGAGGTGATATGATATACTTAACAGGTGTGTGTTATTGTGTTTATTGCGTCATCGATGAGAGTGGGGTTGACCCTAGTTGTATAGGTTTTTCCCTGGTTTTTCACAATTCACTGGGCCACAATCTTCTTAACGAATGAAATCGTCAAAGTTTGTGCCTCGTGTTTTTTAAGTAAGCTTTGCCTCATGTTAACGAAAAGTAACAAGGGACTGAGTGTGTAAGCGTACCTTTTGCGTTATTGGCTTATTTAAGATCTGCTATTTCTGAACTTCAAGCTACTCCCCACATGAAAAGATGTTTTCTACGTACTGACGCTGATATCGCAACTCAGGATTGAATCCATGTGTTCTCTCGTGATTGTCAATCGTGTCACTTCACAACACCGACTCGGGCTGCATCAGCGCCGGCGTCCTGGACGGCTGCACGCCGGTCGGCAGGCGGCAATAACCACGGCCGGGCGCACGCGGCAGTGAAGGCCAGGTAGTTCAAGTTGCCATGGCGGAGCTTAGACTAAGAAACACGCGCCGGACGAACTGACGACAATATGACATGCTGACATGTACACCCATCATCTTGGTGTATTGGGTTCAGAGAAACGTATCAAGCTCAGAAACAGAACATCAAACAACCTGTAATTCCCATTACCGTCATCGCACTGAACACGCATAAGCTCCAATCTCCGTTTCTTCACTCGTGGACAATGTAATTGCCGAGGAAGCGAGATCTAAGCAGCAGACCCGCAGAGCTATGAAGCAGAGAGGGAAGGGGAAAACTCCACGAAACCAACAAAGCATCTAACTGAACCAACTCTTCTTCAACCTGCACACGATTCCATATACAGATAAGCACCACACAACACTTCTAGCTAGATTCGTCGCTGCTTGGCCTGGCTGGTCAAGCGGTCATCTTCTGAAGCTGAAGCTGTTCTTGGCGCCCGGCACCACGAGGCTGCCCAGCGTCCTGGCTATCTGCATCTTGAGCTGGCCCCTCTTGAGCGGAGGCCTCTTCTCCTTGTTGCAGGGGCTCCCGTACTCCATTGCTTGCTGCTCTCCTTACTTGCTCTTTCTCGATCCTTCGATTGAGGCTTGAGCTCGTGAGCTTCCGGTGGCGTCTGTGTTGCTGAGAAGAAGGCGAGAGGTGTCTGGTTTGGGGAGGCGGAGCTGATTTATAGCTCAAGTTTTTAGGCACGTTTTGGTACTAGATTGCGCGTTCTTGTTTATTTAATCCTTGGATCTGCCTGGGGCCCGGGAATAAGTTGCTTTATTTGGAGTCATGTAGGTTAGTATTATTTGCTTCTGCTGTGAGTGGGAGCAGAGTCACTTCTCGCAATCGCACTCATTCAATCTGGAAGCATCCATGAACGACCAACCAGCCAGATTAGTTAGGGAGGGGTTAATCTCGTGCAATTAAGGTGGTTAGAAAAATAATCTCATGTCAATTTAGAGTCTATAGGGCCAGGTGCGCACTACTGGATTATGGAGTGCGTCTCCCGGCCATGCTTTCGAGTTAGCTAATGCAAATAATCTCATGTCAATTTAGAGCCTATAGGGCCAGGTGCTACTAAATCTGTTGTTGCTGCTAAGTGGCCGTGCTTTTGAGTGAACTAATGCAAATTTTGCCGTTAGGTAGAACCGAAGAATCTGGATGAAATGAAATAATATAGTACTACTACCACTACTGGTAGCAGCAGCAGTTACACAAAACAAAAGCGGTGGGAAACAACGTATCCAGTCCCGGGGTTCATTGCTAGTGACAAAACCTGTCGAGAGATCCAGATTATTGCCGTCGACCGTGTCACATGGTTGGTAGTACGGCTTCTTTTGGCGCACACGCAGCTAGCCTAGCACGAGGGAGGGAGTGGCAGATGCATGTATCACATGCCACAAATGGATGGATTCGAGGAGTAGTACAGGCCGGTGAGGTGTGATGAGTGGTGATTGGTGGCCTGCTTTTGATGTGTCCGACCCGCTGCTGCACATAAACTTTTGGAGCATGAGCCCCTCCCGCCGCGTAGCAAACTTCCCATCATCAGGCCTCCTTTGATTCTAAGGGTTGGAAACTCAAAGGAATGGGAAGTCCAAAGGAATGAAATGTCATGACAAGCCATATCCTATGGACACAGGAATTGTCAAAATTGGATGTTTGATTGGAACGAAGGAAAACCACATGAAGTCACAAGCAACAAAGGATTTGTTTCATGAGGTCGGAGCTAATTTTTGTTTTCCTGTGAAAATGAACTGCAGACTTCCTATGGGATTAGTTCCTACAGGGTACATTCCCACGAATCAAACACGCCTAAAGGAAAAAATCCCTAGGGATAGAATCCTATACAAATCCTGCGGTAATCCTTAGAATCAAAGGAGGCCTCAATCAGTGCGGTTCGGTGGAGCTTCAAGTTTTCAGTCCAGAACAACGCGAAACGTTTTCGCTGTGTGACCTAGCCGCCAGGCGATCAGCGAAACGATCCGATTTCCGCCCGATCTCTGCCGGTGTGCGTGCTGGTCCCCTCTCCCTCCGTCTGCTGCTCCGGCGGCGGGAGGGAGAAGGGATCCGGTTTCTCCGCTCTAGTATTAGGTCTTGATTTTGTATGTCATGGTGCGACGTTGGAGGGGTGGGAGCAGAGTCCGGACGAATAAATCTGCCTCAGCTTTACTCCCACACCAGCGGTATCCTTCATGACGGCGTCTCAGAGTTGATGGCATCGCGTGTTTGCCCTCATATTGGCGGACTTATGGTTCATGGATGGTGTCGGCGAGGCGGTGGCGACGACCCATCAAGTATGTCTCTCCTTCTACTCTGACCCGTTGCTGCGGCGTTGTCTTCGACATCATGTTGGAGCATGGAGGATGTGTCGTCTAGGAGTATGCGAGTATGCGCAGACGACTCCTACGACGTCCTAGTCGTGTAGGATGTGACTTCTGGAGTTCGATGGCGTGTCCGGAACATGATATCCCGGTCCGATTCTTTCAACGGCAATAATTTCACTTCTGTCAAACTACTTTGCAGGTCTGTAAAGCTGCTGATCAGCGATGGAGCCGTGTCGGACTCGGGTGAAGACGTGATCTATCTTCCGTTCCTTTGGTGGTCGCTTCAATGGTGTCGAAGGAGTATCTTCCGTTCCTTTGGTGGTCGCTTCAATGGTGTCAAAGGAGGGGAATAGATGTTGGTTTTTTTGCACAAGTTTATCCTATGTTTTCAGTTGTGTAAGGTCGGTGTATACATGCCTTATAACTTATAACTTATCTTTATCTATAAATGAGACGCGTATTACCACGAAAAATGTTTTCAGTCCAGTAGCCCTAGGAGGAACTAGTTGTACTCGGAACGGATGTGTGAGCTACTTGTGTTGACAGCCGTGTGAGAGGAAGAGCAGGTGATCTCCATTGTTTTTGCCTGGTGCTGGGTGTTTAAGATGGGATAGGTGCTGGTGCTGGGTGAGAGGGGGAACTCTTTTTTCTGGTGGTTTCCATTCTTTTGGCGTGGTGCTGGGTGTGAAGTCGCGGCAGCAAGAAAACCGCGAGATGTGAGACGTCTCCTAATTTAGCTATTAGCCTGAATCATGTATGCTCGTACGAGCACGAGATGCACATGCGATACCAAAAACAAAAGTCGAATTAGTCAATCCCAGATTGAGATTTTGCAGTTTGTACTATGTAGTACAGATGATTGACTACATTCAAGATGTTGCAAAAAATTGTAATTTAAATTATATGACAAGATACAAGTCAGATTTGCTTACACCTACACAGGTAAGCAGGCAAATGTGGAGAATTTCCTAAAGTGAACCAACATTGGCCATAATTTGAAGACATCATACTTTAGGAAAATCATATTTCTTCATATATTGATCACCGCCACCATGGTGGACTGGTAGCTGTGTAGATTTTGTGTTGCGAACAATTGCGCTGTTCATCCATGTCAGTATGTCACGCATTTTCCATGTGTCTATCAATAACTTACAGCCCATCTTGATATGAACTGAAAAACATAACCTATTATCTTTTGATAAGTTATGGTTGAGAAGATTGAATCTATGAGCCTAAAGTAAGTGGTCAAAAAGGAGGACAAAAAAATTAACAGGGGGAGAGGGGAAAATAAATACAACAATGCATGATTTAAGAATTGCAGCCGAATGTTGTGACTTCTGCTTGTCATTCAAAACCACACTGCACTATGTAGCACAAAAGGTGTCGGCCCAAGGATCAATGTAGTTTTATTTCTTCCAAGTGTTCTTCCTGCCCGTTCATTTTATTTGTAGTCATTCCGACTGCTGGCTGATCGCCATCCATCTTGGCAATCTCTAAGCGGGGTTCATCCCTGTAGGATGTCTCTAGTCGTTGTTCACCCTCTTTTGGTGTGCCCCCTTGATTTCCATCATCCATATTTGGTGTCTCAACACTTTGATCAGTGTTGTTATCATGTTTGCCATTTGTTGAGTCATCAGCATTGTTCTGTTTGCCCTGTAAAGAATGCATGGCACAAATAACATAACATAAGAAAGGGAGAACAATTCATGTTGATCGTATAACGCAAGGAGGACACACCAAAAATGGAGAAAAGCATAGTAAAACTAAACAAGAGTACCCCCAATAACAAGAAACTATGTACGCTAGTGAATATGGCGCTCCGAAGGTAAGTAAGAACGCAAAGAAAGTAAGTCTATTATTCATGAAAAAATCATCTTCTGTACTGCCATGTGGCCCTTCAATCACATTTATCAGCCCTATTCAGGATATACGAAAGAGTAATATAAATCGTTTAAGCATCCGAAAGCACATTTTCATGTAATCTTTTGAGGCCATGGAACTAAGATTATCATGATATGAATGTCCACTCGTAATGGGAAGTAGCAAAGAGCATCTATTATAAGAGAAAAAACTCATCACTCAAAATACCTTAAATGGATCAGATTGTTTGCTCACACTATTAAGGGAAGGAGATAGCAAAATTGTTTGCTGCTTTTGCAGTTAGCTGGAAGCTAAGAGCAAGAACAAAAATCGTTCTACCTTCAAAATGAACTTGATGTGTGTTTATGCAAAGTATCTATCAGCAGAGCTTATTTTCAAAAAATGTGGATCAGATTCGATCTATGAAAAAAATGCGGTACTATATCTTCACATCAACACCTCAGAGCTAGGTTAAGAAAGGAGCTGCATATAGGCCATAATATTCTTAAACCATCCTTAAGTCACTAGCTACATGCGCATGGCAAAATTTCCAAAAACGAAATGCTTATAAGAGAACAATATTATGTTATACCTGTCTTGGAATTCGGGAAAAGAATTTATTAGCCTAGTTTACTATGTACAAAAAAGAATGACATACTCTTCTATTGGCCCTACAATTCACTTGTCAGAAGAAAGTACCTTGTTCCTGTCACGCCAACTGAGCGAGAATGGGGCAAGCAAGCTTATTTTTCTAGGCTGAAACTCCTGTGATGAATCTTGGTTCATTTGCCCAGGAGATGCATCTCGGGTTGGTGTCCTAGAAGAGAAAGAGCAAGGCATGATATCAATTTAGCACTGGAGTAGTACAACAACAAATAGCTGCAAATTTTCGCTCTCTGCTTCCGAATAATGCAGTAGCACACTACCAGTCTCAAGGCATAATTAATGGGTCACTGGATATACCATAGTAAGAAAATTGGTGCTTCAGTATTGTTTCCTTTCCACTGTGTGTTAGTAATATAGTCTAATACCATCAGAATTTTCCAAAAAATAGTCTAATACCATCAAACAAGACCATGATACCTCGGAGAAGGGGAAGGCGATGGTAGTTGTGCTTTCTGCTGGCTAGACTGATATTGAAGTGTTGCCTCCAACATCGTTTCTGCCATGACTGCTCTGTTCTCCATTTGCGTGAGGGAAGCCATAGCTTCCTCATACTTCTCCTTCATCCAGAGTTGAATGCATAATAAGCAAAGCATAAATGAGCAAGAATACACATATTTGTTATTGCATGTCAACCCAAGGCAACTGACTAGTGATGGCAATTAATCATGACCCAATACTAACATTGTGAAATCGCAGTTTCACATTTTTGGTGTTTCCAGATTTCAAATAATATAAAGATGATCAAGCATTCAATATAGTCATCATCAATATTATTTTTTAAGCAACCCAGATATAAATATAAGTGCATGTACATTTCAATGCATACTTGTGAACAATATCCAGGAGGAAACATTTCCTGCAAAGATAAACTATAAACACAACCCTGTTCTCCCCCACATCAACGGGCAATTGTTGTTTTATAAGTGAATGTGATCTTCAAATGAAAATGAAAATGTGTAGAAAGACCATTTTCATTCGACGTTCTTTTTATCAACAAATTTGGTGAGCCAAGAATAAATTGCATAAGCTGAATTAGCTGGTAATCTTGGCTTGTAGTGTCAGCGGGATTATCACAAAAAAGTACGATGACATGGATAATTGACCAACTGAACTAACCTGAAGTATATGCGAAGCATATTTCTGAGCAGCAGCATCTTGCTCAGCAAAGATGCGGGCATCCTCTGTAACCTTTTGTTCTTGCTCTACACGCATCAGGACCTACAGTGAAGTAAATTCATGTTAACTGGATATACCATAGTAACAACAAGATTCGTTGAGAAGAATACACAGATGTCAACTGCACCTGAAGCATTGCTTGTTCCTGTTCCTGCTTGTCTGATAGAGATTGCCTTAGCTCAGATAATTCTTGCTCTAGCTGCTCTACCTAAGAGATGAAAACACAAATATTAACTATTGTGTTTCACGTCTTAAAAGGAGAAATTTTCAACTAGTAGGGTTAACTAGCTGTCAATATATAGCATTGTCTAGTTGATAATAAATATCAATTAGACTTCGGCAATAAAGGGAACAAAACATAGCTGAAAAATGATGGGTGTCGGTATAAGAAAGATGGCCACCACATTATTCCAATTTTTACCTTTGCGCTTAATTCGCGTCTGTTATCTTGCTTAACCATCTCCATTAGAGCTGTCTCTAATTCATCCGCCCTGTATATAGATGAAAAGAAAATAATCACAAGGGTACTTCGACGAACCAAGAAGAAACAATTCCGCTGACATAAATTTGCTCTGTACAATGAGAAGAACATTTTCTATACAGAACCATCTATTGTTCAACAATACAAATAATACCTCTAATTGTAGAAGAATGTTCTCCAGCAGATAATTGTTTACTTATATAAAGATTTTACAGCATTAATATTGGTCAGGAGCAAAAAAAATGGGCACATAAGAATGCTAAAGCATAGCTGAAATAATTATAGTAAGTTCAGGGCTACTTCTGAAAGTGGACTAAATTTTGGGTAGATATTTGGAATTACAGATCAATTTTGGCCAAATGAATACAGGTCATAATTGACATACAAGATAAACTATAGTCACAAAAAACCACCAGCCAAGCTCTGGCTGGGTTTGCCATGAATTATACCAGGGTTGACAAGCTACAGAAACTACCGACAGCAGGCCATTTGATTACTTAATCTGTCCATACATCTATATTTATAAGTGCATTTATATGAAAATTTAATGGCTCAAACTAGTGACGATGTTGGATATTTCAAACAAACTGACCTGAGAACAGCTGATCTTCTCTCCTCTAGCAGTCGGCATAGCTCAACCTTCAGCCACATAACCTGAAATAGTACAACAGAACTTAAATCTGTAAGTTTTCAGGTGTGGCAACCACATACTATAATCAACAGCACCAACTGAAAACACAAAAGGACCCCAAGACGCAGTACTTGGTAAAATAGGCCAACAAAGTTGTAGAAAACTGTAACAGCAATTCTTGGTTTAAAGCACCTACATAATGCTGGAAAGTATGAGGGATGGAAGATTCTGGCGATGCACTTGTACAGATTATCATAGTGAAATGTAGGAGGTTAAATAGATGAAGAGTTCCACATAAGCTATTCTTTGGTAAATATGTATATTATTTGACCATAAGCACACTGCTTTCGGAAATTCAGGTGTTGTACTTCAGAAAGCAGTTTGTTTGGGGCTTGAGGCAGTTATATCATTTGCGGGGGTGGGAGATTCTGGCAATACCATTTGTATACAACTATAAATCATCATAATGAGAGATATGGGGGTTAATGACTAAGAATTCCAGTAGAAGCTAATATTTTGTGAACAAGTAAATTATTGGACCTTAAGCAATTTGCTTTCAGAGATTCAGGTGATCTACTCCAGAAAACATACTGCTTTAACAAGGGGGCAAGGATCCGTGGGTGTAGAAAAAAAAAAGATAGCTGCTTCAATACAGAAACTAAAAATGGATGTGTACATCTTCCTGAAAAGAATTCCTTAGCATGCATGACAGATTACTTACTTTGTGAGTTTGTGTGGAAAACCATACTAACGAGGATATTTATACATGAGTTATTTCAACTTGTCTGCGTTCTTTCCTTTTCAATCGAGTACTTCTAAAAATATTATTTTGGAATTTGAGGCGAAGAAAAAGATCATTGGTGTATCGAGAATGATACCTGATCTTTTGGATCAGGCAACAAATCAATCTCAGTGTTGACAGTCAGGCCATGATACATATCATCAATATTTCCAGAACTTGTTTCTTGGTTAACATCCCCATCTGCCAAGTCATTTAACTGTTCTGTTGATATTGACACCAATGGTTCAGCGTCACGCTTGAAATTGTATAGCTTTGTTGCAAGACCATTGGTGTTCCTCCAGGCACGTAGACCATTTGCTCTGTTTTCCATTGAAGACAAAACAGATGGCCGGTGTTTATTTCTCAGATCTTGCAGCCTTGCTTCATCTACAGCTTGATATCCCATGCAAGCTGTTAAAACAAGCTGGCTGCTGTCAAAAGTGGAACCAGCTAAAGACTGTAGAGAGTTACGGCATCCCCAGCATCTTTCGTTGTCACAAGTGCAGGACCTGCAATCAAAAGTACTGTCAAGCCTCCATGCAGTCACCTGAGATGAACTATAATGTATTCAGACTTCACATAAAGTTATATTCTTTGTATTTCTGCATGAAAATAAGGTGGCAGAGTGACCCCAGTACCATACAACTCCATAATTGCAAGGGCTGTCCGGAAGAGCATCACACGATTTCCATCAAAGAGAAGCACATCCCACACGCGAAGAACTGAAATGTTCAAATAACACTAAAATGGTGAGAACATTATGAAATAAACTAATTATTAACTAGAAGCGAGAAGCCCCTGCCAACGAAGTTAAGAAAGAAAAGGTAATAACATATATTTCCCACAGAAATATAATACAATATTTAAAGTGTAAGACACCCTGAAGTTTGTGATTCAGAGAAAAACACGATTGCTGTATGGAATGTGGACCATGTTGCCACATGTGAACGAGACATTAAGTGGCATTTTAGTAAATAAAGTGACAACTTTATGTATCTAAAGCCCCAGGAGATCACTATGCAAATCCAATAATAGTAACAGCAACTTGAAGCTAAAGATAGCTTTGGTTCCCTTTTGGAAGCACATTAAATTAGCAACGATAGGAACGGTGAAAATGTATTTCACAAACAATAGTACGGAGTATACTAAAATGCATATCATATGGAGTCAGGAAATGAAATAGAGCCAGCGAATGAAGCAGGTTCATTAACAACTCAATTTACAGATCAAAAATGAAAAAAAAACATTGTCTTTCTTTACTATATCTTGTATTTATCGTACTTTTGCCCTGCGCGTGTCTACCATTTCACCATCGAGGCATCTTCAAGTAAATCGAATTCCATGGATATGATATCTATCTAATGTGATATATGGAATATATGACAAAGGTGGAGTTCTGGGAGTATATCGATCGATCGGTCATATAGGCGTGAGCCAGACATAAAATAGCCTCGATTCTGAGTTGATTACGTTGTGTTGTTAGTGGAATTCCTTCTAAATTCAAGAAAGAAGGGCAAATAATTCAACTGACCAGTTTCCCAGGGAAGCATGTTCATGTATATAGATAAGAACCATGGTCCAGCAACCCATGCAACTTGTACACCAAGGTAATCCAAGTGGTTTACTGCACAAGAAAATTGCAAATCCTCAATTGTTGAACTTTAGGAGTTAAGATGCCTGACAGAAGCATGTGATTTTTATATAATGGATAAGTCGCAAACCTAGCTTGGGGAACTTCTCTCTGACCAATTCCTCTAAAACAAGCTGGTCGACCTAAGAAATAACCAAAATGCAGATGTTTTAATAACAAACAGATCAGCTTGGAGTTCCAAGTATTCAACAATCAACATGATAAAACATGAAAATAATGATAAAATAAAGAACACCTGAGACTCAATCATTTCTTCAGAGAAATAACCCTCAAAATAGTCATCCATAATGCCTGTCAATGCCCTGTGGACCCAGAACACATTCATCACATTAATTTAGTCACCTGTGCTACTATGTAATATGTAATCAACTGAAGTAATCTGAAGGAATCCAGGTACTTGATTGTTGTACTGCAAAACCTACCAAAATGCGTTCTCCTCGGACATCAATAGAAGTAACAAACCAGCAAAGAAGTTCATTGCCTGCATTAATCACATCACTACTCTTAGCAAAGAGAGTCTTCAAACATGCAAATATGAATGTTTGAAAACAATATTACTGTGCACAACACAATCATAATCATGGCATAGCGTGCCCTTTCCCAATGGAATTGGAGGCACACCCGACGCACGAGCAGGAGGCCGAGCCTGCTCGTAATGTGGCGGTGACATGTGCGGTATGCACATTGAGCACAACACAAACAACCATAATCATGGCATAGCAAAGGGGTTATTTTCTTTGTCCAAACTTTGTTTTACATTTTCAGAGTACAAAGTTGACCATTGTTTGGGACATGGGTTTATTGCGCCCAGTTATTTGCTCCCTTTATTTACTTTATTAACCTAGAAAGTGGGTTTATAGTACTTTAGACAATTCCCTTTTTTCGAGTTTAAAAATAAACTAATAATAATAATTCACATGTTGATATTATAATTAACTATGTATTTTCATGTTTTGTGCGAAAATGTGTTTATATGTCAACGTGGTTTTCATACAGGTGTCTAGTTGGCCTGGTCTTGTACATAATTTCTCTTCTAGCAATGCATCAAGACAAAATGCCTTTGTTTTTTGTTAAAAATATGATAAAGAATGTTGTGTCTAAGTTTTAGAGCAAACACACAGCTTAGACTAAACAGAAATAACTCCACACACGAATATTGCTTCCATTTTACCATCTTATATGGTTGTCTAACTTGCTAGATAAATATGTACTCACCTTTATCCTTATTGAGAAGCAAAAATTGTTAGGTTACATGATACTACAACATATGAACAAAGAATCTTCAAGCAGTGAAGAACAATGAAATAGCCAAGAGTCAAAAAGGCGCTAAGCATTAATTATGCGTTTTGCCAGCGCCTTGCGCTTTTCTGACCAAAGCGCACGCTTATGCGCAATTATGCGTGATTATGTGTTATTAAGCGCAAGCGCCTAGCGCTTATGTGTGCCTAGACGCGCCTAGGCGAGCGCCTACTTGAACACTGGAAATAGCAGCGTAAACTATACTTCACAGACATTGTACATGAAACAACGTAAAATATATGAAGACGATCCAAGCAGAGGCCCGTGATTCGCCGGGGCGCCTGGCCTTGGCGGTTTGCTCCGTTAGGAGTCTACTCTAGTGGGTTGTGCTGTATGGGGTGGTGTCTGCTCTTTCTTGAGCATGTAATTAACTCTTCTATTCTATCTATGCATCGAAACGCAAAGCTTTTGCATTTTCACGAAAAATGAAAACAACGTAAAATATATCAACAAGAGAAGCAACTTTGAAGGACACATTTAGCATTGTCTCAAGTTTATATATATCAACATCCATCTGAATCAAATGCTAAACAGAATTCACTTTTAGGAAGCTTCAAGGGATATATTTGGGAATTGGCAATGGTCTTGTACCTCCAAATATTAATATTCAACTTAAGTTACATTTTAAAGGTGCAACAGAGTGATCTATGTGCAAGGCCTCCCAAGAAGGTAATGAGATACAGTGACACGAAAAAACCGTGCAAATCAGCATTAAGGGAAAGGATGTACCTGGCAGTAACCAACTGATGGATTATGTCTAGCATAAGCTGTGAGCAATCGTCTCAAAGCATTTCTGCCATCCTCATCGAGAGCTGGATGGCCTGGAAATGTTCTAGGCAAATCCTAAAAAGGCCAATGTAACAGATGACATCTTAGCACCATATTCTTATATAGACGGTATTTATCAAGATATGAAAGTACTGAAACCCAGTAATGGAAATTTGTATCGCCTATTTACCTTCTCTATTTGGCCTCTCCATTTTTCACAAGAAAGTGTTCGAGATGCTTTCGATTTTCCGTCGCCAAATTCCATAGTGGAAGAATCGCAATCTTTGCCGTCTCCGCTTCCATCATCCACCGCAAGGAGACTCTCATAGTAACCTTTCACTCGACGAGCTCCAATACCAACAAAAGCTTGCCATAGCTGTCCTCACACAACAAATGGGCCATCAGTGAAATAGAACATAATACTATCTATTAACAGAGAAGCAATTCTTACCTCTCCTCTCAGAGCCATTGGCAGCCCACCACGAACTAAGCACTCCAACTCTTCTTTCCAAGGAAAATACCCCTCTTGACTTGCAGCTCTATTCATGCCTGAATCAGCATTGGCGCTGTCAGCAACAGGACCTTCTTGGCTGGGATCAACCTTCTCTACATCATAGAATTCATCATCAGAGTCCTCTGAGGGCTTGCTATCTTCAGTGTTCGCAGGGTGGAGTCCATCCGTTGTGTCCTCTTCGCCAGCGGAAGATTGCTTCTTCTTCTTGATACGTAAGCTCATCATCTCCCCGATGTGGCTCAGTGAAGGTCTGATCTCAGACCATATTTGAATCTTATGTGGTCTCTGCTGTTTCGCGGTCTTCTCATCAGACAGGTCGGGCCTGCCAGCATCTCCCGTCGCTCCTTCATCCTCAATGGAGGGTGCAATCTTAGCATCTTCTCCGGATGATTCGTCGTCCTCTGCCTGCCTATCAAGGAAGTTCTTCCATCTATCAGAGCGCTCCTCTTCCTCCTCCTGCAAATCGAGCACCACGACATATGCAACTCGGTGAGATCAAAACAGCATGGTGCGGAAATGGAGACATTGCTAGGGTGGCTCTTGTACCTTGTAGATGTTGGCATACTCTCTGTACCGTTGCAAGTGCTGTGGCCGCACAGCGAAACCATAGGCGTCCCTGTCCCAATCCCCGAGCCATCAGAAACAGAAAGGGGCAAATGCCACTAAAAAGAGAACCATCAGGTGCTTCAACAATAAAATAAATTATGTCAAAAAAAACCTGGGACCAATCCATGTTTATGTGATCGTATAAGTTTTTTTTTCGAAATGGGGAGAAAAACCCCCGGCCTCTGCATCTAATGTGAATCGTATAAAGTGAACTCATGTTGCTAAAAGTCCTGACGTCCACTAAAATTCCAGGCCTAGCCCCAATGCTAAGGCTTTGTCCGATATTTTCGTATCACTCAAGTACTCAACCAGGCTTAGCCCCAATGCTAAAATTCCAGGTGTTGCTCCTCTAACTGCGGTAGTGCGGTGAACTGTGGTGTGGACATACACAATCCCAGATCCTTGGACAGGCAAGCATAAACGAAAAAAGCGCAATTGAAACATTTTTCAGATAAAATTAACCCATCGCGCCAGAAATGCGGAGATCTAGCGGCCGCATTGCCCAAATTACGTCTCACAACGGACCGAGATCCCCGGGCATAAGAACGAAAGAACAAATATATCCACCGAAAAAGAAGGCCGAGTAAACAACACGCATGCGGAAAGTCTGGCGCAACATCAGGAACATCGGAAACTCCGGCAGAAACATCCGAAGCAAGCGCCATTAGAACCGCGGCAGCAGGAAGGGAAATCACGAACCGCTTGTGCTCGGAGGCGATGAAGGGGAGGCTCTTGGCCCTCATCTCCCGCCGCGCCGTCGGGGTTCCAGCGCCGCCACCACCAACACCCTACCCACTAGCTCGTCGGCGGCGACGGCGTCGTGGCGACGCGAAGCGCAGTGCGCGGGGAGGGAAGGAAGCGAGTGAAGTGGAGCGCGATTCAGCAGCGCGTGGGTGGTTGGGGACTCGGGGCCGGGAAGCGGTGAACTGGTGATCCGATCGGATTATACTATTGGAGTGCTAGCTACTCCTGCTTCCGCTGCTGCAGCTACTAGGATTTGAGATTTGATCTGCGCGTGGAAGAGTGCGTGCGAAACTGTGAGGTGAGGTGACAATTGGGGAGTTGGGAAAACGGAGGAGAGCGCCTCGTTCGATTTTTCCCTTTTTGTCTCGGGTTATTTTTTGGAGATCGGGGAGATGGAGATGGGGACTTGGGAATGACTCCGCCCTCGTGCTCCTGCGCCGTTCTTCGCTTCTTCTTTCGACGTGTGTGTGTGCGTGCGTCCGTGGGAGTTGGGCGGGGTTCAGCGAGATCCCGATTCTCCGTGTCTACGGGGGCTGTATTCTGCGTTTCGGTGGTCTAAAAAAAAACGTTTTGTGGGTGGGTTGACGTGTTAGGCGATACAATTTTAGCAGAGGGCATTGAGTTAGTAGGAGTACACGTGATAAGCTATCCCAAATCAACAAAGGCGTAGAGAACATGCACTTTCGTATTTTAGAAGGATGAGAAAATAATAACTTAGATGGTGAGCTGAAAAAAATGGCATTTTAATATACTTTGACCACCGACTCTTGTGCATATTAAGCGATTTGATCACGTGGAAGCGTGCTGAGAACTTGCCTGTGATATAATGGTGTGGTTGTACTCATCCCATCAGAGTTCAAATCTCATATTTGACATTGGTGTTTCTCATTTTTTGTGTTTCTCATTTAGGCGGAATTTTCTTCAGTGGGAGACGATGTTTCCGTCGACACCGAGGCTCTGTGGAGACTTCGTTAATCTCAAAACCCGACCGCCGGCTCAGTCTTTCGGAATTGCTCATAATGGTAGGTTGTATGCGCGTTCATAGGGATGAGGGATGAGTGTGTGCACGTGTATGTGATCGTCTGTGTTTGTACTGTGTTTCAAAAAAAATCACGTGGAAGCGTGCTTAGCAATCTCACACCGCAACATAAAGTATTCTTTTTTCAACCTGGTTTCAACCCCTTCCATTGTAAGAGAAGTAACCAGGGTCAACTTACAATGATAAGGGGAAGGGGGAGAATGATAAAGGGGGTGTTAGAGCATTAACAGGGAATCCAATCTAAACATTTGCGCGGCATGTTTACTATGCGACGAAAACGTATTAACACCACCGAAGGTAGTATGGATCATTACACACCGGGATACGTTGTACAAAAGAGGGGCAACCAAACGCAAACAACATCCTTGAGTAGCATAGGACACACAGAAAGAAGACATCAGGCGCTCGTAAATCGTAATGATCAAGTGCATACCATCTTGCCATGACCTTGGTCCAGCGTCCATCAGCTCTGGCGCAACTTGCATCGAAGCATCCTTATGTAAACATGTCTAGTACACTACCAAAGAGTGAGCAAAGAACACCATCTCAGAGCATCTCCACTCGTCCCGCCCAAATGGCCGCCCAAAGGGTGTCCGAAAGGGTGATTTGGGGCGTGTCCGGACGAGTAGGCAGCAATGGGCAGCCTCGCTCCCCAGTCGCACCCCCCATATCATCTTTTTCTTTCTCTTTTTGCTAGCAGATTTCGCTGTGGCATTTCCACAAACAGGTGTAGAGCAGCATGTTCTCGGCGCCGTCCTTGCACTCGTCGCCGCGAGGTGAGCTTGACGAGGAGGCAAGAGGAAGAGACTCGCGCTCCAGGTGCCGCTGCGGTGCGAGGCGGCCGCGGCTCGCCCATGCTGATGTCGAAGTCGAGATGCAGGCAGCGCCACGGAGCTCGTCGAAGTGCGCGAACCGGAGCTCCCCGCCCCGCCGCCTTAGGCCCTCTGCCGTCGTCCGCGCCATGTCCTCCACCGCCGCCGCCATGGTCTCCTCGCTGCAGGCACTCTCCGCGCTTGTCGTCTGCTGCTCTCCTGCGCGGTCGAGGCCTCCGACGGCTCCATCCGCGACTGGCGCCAGGACAAAGGCGCTCCGGGATGAGGGCTACCACGGCGCCGGCCTCACCGTCCACCCATGCGAAACTGGCCGTCATGGCCTGCTCAGCGGGCCGAGCCGCCGGAGCTCCAGCTTGCCGCGCGCTCTGCGTCGGTGTGCCGCGTTCCCGCCCACCGTCTTGTCCGTGTCGTCGCCGTCGTCCACGGCGCCGGCCTTGCCGTCCACCCGTGCGAAACTGGCCGTCATGGCCTGCTCAGCGGGCCGAGCCACCGGAACTCCAGCCGGCGACGCCACGCCGAACGGGCCCCGGTCATCAGCTTCTTGTCGCCGCTGGCGCCGACGAACAGTACATGATCCCGCTTGCTTGTTGCTCATCACAGAGAAGAAAAAAGAATTGTGCGACGGGGAAAGGATAAGGATAGAGGAGAGAGACGAGAGGGGTACGTGGAAGCAAACGATTGGCTTAAGCGGACAGAGAGTTGTGTCCGGGGCCGCCCCAAGCCTCCCCAAGTTGAGGGCGTGGACCGGACGTGCCGGACACAAAATTAGGCCGCGCCGAACCGAATTCGCGTTTGGACGCCGCGAGTGGGCGCGATTTTGTGTCCGGCACGCCCCAAACGGCCGCTCTCACAGGGATTTCGAATAGCATGCTTATCGAAAGTCAGCTTTGTTTATTATGTTCCAGGTGGCCCGACGAATAGCAACTATACCTACCATACGAAACTCGTCACCAAAAGGTAACAAATCATGGCACCAGTCATGCCAGAGAGAAATTTTGGTCGGTAATTAGTTCCCATAACCTTCCCTCACAACTCTCCAAACAACTTGCCAGAGACATGACATTGTAAAGAAAAAATGTTGAGCAGTTCAACCTAGTCACAGATAGAGTAGACCCCAACAAATTTCTCTTCCTTGTATTTTCTCTATTTAGCACAATAGTTTGGAAAACTTGCCACATGATGTTTTTTAAGAGGGATTTGCGTTATCCACATTCATTTGTTATGACTACTAGCCAAATGTTTCTCCATCCACTTCTATGCAAATTTAGTAGCGAACCAACCAATTTACTCAAGGACCAGGTTATCTCATCAGATTTCTCAACAATATGCAAGGAATTAACCTTGTGAATAACCTTATTCCATTGGACAAGCAAATTACAATGCAAGTTCATTCAAAAGGGATGTGGGATTTTTTTTTTCAACAACACATTGAACACCACAATCTCCTCTTGGTAGAAAAAAACAGAGAAGGAAATTGGTCACATAAAAGTAAACTATTAGCCAGGTCATTCTCATGACGAAGAGTAATTTTTCTCTTAGAAAAATAAATATATTTCACTTTCATAATGGCTTTCCAACAAGCAATGGTTTTACCACGCACATACCTGGCATTCATAGTTATCTGCCAACGGCCAGCTTGACTACCTATGTACACACTCTGCCACATTTCACAACATTATAACCTCTTTAATTTCCTTTTCATGCCAAAAGAATCTCCTCATGTGCTTATCCATTTTATAAATGACAATTTTTTTTTGAACACACAACCTTGTATTCATACCTTAACAGAGAAAATTACAGGAAAAACAAAGGTACAAATACACCAGGACCTGCTGCACCTTCGAACCACCGACGCCGTCGCCGGAGGGGAAGACGCCAGGCCGCCCGCTTACCCCAGACAAGAAGCACCTCCACATGTGAAGAAGACCGCAGAAGTTGTCCGCCGTCAGACGCCGGAACCGAGCACGATGAACGGATACGGCCATGGCGCTTCCCATCTCCGGTCCGGAAGCAGACGCCGAAGAATCTGCACAGCCGCACCGTCGTCGCCAATCTCCAACCGGAGCTGCACACACGACACCACACCCGCCTCCCCCTCGCCACCACGGTCGGCCAGGGAAACCGGCGAAAGGCACCGGCAACTCCAACTCCAACACAACCCCCAGAAGCTCCACGGAGAGGCCGGAGCAGACCTCACCGCCACGAAGACGGAGCACACGGGACAAAAGGCCAAAAGCGAAGTCGTCACCTCCGCCGCCACGACCTCGCCCAAGCGACCAAAACCCGCCAAATCCGAAGATCGACGAGCACGAAACGCCGGCAGCGCGACGGCGACGCCACAGAGGACGAAGCCGAGGAGGAAGACGTGCACCAACACCTTATTCCACAGACGCAACGCCGGCTCCACCCCACCGCCGCCACCGGGAAGACCTAAACTACCCTGTACACACCTCAGGCACAGATCCAGGTGCTATAAATGACAATTTTATTCAGTAAGAACATGGACATGTGGTAAGAACCCAAACTGGAAAGACTATAATTAACAAGGGCGACTCTCCCCTAGATAAGTAGCATTCTCTTTCTAAGCATTAAGCTTTCTGTACAAATTCGGTATCGATAAAACCCCGTTCAACATTTTCAAGGTCGTAAAACTCATAGGCACCACTAAAACATTATGGGTAAGGTTCCAAATTGAAATTCAGGCATGGAGGAGTAGAATCATAAATGGAATTCTACCTTCCAATAAGGAAAACTTCTCTTTAATGACGCTGACCTTCAAGCCAGATGCTAACTTAAACATATAAAGCAACAACTTCAAATTAGAGCTTTTAAGGGCCAACTGATACATAAATCCGTATAACCAACATAATTCATTATACCGACACCTTTTTGTACTAAATCAAAGTCAAAACCCAAGAACAAATGATTAGATTGAGCTTTAAGAACCATCTAGTTAAACATTTGGCAGCTAAGTTGAATTGAACTCGATAAGGGCGAGGTATCATTGTCTCATTCATTTGGAGCTCTCGAAATAGGGGCCTAACTGGTTATTTAGCTTAACGAAGAAGTACAATCATAGATAAAAAATTATCCAATTGCACCAAGATTCAAAAAAGCCTCTACATCTATGGCAACTTAGTAAAAAATCCAATCAATCTTGTAATACGCCTTCTAGAAACCCAACTTTAAAATTACTTCACTTGTTTTTTCACATGAGCATGATGCATAATCTCATGAAGCGATGACATGCCATCCGTAACATTTCTGTTTCTCTATAGAAGTATTTTGGTTACACTAATTAGCTTTGTAGCATAAAGTTCTAGTCTGGGTCAAAGTTTAGGTAATCCATGTACATATGCACATCTGCAAGCATATAGGTCTACATTGACTAAAATTTTCAGTACTGGAAAACCTTTGAAGCAGAGTAGTGATACCAAAATTCAATCTTTTAAAACCTGAGTCACGGTAGGGAAAGCAACAAACAGATGAATGGTATCAAATTTGACAATGTATTAAAAATATTAAAATAATTCAATGGAAATATTATCAGACCAGATGGTATGTTAACTTCCATAGAGAATATTATCAAGCCAGATGGTATCTCCACTTCACTAGAAGTTCTAAACCAACCATTCTTATCTTCGTCAATGAAAGTTTTACTAGTACTCCAAGAAGCAAATCGGAGCGGGTCCAAACAAGTTTTCCTAGGAATTCCTATGTGTATATGTGTATTTGTAAGCGTGTACTTCTCTACCTTGTTTTTTCAAAAAAATAAATATATAATGAGTATGTTTTGTTAAAAAAAAATCAATTGAGCGAAGGGACTCCTCATTTTTGTAACTTAAACACGAGTATAAGAAATGTTTGACCGTTGCAGCGTGAAAAATAGTGGAGACTACCGGATATTCACAACGGGTAGTACGTGCAGATGCACCTACTACCCAAAAAACATTTTTCAAAATGTCAAAAAATTCAAAATAAAAATTTCGCATGTAGTTCAAGACGTATTATGTTAGCACGAAAAGTTACGGGAAGAAAAAAATATTTTTTGCAACCTGTGCAAAAAAGACAAATTCGGACGCACGAAAATGTCTTTATACGTGTCAGATTTTTGTCTTTTTTGTACAGCTCACACAAAATGTTTTTTCACCATGCCATTTTTTGTGCTAACACATAGTGTTCTAATGTATATCCGAATTTTTTTCTAATTTTTTTGACATTTTAAAAAAAAACTAACTTTTTTTTTACATAATGGGTACATCTAGACCCTAGAGCCAAATCGCCGCCTTGGAGACTACCCACTATTTATCTGTTTCACGGTTTTGGCGAGAGAGTAAAATGATGCATACGTGCCACCCGCGGTGAGAGAGTGGGGCCACGCTCGTGATCAGGTCCCAGGAGCGAAACATCTACATCACACCTAGCATAGCAGTGCAGCCTTTTGCAGCATTGCCGCTGTCGAACGCTAGGATTGATTGATTATCTAAGTTGAGGGCGTGGGCTGGACGTGCCGGACACAAAACTAGGTCACGCCGGACCGAATTCGCGTTTAGACGCCGCGAGTGAGCGCGATTTTATGTCCGGCACGCCCCAAACGGCTTTGGGCAGCCGTTTGGACGCCCCGACTGGAGATGCTGATTTCGAATAGCATGCTTATCGAAAGTCAGCTTTATTTATTATGTTCCAGGTGACCCGACAAATAGCAACTATACCTACCATACGAAACTCGTCACCAAAAGGTAACAAATCATGGCACCAGTCATGCCAGAGAGAAATTTTGGTCGGTAATTAGTTCCCATAACCTTCCCTCACAACTCTCCAAACAACTTGCCAGAGACATGACATTGTAAAGAAAAAATGTTGAGCAGTTCAACCTAGTCACAGATAGAGTAGACCCCAACAAATTTCTCTTCCTTGTATTTTCTCTATTTAGCGCAATAGTTTGGAAAACTTGCCACATGATGTTTTTTAAGAGGGATTTGCGTTATCCACATTCATTTGTTATGACTACTAGCCAAATGTTTCTCCATCCACTTCTATGCAAATTTAGTAGCGAACCAACCAATTTACTCAAGGACCAGGTTATCTCATCAGATTTCTCAACAATATGCAAGGAATTAACCTTGTGAATAACCTTATTCCATTGGACAAGCAAATTACAATGCAAGTTCATTCAAAAGGGGTGTGGGATTTTTTTTTTCAACAACACATTGAACACCACAATCCCCTCTTGGTAGAAAAAAAACAGAGAAGGAAATTGGCCACATAAAAGTAAACTATTAGCCAGGTCATTCTCATGACGAAGAGTAATTTTTCTCTTAGAAAAATAAATATATTTAACTTTCATAATGGCTTTCCAACAAGCAATGGTTTTACCACGCACATACCTGGCATTCATAGTTATCTGCCAACGGCCAGCTTGACTACCTATGTACACACTCTGCCACATTTCACAACATTATAACCTCTTTAATTTCCTTTTCATGCCAAAAGAATCTCCTCATGTGCTTATCCATTTTATAAATGACAATTTTTTTTTTTGAACACACAACCTTGTATTAAAATTACAGGAAAAACAAAGGTACAAATACACCAGGACCTGCTGCACCTTCGAACCACCGACGCCGTCGCCGGAGGGGAAAACGCCAGGCCGCCCGCTTACCCCAGACAAGAAGCACCTCCACATGTGAAGAAGACCGCAGAAGCTGTCCGCCGTCAGACGCCGGAACCGAGCACGATGAACGGATACGGCCATGGCGCTTCCCATCTCCGGTCCGGAAGCAGACGCCGAAGAATCTGCACAGCCGCACCGTCGTCGCCAATCTCCAACCGGAGCTGCACACACAACACCTCACCCGCCTCCCCCCTCGCCACCACGGTCGGCCAGGGAAACCGGCGAAAGGCACCGGCAACTCCAACTCCAACACAACCCCCAGAAGCTCCACGGAGAGGCCGGAGCAGACCTCACCGCCGCGAAGACGGAGCACAGGGGACAAAAGGCCAAAAGCGAAGTCGTCACCTCCGCCGCCACGACCTCGCCCAAGCGACCAAAACCCGCCAAATCCGAAGATCGACGAGCACGAAACGCCGGCAGCGCGACGGCGACGCCGCAGAGGACGAAGCCGAGGAGGAAGACGCGCACCAGCACCTTATTCCACAGACGCAACGCCGGCTCCACCCCACCGCCGCCACCGGGAAGACCTAAACTACCCGGTACACACCTCAGGCACAGATCCAGGTGCTATAAATGGCAATTTTATTCAGTAAGAACATGGACATGTGGTAAGAACCCAAACTGGAAAGACTATAATTAACAAGGGCAACTCTCCCCTAGATAAGCAGCATTCTCTTTCTAAGCATTAAGCTTTCTGTACAAATTCGGTATCGATAAAACCCCGTTCAACATTTTTCAAGGTCGTAAAACTCATAGGCACCACTAAAACATTATGAGTAAGGTTCCAAATTGAAATTCGGGCATGGAGGAGTAGAATCATAAATGGAATTCTACCTTCCAATAAGGAAAACTTCTCTTTAAAGACGCTGACCTTCAAGCCAGACGCTAACTTAAACATATAAAGCAACAACTTCAAATTAGAGCTTTTAAGGGCCAACTGATACATAAATCCGTATAACCAACATAATTCATTATACCGACACCTTTTTGAACTAAATCAAAGTCAAAACCCAAGAACAAATGATTAGATTGAGCTTTAAGAACCATCTAGTTAAGCATTTGACATCTAAGTTGAATTGAACTCGATAAGGGCGAGGTATCATTGTCTCACTCATTTGGAGCTCTGGAAATAGGGGCCTAACTGGTTATTTAGCTTAACGAAGAAGTACAATCATAGATAAAAAATTATCCAATTGCACCAAGATTCAAAAAAGCCTCTACATCTATGGCAACTTAGTAAAAAATCCAATCAATCTTGTAATACGCCTTCTAGAAACCCAACTTTAAAATTACTTCACTTGTTTTTTCACATGAGCATGATGCATAATCTCATGAAGCGATGGCATGCCATCCGTAACATTTCTGTTTCTCTATAGAAGTATTTTGGTTACACTAATTAGCTTTGTAGCATAAAGTTCTAGTCTGGGTCAAAGTTTAGGTAATCCATGTACATATGCACATCTGCAAGCATATAGGTCTACATTGACTAAAATTTTCAGCACAGGAAAACCTTTGAAGCAGAGTAGTGATACCAAAATTCAATCTTTTAAAACCTGAGTCACGGTAGGGAAAGCAACAAACAGATGAATGGTATCAAATTTGACAATGTCTTAAAAATATTAAAATAATTCAATGGAAATATTATCAGACCAGATGGTATGTTAACTTCCATAGAGAATATTATCAAGCCAGATGGTATCTCCACTTCACTAGAAGTTCTAAACCAACCATTCTTATCTTCGTCAATGAAAGTTTTACTAGTACTCCAAGAAGCAAATCGGAGCGGGTCCAAACAAGTTTTCCTAGGAATTCCTATGTGTATATGTGTATTTGTAAGCGTGTACTTCTCTACCTTGTTTTTTCAAAAAAATAAATATATAATGAGTATGTTTTGTTAAAAAAAATCAATTGATCGAAGGGACTCCTCATTTTTGTAACTTAAACACGAGTATAAGAAATGTTTGACCGTTGCAGCGTGAAAAATAGTGGAGACTACCGGATATTCACAACGGGTAGTACGTGCAGATGCACCTACTACCCAAAAAACATTTTTTCAAAATGTCAAAAAATTCAAAATAAAAATTTCGCATGTAGTTTAAGACGTATTATGTTAGCACGAAAAGTTACGGGAAGAAAAAAATATTTTTCGCAACCTGTGCAAAAAAGGCAAATTCGGACGCACGAAAATGTCTTTATACGTGTCAGATTTTTGTCTTTTTTGTACAGCTCACACAAAATGTTTTTTCACCATGCCATTTTTTGTGCTAACACATAGTGTTCTAATGTATATCCGAATTTTTTTTGACATTTTAAAAAAAACTAACTTTTTTTTACATAATGGGTACATCTAGACCCTAGAGCCAAATCGCCGCCTTGGAGACTACCCACTATTTATCTGTTTCACAATACAAAGGGTTTTGGCGAGAGAGTAAAATGATGCATACGTGCCACCCGCGGTGAGAGAGTGGGGCCACGCTCGTGATCAGGTCCCAGGAGCGAAACATCTACAGCACACCTAGCATAGCAGTGCAGCCTTTCGCAGCATTGCCGCTGTCGAACGCTAGGATTGATTGATTATCCATGTAGGCTGACGTTTCTCATCTTACATCCCGAGCTTTTTTTGTTAAAAAGAGAGTACACACAACAAACTTTTATTATCCGATCTCAGCTGCTGCACAGTATCTTGATTCTTTTATTTTCATGAACAATTATATGTATTTAAAACTATGCAATATGATTTTGTTCTGCACATTTTAGATTGTTGTCTTTATTTGAGTGGAAAACTGGTTTAAATTTTATTGAAAGCGTCTATTGGGAAGGGCCGGTGGGACGAGACGCTCCCAGTAGGATGACAATTTATACCGGCGCTCCCAGTAGCGGATCTAGGATTTTTCCATTGGGTATGTGGTATGCCGCACCAAGTTTTCTAGCCATTTCGATAAAATTTATTTACCAATTTGATAAATAATTGTAAATTTACATTGTAATATGGTATAAAAGCAATAAATAATCTGTAACTGAAATAGTAAGTACGAAAGTTACATAAATTGCCATACAAGTAGTTAAAACCCCATACTAATAAGCCTGAAATGTGCATAAAAGAAACTTACAATACTACTTTTTTTTACTTGTCTTGCTTACACCTCGTTAAGGACATGAAATTCTTCATTATTTTATCGTCATCCACCTCGAATTAACTTTGTTTTCGTAGAAAAGAAACGATTTCAAAACTTGTCGTCGCCATGGGTAGAACCAATACCAATTTCACAATCAAGTAAACCATATCACACACTTCATGCCTCCTTATTTTAACAAGTTTAACTCAGAGGTCAACAAGATTTTCTAGACCTTGAAAGCTTTCATCTTGTCTCATGTCATCAATGTAATTATCATGTTGCAATTCAAGGTTTAGCAAATAATTGTCCGGGATATCATTAGGGTAGAACGCATCTAGTCTGCGTACCTTCTCTGGATCAAAACAAGCAAATGAATTTGAATGATTTAAGGCCGACATATAAGACAATAACTCCATATTAATCTCATCAAACTATTTACCAAGCTCTTGAATAATTTTATCGATGACACCAATATATACTTCTCTTCTAAAGTGGTCATATCATTTGTTTGGTTTCTGAAATGGGTTCTGCCTTTTTTTTTACTAGGCCCCATGCTGCACGCACGATTTCAGCTGACCAGTTTTTTTTGTTCTTACTTCTTACTACTACACTACGTCAGCAGTCAGCACGCTGCACTGGGCTGAGCAATTTTGCAACGATCGATCGTACTCCCTCCGTATCTATTGATCTAAAACATGTCTAGATACATATGTTTGGTAAGTAGGTAGAGTGACTTATATTTTAATACGGAGGGACTACTTTTTTCCCCTATACTACTGGTAGTACATGACTGCATGGCTCGACTGTAGGGTATGACAGTGCATAACCGGCATACCATGTGGCTCCGCCATTGGCTCCCAATAGCACTTATCTAGCACCGTTGTAGTAGGCTCTATTGGTTGTGATGGTGAAGATGCTCTCACTCGTCGCGATTCACGTCCCATTAGAAAATGATCGGGTGGCTAGTGCGAGGCCGGCGACCGACGAGGAAACACAAATGATGGAAGGTAGTCAGGCGAGCGGGGAGGATGTCACTCGCCGTCCAAGTCCAAGAGACAGGAGACAGGGGACCTGCAGCCGTCCTGCCGAGAAAGTGAGAGCACGCCTGTCTCCAGCCTACCGCAGCCTCGTCTTCGTAGATACGAGGTTGGGTATCATTCATACTTCTCTCATCACACAATTCAGCAATTTTGCTCAAGAAAAGGGTGATGCATCTGAAGTTCTGAACCAACTATTGGGTTCCAGAGAGTGCGCAGCTATGTGCATGCGGTGTTTTTTTTACTGAAGTGTCTATGCTGATGGTACAGAGAAAAGAAGGAACGCATCACATAGGGACAGTCCAGTATGTAGGAGCAAGGATCTTCTCGAGGTTATTTCCGTGCATCATTCATATCGTCGATCTGCTCCGAGTGCAGTTTCAAGCTACTGGTATGGCGTATGAGCACCATGTCATGTGCGTGCGAGCGCCCAGGATGTACGCGAGAGTAGCAGTGTTCCACCAAGGACTGCCTACGCCTCGTGAGGCGGGTCCGGGCGGTTTCCTCGCCGGATATGAGATGAGTGGGGCGTCCTGGGCGGTCCCCTCGTGAGATGTCGGCGCCGGAATGGCGCTGGGGCTGAGGTGCAACCGCAGCGCCAGCGGGGCGGGCTTGGCACTTGAGTAGCATGGATCGATTGTTTCGGTAAGAAGAGTACTGTTTCCGTAATCTCGCGCTTATGGTTATGGACGTGGTTAGCCCGGCATGGCTTGCCTTTTTGCCTGTTGCGTTTGTTAGGCTAGCGGCCAGGCCAGCCACATTATTAATTCGCTGTTCGTCTGTGTTGTGCCGGAACAGTCGGTCATGGACGAGCACGCATCCACCGCAAGCCAACATTTGCCCGTGCCGTGACGCCGGCGTGTTGAGAGTTGAGACAGGAGAGCGAGTCGTGCGTGCGTGAGGGCGTACACATGGAGGAAGGCCGGTGACGGAGGAGGCGATCGACAAAGGCACAAAATGGCGGTGGCGAAGAACAAAAATTCCGTCGCCGGGACTTGAACCCGGGTCTCTCGGGTGAGAGCCGAGTATCCTAACCACCTAGACTACGACGGAGCTTTTGCTGAAACTATTGACGCCCTGTTACTGTAGCAACAGAATTATCCGAGGCAAACATGAAGACAGATCTGCTGTACTCTGAGGGAGGCTCTCGATCCACTAAGATTGCCACGACTACAACTCAATGCGCAACACTGAAAGCAGGGTACCGGCGCCGAAGTCGTTACCAGATCAGAGCGCAAGCAACTACAGGCTCCTGCCATCGCCCGCCGCCGCCGCACGAGGCAGCCCACCGGAGTTTTTCTTCTTCACTGCGAAAAGAGGGAAAAGAAAAAATATAGGAGTTTACAGGAGGGGGCTTCCCTTCCCATATTGGAGTTGTTCGAGCGATGCGATGGATAATGGAGACGGTCGTATTCGGACTATTGTCCTGGGCCAGGCCTGTTATGAGAAACCTCGAGCCGGATTGTTGTTTCGTTGTAAAAAAACGCTTCCGTCAGGAGACAGAGCGTCTCTACTCTAGGGTGTGAGATACTCCGGTACTTCCTAATTTCAAAAATATAATCGTGGAAGTCACGAAATTCCAAGAAAAATCACGAAATAGATAGAATATGTATAAATCATGTCGGAAACACAATTCCAAAAAATTAACACAAAAACAATTGTCAACACAAACCCACGAACATATTTTTCTTTAGGGTCCGACTAGTGCAATTCTCAGTCAGCTGATGTCATACACGTTTATTTGCAAGAATAAAGCCGATCGATCGTAACCAGCTATCGCTTTGGTTTTTCTAAGTGAATGTCCCGATCGCTTGCTTGGGCCCTCTGCTGGGCCTTTTGCTATACGTTGATTATTGGTTGATTTTATTTGTATAAGTACTAGACAGCTCACGTACTTTCGTAAAAAAAAGGTACATCTCAGGTACAGCTTATGTTCAGAAGGGGGAAAAAACTAACGTAGAGCTATCTTTTTTTCTGTAACGCGTAAAAAGTCACTCAACAAAAAAACATGATACACACAAAAATAATCCAGCTGAAACTGAATTTTTTCAGTTGTTGCCTGGCTTGTAACTGTCATTTTTTTAGTTGCAACTGGACTTGTAAGTGGAAAAAAACTCAGTTGCAACTCGAATTGCAACTACAAAAATCTCAGTTTCAACTCGACCTGCAACTGGGGAAAAACACATTTTCAACTAGACTTGCAACTACAAAAAAAATTAGTTGCAACCGGGACTTGCAACTGAAAATAAACTCAGTTGCAGCTTGACTTGCAACTATAAAATTCTCAGTTGCAACCGGACTTGCAAGTGGGAAAAAACTCAGTTTCAACTCGACGTGTGAAAGGACACGGATGTCGCCTAGAGGGGGGGGGGGGGTGAATAGGCGATTTAAAATTCTTTACGGTTTAGCCTTGAATAAATGTGGAATAAAACTAGCAGTTAATTTATCAAGCGCAAAACCTAAACAAGCTAGGTTTACCTATGTGCACCAACAATTTATGCTAAACAAGATATACAACTATGTGATAGCAAGATATATTATTTCAAGCTCAATGGCTATCACAAGGTAAATTGCATAAGTAAGAAGCTCGGGAATAGAAATATCGAGGCACTTGGAGACGATGATTTATCCCGAAGTTCACTTCCCAATGGAAGCTAGTCTCCGTTGGAGCGGTGCGGAGTCACAAAGTGATCCCCGAATAGCCATCAAATGGCACACCGTAATCTCCTTCGTGCCTCCACCAATACGAAGTGCCACGAACCACTATGGGACACTTGAGGGTGGTCACCGAACCCGTACAAGGATGAGGCACACTCCACAACTTAATTGGAGGCTCTCACCGAATTCCCGTGGCTCCCAAAGCCACAAGAATCACAAGGTTGGGGCGCAACTCCACAACTTAATTGGAGGCTCCCAACTATCCCGCGAGCCACCAAAACTCCGAGATCAACAAGGACCGTCTAGGGCACTCCAAGTACCCAAGAGGACAAGCTCTAGGACACCCCAAGTACCCAAGAGTAACAAGCTTCTCAACTTCGATTTCCACGTATCACCGTGGAGAACTCAAACCGATGCAACCGATGCAATGGGCAAGAACACAAGAAGTGCTCAAAATCCTTCACTCTCAAATCCCACCAAAGCAACTAATGCTATTGGAGGGAGAAGAGAGGAAGAACAAAGAAGAACACCAAATTCTCCAAGATCTAGATCCAAAAAGCATCCCCTCACTTAGAGGAGAGATTGATTGGTGAAATGGTAGATCTAGATCTCCTCTCTCTTTTCACACTAAATGGAGGCAAGAATCATGGAGGGATAGAGAGATAGCAAGCTCAAAGAAGGTCAACAATGGTGGGAAACACGAGCTGCAGTGGGTGCCTGGCTGGAGGTAGGTGGAGGGGTATTTATACCCCTCCCAGAAAAAGAGCCGTTGCAGACAGAAAAATCGGATATTCCGATATAAGTCATGATCGGATAATCCGACTGGATCGGATAGTCCGAAACACAAAGTATCGGATAATCCGGCACAGCCGGATAATCCGGGTAGACCTATATCGGATATTCCGGAAAACTTCAGTACTCCCCAGAACTGGTTGCTTTTAAAGTCCTTAGCAGAATTCGAGAGAAACTTGAGAATCGGATAATCCGAATCAAGGTTGATCGGATAATCCGAGAAACTCCAGTATGCATGCTTTTAAAGTCCTTAGCCGAATTCGAGCAAAACTTGAGAATCGGATAATCCGAATCAACAAGGATCGGATAATCCGATTCCCCTGCTTGAGCAAAACAGACAGAAACAACAAATCCTGAAATGCAATAACTTTCTCTTTCGAACTCCAAAACAGGTGAATCCAATTCTGTTGGAAATATTAAGGGTCACAAATATAGAGGGGATACCACACATGGGAAGGTGTGGACCCTATCTCGAAGGTGGACCGATAATATTTCCAACCTGAAAATGCAACAAGTTTTCCATATGAAATCCGTTTTCGGAGAACTTGGGCTTGTCATGAAGATCACGACAAGCACCAAAACCCAACTAGGAGAAAAACCAAATAAGAACCAAGAAAGATGATGATGCCAAGTATGCAAAGGTTTGAGCTATATCCAACTGATACACTTAAGCTTTAGTCGAGAGCCCCTCTTGATAGTACGGTATCTATCCTATAACCGGTCTCCCAACTAGCACCACGAGACCGGTAAAATAGAAACCCTATCATACCTTTGCCTTGCGCATTCCACTTGAGCTAGATGTTGATGATCTTGATCTTTTCAAGTGGGCCACCTTTCTTGATTGCGCTTCGCTTGGTGAAGACTCAAATATTGCTCCCCCATGCTCCACTATGGGAGAGCCTCTCTCAGGCATATCTTCACATGAACATTTTGTCTAAATGGGTGGCAAGCTTCAAGCCTAGGATTTCTTCGAGATGCTCCTCTTGAACTTGCGCTTCTCAACATTGATGACGAACACCACTTGACGTCATCGATCATGGGCTATATGAAATCTTCATTTGATGCAAGCCCATAGAAAGATACCTAACCACACATAGAAATGCCACACACATATTATGGGTTAGTTCACAAAGCTATATGGACAATTGCTTACCATACCAAGAGATACATGATCCTACTTGGTACATCTTTTAGCTTTGTGAGTTGATCAATATCTTGATCAACCTTGTATCTTTTATTCTCTTTTCAATAGGTGATGTCCTGAAGATAACCATGAATGATCACTAATCCTTTTCTTCAAGACATACTTGCAATATGCTCAACTCACATATGACCAATCATTGGATAACTCCTCGAATAATAACTTGGTCATCACATACTCTTCTTCTTGATCATATCAAGTATATATCCATACACCTCGATGATCTTGACGCCAAATACTTCATTATATCAATGTATTCATGGCATCAACCTTGAATCCAACATATGGAGTTCAAGCATGGTCTATGGACAAACACTACAAGTAGAACTCAATGCAACCATTAGTCCATAGGGATTGTCATTAATTACCAAAACCACACATGGGGGCGCCATGCCCTTTCAACGTGCAACTACAAAATTCTCAGTTTCAGTCGGACTTGCAATTGGGGAAAACTCAGTTGCAACTGCAATTTTTTTAGTTGCACCCGGACTTGCAAGTGGGGAAAAACTCAGTTGCAACTCGACTTGCAACTACAAAATTCTCAGTTGCAACAAGACTTGCAACTGGGAAAAAACTTAGTTGCAACTCGACTTGCAACTGCAAAAAAATTCAGTTGCAACCGGACTTGCAACTGGAAAATTTTCAGTTGCAGCCGGACTTTCAACTGCCAAGGACCACAAAGTTGGTTGTGATTTGACTAATTCTCATATGACTAGGAATTAGCAATTACAATAAACTAATTAATAAAAATAGAGTTAAAATAATCATGAATAAACAATATTTAAAAAATTGTGCACTAAAGTCTATAATAAACAAATCGGTGCATTGTTTTGACACAAAATAAGACACACGGGATTAACTAAGGGACATGGGGAATTAAATGATAAGAAATGCAAAATAAGTACAAGGAAATACAAAAACATCAATATATTTTTGTTCTGACATTGAACAAAACCAAATACAACAACGAACCCTTCAACAGCAACAATAAAAAGAAAAAAACACGTGCAAAAGAACTCAGCTGTGTGGACAAAAAATAAAATAGAAGAAGGCACATCATGGAAACAAGTCATGGGTCGGCAGTGGAATAAATAAAGGCCCAGCCAAATCCAAATCGCAAGTACCTCTCTGCACACGTACAGGTTGAACTTAGCGAGAGAAGTCACAGATCGTTACACGAATCTTAGTGCCTAAAATCGGATGGTTAGCGTGTTGACTGAGCGCTAAGCTAATTCTCAGCTAGCTGAGAATTAGCAAAACCGTTTTCTTTAACTCGTGAACAATTATTTTGACACGTCAACATTTTTTGAACCTGTTAACAATTTTAGTAAAACTGTCGTGTCTCGATGCACGGACACCGGGAGTATAGGATACCCCCTTTTAGGTTCGGCACGGGGCGCGAAGGAGGCTGAGAATCGTCTTCTCGGGCGGAGGCTAGATCAAACTCTCCTCTCCATGATCAAAGCATGCAACCAAAGGGACACAAGGAGCTACCCAGGCTCAGGCCGCCCGGAGGCTAAAAGCCCTACTCCTGCATGTCTGGATTGATGGATTCTTCATAGTGTGGCTTACAATGGAGCCTCCCGGATGGGGTACCCGGAAGGGTTTTGGCTGGAGGTAGAAGAAGGACAGATCCTGACCCGGAGGAGATCACCTTCCCTTCTAGCTTCGCAGCCCTAGTCTAGTCTTGCTCTGGTTCGACCTTGTGTTCTTCCTTCTCCTTTCCTCCTCTTCCTCTTCCTCTTTTTCCCCTCCTTCCTTCCTCTCCCCTCCTCCGTGCCTTGGTCCTCCTTTTATAGGCTAAGGGGTTGCCACAGGGTCACGTGAGGGGCATGAGGGACCTTCAGGGCGAAGGACCCTCCTTATCTAGTTTAGGGGGAGACGTGGCTTCTCCTCAGCCTAGCGTCTCCTTTGGGTTAGGTGGGAGTGTCCGCCTTGGGGTGGAAAGGGGCTGACACCACCACGGGCTATGCTTCCCACCCGCGCTGCCTTCGCCTTGCTTCACAAGTCTTCTGCGATCTTCCAGCGTGAGGTGGAGAGCTTATCCACAATGATGTGGGGAAGTACCCGAGAGGGAGCCTGGCCTCCTGCCGGGAACTCGGGCTCTCGGGTCCTTCCTGGCCTTCTTGCTTGATTCGGGGACCCAGCAGGCCCCCAGGACCGGAGCCCTTTGTCGACGTAGGCCTTGCTTGTCCTGACGGTGAACCCGCCAGCTTGACTTGAGTCTTGGTCTTGTCCATCTTCATCTTGGGCCCACATGGGGTGGACCCACCTGGCAGCACTAGGGGAACCCCATGTTTCACTGCTGCGACAGTAGCCCCCGGGCATGGTCCCGGCGGCTCTTGCTCCAGCTGTCGGGGCTATGGCCTAAAGATAGGTCAAAGTGGTTCCCGGGCACTTGGTCTTCCTTGCTCTGCTTCATTGATGGTCTTGAAGGTCTTGGAGTTACTCCGCTTGGGGGAGTAACTGCGATGGCCCCCTCGATTCCCAGTAACGGAAGAACCGAGGAGACGCCTGGCAGAGGAGCCGCCACGGCTATAAAAGCAGGGCGCGCCCCTTGCATTTTTGTTCATCTTCTTCCTCAGTCCAACGACAGGCCTCCCCACAAGCTACCAGCGCCAATGGCGAGAGCGAGGAGAGGAGTTGCACGTCCTCGTTCTTCTTCAGCTGCTGCGGAGAGTGGCCCCTCCACTCGTAGTCGAACTGTTCCGCGAGGTCGTGGGATTCACGGTCGCGACGGCCGTGGAGGCCGTGGCACCGCTGCTCCCCCTCCAGGAGCATGGTTCATACTAGCTTTGCGCCGTTCGAGTTCATCGTGGATCTGAACCTCCGGCCTCGCAGCTGGCTCCTCCTGCCGGATTCCTTCGCGACGGCGACGGAGGACATCAGAGCCTCCGGCTTCTGGCTGCAAGTGGAAGGCTGCCCGAATGGCCCCTCCTGGGCCCTGGCGGAGCGCACCGCTGAAGGCGCCATGCTTCTGGGTCATGTGTGGAAGTCATTCTCCCGCGCCCGCCGCATGTCCCGGGGGCAATGCTAGGCGTTCCGGTATGAAAGGATTAAATATGTTCAATGGTTAATCCAAATGAGTTAGGACCAATTTTGTTGGATCACATTTAGTCATGTTTAGTTACCCCTAAAAGGATTTAATTTTAGAATCAATAAAACTTAGTTGGTAACTAAAACTTGATTATTAAGTTAGTGGATTAAAACATTTGTGTAGGGAGTTTGGTAACTCCAAATGATCCAAATCAAATTGTGTTGTCTTCTACACATCAGTAGTTTTCTGTAGAATTTTAGTTTGTATTTTGTGACCAACATAACTCAAGTTATGCAATTAAACATGAATAACTAGTCTCTGCCATAAATATTACATAACCAAATAATGTTTACTTGAATTAAATTGAAATCAAACTGTGTTGCTTTGTATATGCAGTAGCTAATTGTGGTGTTTAAGATTGTAATGTTGTGATGTTGCTTGAGTAGTTTAGTGATTGTTGTACTTGTTTGTTTATTAATTAGACGAGAACGCTGTCGGATTTATCGAGGAAGGAGAGTTTGTTGAATCTGAAGATCAAGACCAATGTCACTTTGTCGAGCAAGGCAAGCTACCCTCTGAGCTTGCAACCCACATATATGCATCTACTTTAAATAACATGATTTACTCTTATGGCAAGGATTTTCTAAAACCTTTTCAAAAGTATATGGAAAATATTTTGCCACCACTATGTAGAAATATAAGATAGTTGATATAAAATTATAGGTTGGGAAAAATAAACTTTGTTATTCAAAACTCCTTTGAAAATACTTGTGTGGATATGGAATACCGAGATATCGGTGCTGAAGTGGAAAAATGGAGTATGGAGATGTTTATGAAAAATGCACAATGTGTCCCTGTACTTACGTCAACCAGCCGATATTCTGTGCGACCACATTTACCCACATATGGGAAAGGGCGTAGTCATACAATTTGCTCATATTAGTATGGGAGACCTCATCGACGGAGACGACTCAGTTATGCATGGAGGGATGGTCTGAGGACCTACCTTGACCCGGGTCCTCGCTCAAACTCTATGGAAAGATAAGGAGGAGGATTGAAGGTTCCACCATAAATCACCGGGCAAAACTATGAGTCCTCATACTTAGATTTCGATGGGCTGGGTTAAGTGTGGTGGGAAATATCATAAGGGCAGGATCCTATACTAGCATGAGCAAAGGACAGGCTATGGTCGGTGACTCAACTTCGCATACACCTTGTATGGCGGGACGTGGCTGACACGATGAGTTACCAGATGGGTGTGGGAAAAGCGTGCTACCTCTGCAGAGGGTTCAAACTATTCGAATAGCCAAGTCCTCGGATATGGATAGTTGGGAGGCCCTACTTTGACCGATGTGTAAGTTTTGAAATGATTTGAGTTTTAAAAGAAAAAGGAAGTGTAGAATGTTTCCTACACCTATACCAATGGATCGGTATGAGGTGGTTGGAGGAAGGTGGACCATGACGGGCTATGGTCAGAAAAAGGAGGAGTTTTGGAGAAACAGATAAAATGGTGATTTCTTTAAAGATAGTTATAAAACTCTTCTTACCTTTTTAATAAAGATATAGAGATGTTTTAAATAAATAAAAGTTTGAAAGTAAAATAAAACTAGTGCATACTCATGTTGGGGTAGTTTGCGAGTACAATCAAATGTACTCATATTGGTTTCGTCCCTGGCTATTGTCTTAGCCAGACTTCGGGGAGCACTACGCCGAGGAGGAGTATGGCGACTTCTACGCGAACTAAGGATCTCTATAAGTCAGCTGCGTGTCGGGTCGTCGTTAGGATCTGATGTCCACTACGCCGTTGCTTCCGCTGATTATTTTAGTTTGGCCCATGAAGGCACCTATGTAAGACTTGGTCTAAATGACCATTTATGTAAGACTTTTAATTCGATACTGTAATGGATGTAAACTTTGGTATTCAGTTCGGATTATGTGCAATGAAAGACTGATCACGGGATCATTGTGTTAAGCATAATCGGGTATTTCAGACGACTAGTCTGGGGTCCCCACATGCACCCGGCAGGCAATAAAACAGAAGACAGATATGCGCAGCCAGGAGCTCTGAGCTGGCCTTAGTAGCATAGGCTAGATATGTAACCAGGAAAGCTCGACTGAATGTAATTCAGAATTGTAAATTCAGAATGTAAGTTCAGATGAATGCAATCCTAGGGCTCAACTCCCGGGGTCATTTCCCAAACCTTCCCTTGCACTAACGCGCCGTCAAGTTTTCAGAGGAGATCTCTTAGGTGACAAGTACTCTAACAGCCTGTACCAGTAGCAGTACCCCTAAGAGCACTATGCCTTCCGGGAGTCCACTCCACAGCCACGGGTACTAGGCCAGAAGGGAAATCTGACCGTTCACCGGGGAGGACGCATTACCCCCGCAAAGGTTCTCGTCAACTGTTAAGCATGCGTAGGTTGGTGGTATATTGACTCCGAGCGAGATATTATGCCTAGTATGCAAGATGCACATGCAAAGACTTAGCTGATTTTTGCCGTGCTCTTGATCTATTATGTCCTTCCCGGGTATCCAGCCCCTGAGCCGCTCTTCAGCATCCATTCCTGTCCCGGGAGAGGCGCTACACATAACAAACTTTCAGTAGGAAAAGAATGGACCCTCCCTTACATGCCGTGAAAGTGTTTCATCCGGAGCAACCCGCAAGCAAAGTTGAATGTGCATTTCTGTGTTCATGTTCTTTAGAACACAGCACTGCCCATTCCACTTCTTACCGCGACAGTACGTCACGATCAGGTGGCAGCGCCTACTGATAGGCTACTCGCGCTCGACCTGTCAGCCACCGGCACCATGTCAGCCCCTGCTTCGGGGTTGTTACGAATAACAAACTTCACGACAACAAGAGAGGCTCACGGAATTGAAAAACTTATCTTTTATTCCTTGGCGACGATTCTTACACCCTTCATACAGAACACTAGCCCCTTGGGCGTGCTTAGTTGACTCGAACTATCTGCGATTCATGTTCGTATTTAGGGGTAGAATTTTCGGAGATTCTCGATGTTCTAGGCGTTGCCCTCCGGCCTGCCTTTCTCGTCCTCCAGATAAACAGCTCCGAATCTCAGGGTATGCGTCACCCGATAAGGTCCTTCCCACTTGGACGACAACTTGTTCATGTTATCAAGTTTCTGCTTCTTGGAGAGAACCAGGTCTCTGGGTTCCAGTACCCGTGAATGGATATGGCGATCATGATAGCGACGGAACCCTTGCTGGTATCGAGCGGATCGTAAAGAAGCTCGACACCCACTAGTACAGAACGACACATCGAAAACGGGCCAAAAACCCCTTCGGCAACGGAGAAAGGGTCCGTGTCCCCGACCCTGTCACTGATGTGAAGGCCTTCATCGGTAACGGAGGCAAAAAACCGTCACTGATGAGGCATAAGTTGGCTACGGTTGCGGACCCATCTCCGTTTCCGATGTATCGGTGCATCAGTAACGGAGATTCTATTTTACTCGTTTGCATTGAGGTTCTTTTAGAAGCCTATAGGAGCAATTCGGTTGCCAAATTACATTCAAAATCTCACAGCAGAAGCACAAAGTTGCTACCAAATCCATTCATAACGTATATAAAATTGTCATCATTACATAGCATCAAAAGATGAGTTACACATGCCTCGCTAATCCTATCATTCTCATGCCTCCCTAAACTTAACCTTTATGACACTCCACTCTTCTCCAGCTCCACCTTCTTCCTCAGTTCCGAAGCGCCGAAAACAGAATTCGACCTAGCAAAAGACTCGAGTAGCGGTTTCATGCTTCTCCAAATCACATCTGCAGCCAAATTGCTACACACATACACAAAATAGATGGAGAAACTAAAAACAAGAAACCACACCGAGCTCGCAAGCCTCCTTAGCAAATTAATATTGCCAAATTCTTCGTAGCGAGGCTTGCTCCATCTTGGACGGTGTCGCCGAAATATAATAACGTCACCGCTGTGACATTTCGGCCACACTGTCCAAGACACTCTTAATTAAAAAAGTGTTTTGAACAGTGCAGCAAGACGTCACAACAGCGACGGTTCATGGATATGATCCCACTTTGTATTTAGCTCTTTTAAAACTTGTTTGGATCTGCATGGCGCTTCTGCATATAAAATACATGGATGTCTAGTTAGAAAAGAGCCAAATATGATGCTACATGACATAAATACAATTTAAGATGAAAACAGTTTACACCTTAAGCGCATATATCCGTGTGCTTGTTGTCCGATCGAAACGATTTGGAGGCAGAACTTGAAGGTGATGTTACCTTCAATTGCCTCACCATTTTTATGCATTGTCGCCGAAATATACTATTACTTCATACACTAGCTACACAAAACCATAACGAGGATTAGCATATTGACAAAGGGTTGAAATTAATCTATTAGACTTCAAATACTAAAAACAAACACAACACAATACTAGACAAGTTGAAGGTAATGTATTCATCATCGGCAGTACTAAAAACAAACACAACACAATACTAGACTTCAAATACTAGACAAGTTTTATATGCTACTTTAAAAAATGTAAGATCTAGTGTTGAGGGGTGTATTCATCATCGGCAGTACTACAATACTAGACAGAACACAATACTACAATACTAGACAGTACTACAATACTAGATCGGTAGATGCTATTTTAAATAAAATGTAAGATCTAGTGTCGAGTGGTGTATTCATCATCGGCACTAGACAGAACACAATACTAGAGTTCAAATACTAGACAAGTTTTCTGTGCTACTTTAAACCAGTAGACCAGTAGATCCGCGTCGGCGACATACTCGGGGAAGATGCGCGACAATTGACCAGTAGATCCGTGTCGGCGACATACTCGGGGAAGATGCGCGGCGGCTCGCCGACGAGCCGCTGGGGGGGATGCGCGGCGGCTCACGACGCGCCGCTGGGGGAAGATGCGCCGACGCGCCGCTGGGGGAAGATGCGCCGATGCGCCGCTGGGGGAAGATGCACGGCGGCGATGCCGGCCAGACGCGCCGCTCCGATCTGCGAGATAAGGGTTAAGTCTGGAGCCGCCGCCACACTATGACTGTGGAGTGAGAGTAAGAGTGAGAGAGACCGAGAGCGTTAGGGTTGCCGCAGTGGCACATTTATAACATATAACATCGCAAACGGAGGCGATAAACAAACGTTTCCTCTTATTTCTTCACTGACACACTGGGCCTACTTACAAAGGATCGATAGAGTAATTGAACTAACTATCTACTCTACTTGTTCTGCTTACGCCCTGCCTCCGCGCCATTGTCATCCGCGGCGCGGCGTCGCTTCTTGCCGGTTGCCTTTTCCTCAGGCGCGTGCTCCTCCTCCTCCTCCGGCTCGTGCTCCTCCTTCTTCGGCCGTGCGTCCTTCTCCGGCGAATCCTCCTCTCGCGCCTCCTTCTCCGGAGCGTGATCCTCCTTCTCCGGCGCGTCCTCCTCCGGCGCCTCCTCCGACGCCTCCTCGTCGTCGTCGTCGGCGGCGTCGTATTCTTCCTGGCTAGAATAATACGGCTCCGGCGGGTCCTCCGGCTCCTCTTCCTCCGGCGACTCGTCCTCTTTGGAGTCGTCTTCTCCTTCGCATGAAGACGGCGGTTCCGAGTCATCGGAGTCGTCTTCTACAGAGCGTGAAGATGGCAGGTCCGAGTCGTCGGGGTCCGAGTCCGGCGGCCCGTCTTGATCCCACCATGGAACTTCACCGCGGTCTTCTGCGCTCGCGTCGTCGCTCGGGACTTCCTCGTTCTGCCACCAGGGTTCCTCCATGGTGGTTGTGCTAGTGTGGTAGATAATGTGGGAGAGAACGAAGGGGAGAATGCGGGACCTGCCTGGCTTCGTGCGGTTCCAGTCACATTTTATTAGCGTCGATCAGGCGGTTCCAATCCCTCGTGAATTAAGCCGCATTGAACAGGCGCGCTTCCAGATTGCAACTGCAATTTCCCAAGCATATCGCAAACGGATATACATAAACAACCGTAGCCATAGAGATACATATTGGAAACGGAGACAAATTTATGACCGTTGCCAATACTTTTGGTAACGGAGATATAAAATTCTCCGTAACCAATGTTTATGGACCAGCCTCTGCCAGGCCTCGTCCGCAACGCTAAAATCGCGATTCTCTGTCGCCTAACTCCTGCCGTTACCATAGAGGGGTATCCGATGTGTCGTTCTGTACTAGTGACCGCACCTCTTCCAGGAAGTTGATGTCATCAATCCTCCTCTCAGCTTTTGTGTCTTCATCATAGGCAAGTACCCGGGGGGATCCATGCCTGAGTTCTGTTGGCAAGACGGCTTCGGCTCCATAGACAAGGAAGAATGGTGTTTCTTGAGTGGCTCTGCTTGGTGTGGTTCTGAGGGACTACAAGACACTTGGTAGATGCTCAATCCAGTTCTTGCCCTTGTCTTCTAACCTGTCAAAGGTCTTGGTCTTCAAACCCTTTAGGACCTCCGCATTGGCTCGCTCCACTTGCCCATTGCATCTTGGGTAGGACACCGAGGCAAAACACACCTTGATGCCCAGCTCTTCACAGAAGTTGAGGAAGGATCGGCTTGTGAACTGAGAGCCATTGTCCGTTATGATTCTGTTGGGTACTCCAAAGCGGTACACGATCCCTTCAATGAACTTGATGGCTGCTTGAGCTGTCTGCCGTGGTATTGGCATCACTTCCACCCACTTTGTGAACTTGTCGATGGCCATGAAAAGGTACTCATGGCCCCCGACAGACTTCGGTATCTTTCCCACGATGTCTAGCCCCTAGACCGCGAACGGCCAGGAGATTGGAATTGGCTACAGAGCTTGCGCCGGCTGATGTATGTTCTTCGCATAGTACTGGCAAGCTTCACAGGCCTTGACTAGCTGCTCGGCATCACTGAGGACTGTTGGCCAGTAGAACCCGTGACGAAAAACTTTCCCCGCCAGTGATCTTGATGCACATGACTTGAACATGTTCCCTCGTGGATGTCCCTTAGCAGTACTTGGCCTTGTTGTTGAGGAATGCAGTGGAGCTTGACTCCGTTGTCCCGTCGCCGGTAGAGCTCGCCGTCGATCATGACGTAGAGCTTGGCTTGACGAGCCACCCGCTCGGCGTCGTGGTCATCCTCTGGGAGGGCATGCTCCGTGATGTACTTGACGATGTCCCGGGCCCAGGGTGGGTGGGTTCCTTCCACCGGTAGCACCATCCGACAGAAAGAAAGCATAGCTTCCTTCACCAGAGGGGCTACCGGGTCTTGAGCTTCTGGGCTGGCTACCCGTGTTGTCGAGGTAGAAGGGTCGCCAGCCCTCGGCGCAGATCTTGCCGCGAGCCTCTCGGGTGGAATCGAAGGTCGCCTGAGGACCTCGATGTAGATCCCGGGAGGCACTGGTTCTTGCTTGGACGCCACCTGCGATAGCTCATCCACGGCCGTGTTTTCTCCCCGTGGGACGTACATAGCCTGGAAGTTGTCGAAGCGCCGCTGCAGCTTCCAGACCTCTTGACGTACGGCGCCATCTGAGGGCACGCATACTCCTTGTTCACTTGCTTGATGACTAACTGAGAGTCACCCTTGACGACGATCTTGCTGATGCCGAGGCCGATGGCAGCACGAAGTCCTGCGAGCAGGCCCTCGTACTCCGCCGTGTTATTGGAGATGTTCCCTTGGTAGTGCATCTGGACGACGTACTTCAGCCGGTCCCCGGTTGGTGAGGTTAGGACAACCCCCACACCTCCTTTCCCTTGGTGTAGGAGTCGTCGAAGTGCATGGTCCAGGCGCTAGGATCTTCTTTCCCGGGGAGGCATGTTTCCTCTTCCGGGTCGTCGAACGCCGTCTCGGTACACTCGGCCGTGAAGTCCGCTAGCGCCTGACTCTTGATGTTGTCTGTGTGCTCGAACTTGAGGCCGAAATCTTGAAGCTCCGTGGCCCACCATGATATACGACCAGTGGCAAGTGGGTTCTCCAGGGGGCTTCTTAGGTTGTACTTGGATACCACCGTGATGGGATGGATTTGGAAGTACGGCCTCATCTTGCAGGAGGCAATGAGGATTGCCAGCAGCAGCTTCTGCATCATGGGGTACCGCTCATGGGCGTCGCGCAGCACTGCGCTGACGAAGTAGACCAGGTGCTGCACCTTGCGGGTCGCCGAGTCCTGAAAGGGCTCGGCTTCCCCCACGTCGACGTCTTGGGGTGGGGACGAGGTCGCCCCCGGCGGAGTCTCGTCGGAGGGAGATTCTCCATTGCTGACAGGCTCCGCACCGTCTGGTAAGGTTGCAGTGACGTCAGGATCGCTAGACCCCTGGTCACCCGGCATCCTTTTCTTGCATGGTTGTCCCGGGAGAGAGTTCCGGGTCGCTTGCCCTTGATCTTGCTTGACTTCTTCGGAGGAGCGTCACGCTCTACCACAAGCACAGCGCTGATCACCTGGTTGGTGGCAGCAATGTACAGTAGTAGGGGCTCCTTTTCTTCTGGTGCCACGAGGATTGGTGGCGAGGCGAGGTAGCGCTTGAGGGACAGCAGGGCTTCCTCGGCCTCTGAGGTCCACTCCACGGGGCCTGACTTCTTGAGCATCCTGAAGAACGGTAAGGCCCGCTCCCCAAGCCTTGAGATGAAGTGCCCGAGTGCGGTGATGCACCGTTGAGGCGCTGTACGTCCTTGACCCGCCGAGGCGCCTCCATGCGCTCGATTGCCTTGATTTTGTTCGGATTCGCCTCGATCCCTCGGTGAGAGACCAGGAAACCCAGCAGCTTGCCGGAGGGGACCCCGAACACGCACTTGTCGGGGTTGAGCTTGAAGTTGACCCGGCGGAGGTTCTCGAAGGTCTCGTGCAGGTCTTGGACGAGGGAGTCCTTGTACCGGGTCTTGACCACGATGTCGTCGATGTACGCTTCGACGTTGCGGCCCAGCTGCGGCCCAAGGCATGCTTGCATTGCGCGCTGGAAGGTAGCGCCGGCGTTCCGAAGGCCAAAAGGCATCCGGGTGTAGCAGTAGCAGCCCTTGGGGGTGATGAAGGCCGTCTTCTCTTGGTTCTCAAGTGCCATCATGATCTGGTGGTACCCGGAGAAGGCGTCCAAGAAACACAGCAGCTCGCACCCAGCCGTGGAGTCCACGATCATGTCGATCCGCGGCAGGGGAACGGGTCCTTGGGACAGGCCTTATTCAGGTCTGTGAAGCCGATGCAGAGTCTCCACTTGAAGGTCATGGGCTTCGGTACCACCATGGGGTTGGCCACCCAGGTTGGATGGGGAACCAACCGGATGACACTAGCTTCTATCAATTTGTCCACCTCGGCGGTGATGAACTCCAGTTTTTCCTTGCTTTGGTTCCGGAGAAATTGCTTCACGGGGCGAGCCCCCGGATTGACCGCCAGTTTGTGCTCGATCACCTCCCTTGGAACACCGGGTAAACCTGACGCCTCCCACGCGAAGACATCAGAGTTTTCCCGAAGGAAGGCGGCGAGCGCGCTTTCCTATTTATCGGTGAGGCGGGCACCAATGGTGATGGAGCGAACTCCATCGCTGGTTAGCGCCACCTTCTTGGTCAGCTACGGATCGCCATGGAATGGCGCCTTCTTGGGGGAGTAGATGTGGAGCCCCCAGGGTGCCCTTCGCCCCCGGGGAGAGCCCCAGTATCATCCTCCTGTACACCTTGAGGGACGTCCGCCATGATTGCCACCGTCTGGTTCAGCTGGTGAACGCAGTAGATAGCATCGTCGATGTCGGCCTTGACTTTGATCACGCCCACGGCGCCGGAATCTTCAGCATGTTGTAGGCGAAGTGGGAGACGGCCATGAACTTGGCCAGAGCAGGTCTGCCAAGTATGGCGTTGTACGGGAGCGGAGTGTCGGCTATGTCGAAGACGATTTCCTCGGTGCGGAAGTTCTTGGAGTCGCCGAAGGTGACTGGAAGGGTGATCTTCCCGAGGGGTCGAGTAACACTTCCGTTCACGCCTTGGAACACCCGGTGTCTTGCAGGCGAGACAGGGGAATTTGAAGGATAGCCAGGACCTTTGCTGTCAGTAGGTTGAGGCTGGAGCCTCCGTCGACCAGCATCTTGGTGACCTTGTAGTTGTGGATGACGGGCGACACGATCAGCGGTAGGGTCCCAACCCCGGCAGTGTTAGCAGGGTGGTCTTCTGGGTCGAAGGTGATGACTTGATGATACGTCCAAAATGTATCTATAATTTTTGATTGTTTCATGCCATTTTTATGCTTTTAGCACTTGTTTTATATTAAGTTTATTATTTATTTGGACTAACCTACTAATAGTTGCAAAAGTGCACAATGTTCTTGTTTTACTCTTTGATGTGTAGAAATTATCAAGAATACAAGAGGAAACCTTGTTGGAGTCGAATTGGGACTTTCCTGAAATCTGTCTGAGAACTTTTTACGAAGATTGCCAGTTTGACCCTCGAAGATGACGTCAAATGGAGACCTGGCTTTACGAAAGTTGTCACAATTTTCCATACGAAGATTTTAAGCCCGAGATCAGCCCAATCGGAGTTCGGACGCGGCCTGTAGGCCCGTTTTGGTGGAACCCTAAAAGGGGGTGACGGAAATCCGAGAAGATATATAAAGGGAGGAAACCTAATTCGTGGAGGACTCCTCCACCCACGAATTTCAGCCACCAAAAGCCACGTTTTTGCCTCCCCCATGGATCCCATCTCCATGGGGGAGGGCTCCCAAGAAGCCATGAAGGAGGGAGGCTAAGGGGCGGCGCTCCCCATGCCGGCGGCGGGGGAGCCCCGCACCGCCGGCGCCGCGCCGCCCTGCGCCCTCGCTGCCCTCTCCGCCGTCTTCACCGCCATCTCCATCACCATCTCCTCCTTGTATTCAGTGGTTCATCCTCCCACAAACCTCTGTACCGTCCTATGTAAACATGGTGTTTGATGCTATAATATTTATCCTATGATTTACATCATGTTTCCGTAGTTTATTTGTCTTTTGATTGCTTAATTGAATGCATGAGGTTCATTAGAGTTGTATGTCTATATGGTGCTGTCCTTTGGTGTCCATTATATTTGTGCGCGCATGGATCAAACACCCTAGGGTTGGTAGTATTTGTAACGAAGCGGGGGAAGTTCTGCCGGAGTGACAGAAACCTGAGAACGCGAACCGATTAGTTGCACGTATGGGAGTAAGAGGACCTTGAACTTAAGGCTATGGTTGGGGAAACCTTAATGCATTGTTAGTATTTGCGGATGCTTGCTAACAATCCAATCATATAGTACTTGTAATCCCAAGTAGTGGAGTGCATGTATATTTAGCCTCTCCCACATAGAAAACTGCATCGAAGACAATGAACCAAGTACCTTCACTAATTAATCTTGGACAAAGCCACCACAATTACCACCACTTTTCCACACTCATGGTACTGTTAGTATATGGTTACTTAGTGTATTTATTGCTGCAGCACTAACATTTACTTTCTTGTATTTATTATCTTGCAAAACTACCTCTCATACCCGTATTGCTACGTAGTTTTATTTCTAGATAATGCAAACGTTTAGTGTGCGTAGAGTTGTATCAGTGGTTGATAGAACTTGAGAGAATACTTATCCTACCTTTAGCTCCTCGTTGGGTTCGACACTCTTACTTATCGAAAAGGCTACACGCGATCCCCTATACTTGTGGGTTATCAAGACCTTTTCTGGCGCCGTTGCCGGGGAGCCATAGCGTAGGTTAATGTTCTTGTGTGCACTTGTTTGCTTTATCTCTAAGTAGTTTTTATTTTCAGTATTAAGTTGTTCTTTATCTTACTATGGATAGGGAATGCGAATTACAAAAAAAATTAGGTGTAGTTGTTATCTAAAAACGTTTTCAAAAAGAAAAGTGATTGGAAAGATGAGTAATGGTTAACGATTGTGTTCATGCCTATGAAACCAAAACAAATCTTTCCATGGAAGCTTTTCATTAAAAACATGTAAATATTGTGTATATACCTCTGTACATAAAAATAAAATGCTAATTATAGTCTAGTTAATTGAAAGTTGATAGTTTTACTTTGCTGTCCAGAAACAGATTTTCTGTGCTCCACCGTATTAAATGTTTAAAATCACCAGAACGTGATCTTGATCTGAAATTTCTTGAGTGCAAAGTGATGCTTATTAGCTTTCTTTCATTAGACTAACTTTTTCTGATTTAAGGTACGTAGATGTCGAAAAATTCGATCTTTACTGACTGTTCTGTTTAGACAGATTTTGTGCTTCTCTGTAAAAAAATCGTGATAAATCTCAGAATAGTATTTTGACTTGAAAATTTTTGTGCATAAACCTGAGATTATTATCTTTCTTTCATTAGACTAAAGTTTTTCGATTTGAGCTACTTAACTATCTCGTTGAATGCCATCTTTACGGACTGTTCAGTTTTGACAGATTTCTTTGTTTATTCAATATTGTACTTGGTGTTGTTAGTTTCATTAGTTTTTCGACGGACAACGGAAATCATGAACACCTTAGTATATACAGTGGCTAATGTTGAGTAAAATTATAAAACTTGTCAATGCTTGAACATGAGTGGATTTTATTTAATGAGTACTAACCCTACTAATGAGTTTTGTGAAGTTTTATGTGGATGTAGCTTATAAGATCTAATCAATATGGTGATATGAGATGAATAAGAAGACGCAAGAGCTCAAGCTTGGGGATGTGTAGGTGCATCCCAAGAACATATTCAAGAAGATACAATCATCTAAGCTTGGGGATGCCCGAGTCATCCCCCTATTCATCAACTAACATGAGGTTGTCTCGTTCATACTCTATATTACCCGTCCACATGATATGTATTGTCTTAACTTGTATTATAATTGCTTTTATATGTCTTGGTTTTACCTTCTTTAGTTTTATTAGGCTCCTTATTTGGTTTCGATTGCTTCTTTACTTTCACTTATAAATTCAAAATAACAAAAATATTTTCTTTTGTTTTGCTTCTTTGTTTGGTTCTTTATTTGGGTTTTACTTTTGATTTTTTTTAGAGTTTTCCTTGCTGTAGCTAGCATGTTTAGGTCTTGCTTAGCCTCTGGTTTCTTAGTTTATCAAAAATAAAGTACCAAGTTTTATCCATTTAGCTTAGTTGATACATATGTAAAAAGTGATTTTCTGTTTTCGGTATCTACTGCTTATTGCGCGATTTTTCATATTTTACTGGAAGCTCTAAAAATCACGAAAAATTACTGATGTTGTAGCACCTAATCCTCTGCATGTACAAAAATTGGCTAAAATTTCGGGCATGTTTAAGTGCACCTAAAAATTGCGTTTTCCAGCTGCTGTTTTTCTGGACAGATTCTGACTTTTGTTGCAAGAGTGGCCTCTTTTCGTTTTCATTTGATTTTTAATGGTTCTTACCTTTCATTTATAAGTTGGCCATTTAAGCAACCTTTCTGTAACTTAAAAACAAAATTTTATTTGGTTTAATAGTAGCACTTGGGAAATATTATCTATTGTACTAATGTCTAACCGCAGAAAAGAATGGGAAAGTTTTTGTGTTGAAGTTTTTTCACAGAGAATGAAGGAACACCAAACTATGGAATATTGAAGAATTACCAAAGTCATAAGCTTGGGGATGTCCCCGCATCCCTCTTCATCAATAACCCCACGGTTTGCAAACCTTTAAACTTTGTTTTTTGAGCAACATAGGAACTTAACTAAACTTGAAGCGGCTGTATTTTATTATCTATCTTAGCATCAAACACCAGTTACATTAATAAGTGGATCGTCACATATTTTATTTATCCTCTGTTTTCAATGTTTACTTGGTTAATGGATTACTTGTTGAAACTTAAAAATGATGTGTGAATAATACTGTTTAGTAGTTTATGTTTTCTTATGGTTAGTCTCAACTAGCTAATAGTGCATATTATGTTATTTTGATATCAACATGCATTGTCCTGTTCAAAATGGTATGGTAGGTGGTATCCTCCTCTGAATAATTCACTTGAATCGACTTGGCACATGCTCACACATGTTATGACTGAAAAATAAAAGTCAATTAAGCCTTGATGATCTATTTTGCCTCAGAGTTTTAGTATCGTTTTTATGCCTCCGTTAATTTTATTTTGTCGCAAGCATGATTATGACCGTTATCGCTCTCGTGGTTGTCGCTTCCCAGTCTATTGCTAGCCTTCACTTGTACTGAGCGGGAATGCTGCTCGTGCATCCAAATCCTTAAAACCAAGTTATCCCAAAGAGTCCACCAAAAAATTCCTATGCATGGTATTTCAAGCCATTCCAAGTAAATTTGCATGTGCTACCTTTAAAACCTTCAAAATATTTCTCTTTTTGTGTCAATGTTTACTAGCTCATGAGGAATTAGTGTGGTTATTCTTTATTCTATTTGTCAAATGGACTTTTACACCTGGACTAGTGGCATATACATCCGCTTATCCAATAACTTGCAAAAAGAGCTGGCAACGGGGTGCCCAGTCCCAATTAATTACAACTTTAACCATTAATTCTCTTCACACTTTTGCCCTGATTCATCAGTAAGCAATGACAAACAGTGAAATACCTGAATGTGTGTAAACCAAAGAGAAAGAGGGATGATCTGCCTTGCTGGTAGAAATAACGTCCTTCATGGGAGCCGCTCTTAAAAGTCCGTTTGACAGGTAGAATACTGTTCTCACCCGCTACCATTCGTTGACAATTAACAAACACCTCTCAAAACATTTTTACCTCTGTTTTTAAAACAAAAAGCTCTAGCACGTGTTAATCCCTGCTTCCCTCTGCGAAGGGCCAATCTTTTATTTTTATGTTGAGTCACCATCCTTTCTTTGAGCACTTCTTCGAGAGCATAGCTGTCGTTCTTAGTGTAATGTGCTTGTCCCAGAATACGATTAATTGAGGTATAACCATGATGCTTTTATCTTTGATATCTCTATATCTAGTCTTCACTTGAACTTCAGAGGTGCCTTGGCATTTATGTTTTGCTCCACAATTAAGGGCAAGCGAGATACCACTCTATCATGCTATTATGGTCATTACAATCTTGTTGATGTTTATAAATTTCATGTTATAAGCTCTTAGTTCGTTGATACTTTTCATTAGGAAACATGATTGCTAAGTTTTATTATCCATACATCATGCAATTGTTAAAGACCTGATCATAGCATTTACAATCAAAAATTATTTTGTTATCATTTACCTACTCGAGGACGAGCAGGAATTAAGCTTGGGGATGTTGATACGTCCAAAACGTATCTATAATTTTTGATTGTTTCATGCCATTTTTATGCTTTTAGCACTTGTTTTATATTAAGTTTATTATTTATTTGGACTAACCTACTAATAGTTGCAAAAGTGCACAATGTTCTTGTTTTACTCTTTGATGTGTAGAAATTATCAAGAATACAAGAGGAAACCTTGTTGGAGTCGAATTGGGACTTTCCTGAAATCTGTCTGAGAACTTTTTACGAAGATTGCCAGTTTGACCCTCGAAGATGACGTCAAATGGAGACCTGGCTGTTACGAAAGTTGTCACAATTTTCCATACGAAGATTTTAAGCCCGAGATCAGCCCAATCGGAGTTCGGACGCGGCCTGTAGGCCCGTTTTGGTGGAACCCTAAAAGGGGGTGACGGAAATCCGAGAAGATATATAAAGGGAGGAAACCTAATTCGTGGAGGACTCCTCCACCCACGAATTTCAGCCACCAAAAGCCACGTTTTTGCCTCCCCCATGGATCCCATCTCCATGGGGGAGGGCTCCCAAGAAGCCATGAAGGAGGGAGGCTAAGGGGCGGCGCTCCCCAGGCCGGCGGCGGGGAAAGGAGTTCCCCGCACCGCCGGCGCCGCGCCGCCCTGCGCCCTCGCTGCCCTCTCCGCCGTCTTCACCGCCATCTCCATCACCATCTCCTCCTTGTATTCAGTGGTTCATCCTCCCACAAACCTCTGTACCGTCCTATGTAAACATGGTGTTTGATGCTATAATATTTATCCTATGATTTACATCATGTTTCCGTAGTTTATTTGTCTTTTGATTGCTTAATTGAATGCATGAGGTTCATTAGAGTTGTATGTCTATATGGTGCTGTCCTTTGGTGTCCATTATATTTGTGCGCGCATGGATCAAACACCCTAGGGTTGGTAGTATTTGTAACGAAGCGGGGGAAGTTCTGCCGGAGTGACAGAAACCTGAGAACGCGAACCGATTAGTTGCACGTATGGGAGTAAGAGGACCTTGAACTTAAGGCTATGGTTGGGGAAACCTTAATGCATTGTTAGTATTTGCGGATGCTTGCTAACAATCCAATCATATAGTACTTGTAATCCCAAGTAGTGGAGTGCATGTATATTTAGCCTCTCCCACATAGAAAACTGCATCGAAGACAATGAACCAAGTACCTTCACTAATTAATCTTGGACAAAGCCACCACAATTACCACCACTTTTCCACACTCATGGTACTGTTAGTATATGGTTACTTAGTGTACTTTATTGCTGCAGCACTAACTTTTACTTTCTTGTATTTATTATCTTGCAAAACTACCTCTCATACCCGTATTGCTACGTAGTTTTATTTCTAGATAATGCAAACGTTTAGTGTGCGTAGAGTTGTATCAGTGGTTGATAGAACTTGAGAGAATACTTATCCTACCTTTAGCTCCTCGTTGGGTTCGACACTCTTACTTATCGAAAAGGCTACACGCGATCCCTATACTTGTGGGTTATCACTTGACTGGACCAATCCAGGGGCTTGGACGGAGCAGAAGCAACCGCGTTCAGCTCCGGACAAGTCTCTTGCAGGCGCCGTTGGAGGGAGGCAGAGAAGACCCTCCGTGGATGCACCGACAACTCCAGTGACTTCTTGTTACTTGCCGCCGTTGCCTCATTGGGGAGCCGGAGCTTCCCCACGGCGGCCTCTGGAGTGTTGTACCCGCGACCACCTTGACCGCTGCGTCCTCCTCCACGGCCCCCGCGGCCACCACCTCGGTTCCATCCACGGCCACCTCCGCCTTGGTGACCCGTGGGACAGTCACGAGCGATGTGCCCGGCAGTGCTGCAGTTGTAGCAAACCATCTTGACTGACCCCGCCAGCTCGGCGCTGCTCCCGGATGGCGAGATTCTTGAGCATGCGGCAGTCCTTGAGCAAGTGATTGCCTTCTGGATGGATGTGGCACCAGGGATCACCTTCACCTTCTTCCTCGGAAGTCGGCGCGGGCTTGGCCTTCTTCGGAAGAGGCTCGGTGATGAAGATCCGCTTGTCGGGTCCAGGGTCCCGCTTCTTGTTCTTGGCTGGAGCGGCCTTGTCCTCGGGTTCATCCTCCCCGGGGAACTTGGCTCCTTCTTCAGCTCGAGCGCATCGATCTGCAAGCTCCTAGAGCTTATGAGCAGACTCGGCGCGGTGGATGCTCAGCTTCTCCCGCATCTTGGGGTTGCGAACGTTGGCGTGGAAGGACTGGATCACCAACTCCTTGATGCACGGGATGGTATTCATCTTCTGGGTGAAGCGCTGGATGAACTTGCGGAGAGTTTCACCTGGCAGCTGCTTGAAGTCGTGGAGATCACTGGGAGCCCCCGGGCGCTCGTACCCGCCTTGGAAAGCCCCAGAAACTGCTCCTTCAGCGCCCGCCAGGAACGGATGGAGCACTTGGGAAGGTTGAGAAGCCAAGTCTGGGCATCTCCCTTCAGGGCCAATGGGAACCAGTTGGCCATCATGACCTCGTCAGCCCGGCAACCATTGCAGCAAGAGAGTATATCTGCAGAAAGTCCCGGGGGTTCATGGAGCCGTCATAGCGGAGAACGTCGATCTTGAACTTCTTGGGCCCGTTGAAGTGGCGGAACTCGAGGGCGAGGGCGAGGCAGCCTTCGGCGAGGTCAATGCCCCGATCTTCCGGCGGTGAGTTCTCGGCGACGCTCGATGCAGGTGCGCATATCCACGTTCTGACGGCTGTTAAGCTCGTCATGAAGATCTGGGCTGCGCGAGGTAGACGACCCGATGGAGATGGCCTCGCCCGTTCACGGTTTAGCCGATCAGCCATCGGTGGTGCGGTGTGAGGAGGTACCGTCTTAGCTGGACGCTCACCACGAGGCTGGCCTCGCGGATCACGTGTCTTGTCTTGTGCGGCTCCGAGATCGTCGACGGTGGGAGCTTGAGTGGGTTCGATCCACGGACCACCATCGGCGAAGTCGAGGAGCTCTCGACGCGAGTCCTCCATTCTTGGTAGACCTTGGGATCGCCGCTGCTTGGAGGGAATTGCATCAGGGCCTTGGCAGCGACTAGAGCATCATGGCGAGCTTGCGCGTCGAAGGCGAGTGCGTGGAGGTCTTGCTCTTGGATGCTCGTGGATCCCCGCTGGGGCGAACGCCGTGGTTCCTCCTCCAGCGGTGGGCTCCTTGCTAGCGCCATTGCAGACGCTCTTGTCCCCCGAGCGAGGAGGAGGCATGGTGGGGCCTTTTGGAGCCGCCGCTCCGCCAAGGCCGTTGTTCTTGTCGCGACCGTCCACTTCGTCCGGCGCCACCCTCTCCATGGGAGGCGGGGACGGAGAGACGCTCCGCCGCGCGCCAGCAGCACGGCGATCAGCTGAAGCTTGAGTGCGTGAGGGAGAAACCGGCTTGGACGCCGCAGGGTCTCCCTTCTTCTTCGGCGGCATGCTTGACGAAGAGCTTGTCGATGAACTTGATGAAGATGAAACCAGCGCTTGCGCCCCTACCTGGCGCGCCAGATGTCGTGCCTCGATGCACGGACACCGGAGTATAGGATACCCCCTTTTAGGTTCAGCACGGGGCGCGAAGGAGGCTGAGAATCATCTTCTCGGGCGGAGTCTAGATCAAGCTCTCCTCTCCACGATCAAAGCATGCAACCAAAGGGACACAAGGAGCTACCAGGTTCAGGCCGCCCGGAGGCTAAAAGCCCTACTCCTACATGTCTGGATTGATGGATTCTTCATAGTGTGGCTTACAATGGAGCCTCCCGGATGGGGTACCCGGAAGGGTTTTGGCTGGAGTTAGAAGAAGGATAGATCCTGACCCGGAGGAGATCACCTTCCCTTCTACCTTCGCAGCCCTAGTCTAGTCTTGCTCTGGTTCGACCTTGTGTTCTTCCTTCTCCTTTCCTCCTCTTCCTCTTCTCTTTTCCCCTCCTTCCTTCCTCTCCCCTCCTCCGTGCCTTGGTCCTCTTTTTATAGGCTAAGGGGTTGCCACAGGGTCACGTGAGGGGCACGAGGGACCTTCGGGCGAAGGACCTCTTTATCTAGTTTAGGGGAGACGTGGCTTCTCCTCAGCCTAGCGTCTCCTTTGGGTTAGGTGGGAGCGTCCGCCTTGGGGTGGACAGGGGCTGACACCACCACGGGTTGTGCTTCCCACCCGCGCTACCTTCGCCTTACTTCCCAAGTCTTCTGTGATCTTCCAGCGTGAGGTGGAGAGCTTATCCACAATGACGTGGGGAAGTACCCGAGAGGAGCCTGGCCTCCTGCCGGGAACTCGGGCTCTCGGGTCCTTCCTGGCCTTCTTGCTTGATCGGGGACCCGGCAGGCCCCCAGGACCGGAAACCTTTGTCGACGTAGGCCTTGCTTGTCCTGACGGTGAACCCGCCAGCTTGACTTGAGTCTTGGTCTTGTTCATCTTCATCTTGGGCCCACATGGGGTGGACCCACTTTGGCAGCACTAGGTGAACCCCGAGTTCCACTGCTGCGACAAAAACATAAACATATTTATTTGGAACTAGTGATGTTTTAAACATGAATATTTTAACATAAAATATTTTGAGATATTATTTTCAAATGCAAGAACACTTTTTTTTAAGTAGATGAATTTTTTTGGTTTCCTTCCTTTCGTTCCCTGGTTTACCTTTTTCCAAAAAAATATCTTACCTCTACTCTTTTTTTTAGCAAAACCATGAATATTTTTTAGTAGATGAATATGATTCTTACATGCATGGTCATTTCATTCCTTTTGGAGGAATTAGGAAAATGAAATAAAAATGTATGAACATTTATATTTAGGTAAATTAACACTTTGATATACAATGAATCATTATGAAGGTGACTTTTGACAATTAATAATCCCTTAGTTTCTTGTTATAAGGTGTATAGTTTTTGCTGAAAATTCAAACTTGATTATTTTTTACCAGGATTTTAGAAAAACTATCAATGTTTGAAATACTAAGAAAATAAAATAGAAATATATTTCATGATAAATCTAATGGTACTGATTTTATATTGTAATTGCTAATAATATTTTCTAAAATCTTGCCAAAAAATATTTAAGTTTGACTTTTAAAGAAAAAACTATACACCTCGTATTATAAGGAATGGAGGAGTAGCACATTTTGAGAGATATAAGAAAAGGTACAAGTTAATGGGCCAGGGACTTATGAACGGCCCATTATGAATTCACTTCAGACTATTGCCCGCTTGAGTTCCCGGAATAGCAGTTTTCAGATGACACAGGCTGGGCCCTCCAAAAAAAAATTGACACAGGTTAGTCTGCTAAATAAAAAAGATGAGACAGGTTGGGCTGGCGAAAATAAAAAAGTTCCGTCGCCGGGACCGGGTCTCTCGGGTGAGAGCCGAGTATCCTAACCACCTAGACTACGACGGAAGTTGTCCATTAATATCCATGACTATTCCTTGTAATCACTAATCAGGCTTACTGATCTAATCTTGCCCTCAAAGAAAATGAGGTCGAAGAATGTCTTACAAAGAGAGAATTCTGAGCAGGGATTCGCATTGCATATCTCCGATCTTTGTAAAATACTCCAAGTACAGCCAGAGTTGACGTACCAAAGCCCTCCACCAAAGGAGCCAAAGTTATATAGACTGTATACTTAGTGCGTGTCTTTAACGAGTTCATTGAACCAACATGATCAATCATGCCTCGCGCATAGCAAGGACTGAACCCAATTCAGTTTGTTTTTCCTCGAGAAAGCGAAGGATCGAATCGACGTCCAAATCAGAGCTTTTCTAAGCTTTACAAATGAATCGGAATCCTTGCTACTTCCACATCGTGCAGTTAGAGGAGGGGTCTTATCTGTTAGAGGAGGGGTCTTATCAAACCGGTAAACTCTCGTTATTCTGATGTCAAGAAAGGGCCACGAAATCGATCAAAATGATCCTCTTCAAAGTGGGATCGAGACACGCGATAACTAATCTCCATCATCACAGGATCAAGCCTCGTAAAGCTGGTTACGTGAGAAATTCCCACATCAGAACACACTCGTATCCCACTACAATCAAAAGCTGCCGCGAATGCAACAGGAAAAAAGGGAGAGACGTGAAATATAACTGCAACGTGTTTCCGATGCGCACTGCTCGAAGTGCTCATGCCAAATAAACAAAGTATCTCTGGTTAAAAATGGTACTACCACTATTTACAGCTACCAATCGAAGTGCCTTTTCTCAGCAAGTCAGCATAGTGAACTCCATGTCCGGCTGCAGCTGGAGGAAACCAAAGGATCCCTGACCAAACACCCGATCGATCAATATGCATGAGGATCAGGGGATGAAGCCAAGGAGCTGATCAGGCAGAAGCGAAGGAACAGTGCGTACTGAGTCACTAGCAGCAGAGCGGATGGCGATGGCGATGGCGAGCCCACTACATGCCCACCACGGTGAGAATGTGATCCGAGCGCTCTCATGGGTCACTGTAATCAGCGCATTTGGTATCCTAATCTTGTTGGTGCTGTTTGTTCGACAGTGCGACTGTGCGAGATGCTGATTTGATAAGAATGTACGAGTACTTCCTCCGTTATAAATTAGGTGACTTCCATTTGTCCAAATATGAATATATTTTTTTTAGATAAAGAGATTTTATTACTTAAGAGTTTAAGTATTACACCCAGCCTCTGCATAACTAAGATGCACACAGCCACAAATCCACCGGTACTCAATTCGACGATTAAAATAAAAAGCGAATTACATATCAAAATGAGAAATTGTACATCCGCCTAAGAAGATGGTAGCTCAATCCGGAGTCTATGTTGCCATCCATGTCGGGAGTATAACTCTCTGACCGCAACCTCCAGTCTTGACGCCACCTCCATAAATAAATCTTGGTGCTCCACACGCTGCAAGGCCGCCCATACTCGTAGCGTAGCTGTACACCGATAAATAATCTGCATAACAGAAGCATTTTTATCATTAAAAATCTTGTCATTTCTACATAGTCATAGCGACCAAATAACAGCAATCGCTCCCACCCTACTGAAGAGTTTAAACCTAGGATTCACCCCATTCAACCAGCTGCCAAATATATTTGCAACCGATATGGGGGATGTAAGGTAGAACCTATCTGGATGGCTGACCATATAGACTTGGCGAACTCGCATTGGAAAAATAAGTGAATAATAGTCTCGTCATGATGACAGAAGACACACTTTTTACTTCCGTGCCAATTACGCTTGGCAAGGTTGTCTTTGTAAGAATATATATTTGTAACATGTCTAGATACTTCCATATGTGGATAAATGGAAGTCATCTAATTTGAAACGGAGAGAGTACTCCATATGCAGTATCTTGGGTGGTATACGGGCGCTCTTGACGGGACAGCAGTGTTGACACGTGCAGTTAGGGCGTCTTGTCAAGTTAATGTCATGTTTGTTACCTGAAACAGTAAGGGCTAATCTGACGTTTCGCAGGTCTACTGCTAATAAGGAGACGGCAATCATTTTCCTTTAAAAAAATATGTTTAGACCTTCTTGTGCGCTCGAGGAAATGTAACCAAAATACTACACAAATAGTGGAGAGCCACGGTGCAGATTATCTCATGTGCTTATATGATGTGCACCCTTTCCTTAATTATGCGTAAGAAATTTCAGTCAAAGTACCAGTTGACAAATGACAGTTGTTTTTGAGAGAGTTGACAAATGGCAGTTGTGCAGGAAATAGGAACACAAGGATAGTCAGGACTGCCAGATGCGATTAAGGGGACCAACATGTCATTGCTTACGAAACTGTCTGCTATATCAGATGACCAAATGATTCGGAACCTCACTGTTACTACTTTTTTCCGAAACGGGGACAAAATCTTTGCCCCAATCTATTAATTAAGAAGAATTAGAGTTGCCGAGTTAATTGACGAAAAATCGCGCAAAAAAAACATCACAAATAAAACCACATGCGGACTACTCCCAAAACATGAAACCTCATGACTGCATCGTAAACCCGACAACCATGTCCATCACGCAAGAATCACAAACCCATCACCTCTACAACACAAAGGAAACACCAACCAAACCCATGGCGACAAGGCAAACCATGAGGACAATCCAAGCGATTGAGCGCCAACCATTAAGCACTGTTACAGCTTTTATGTGCACACATTGATCTATTGGTGATACGAATAAGAATTTTTGTACACTTCTAGTTCAATGCAGACATATTTACCCCGGTTTAGAAAGAGATATTGTGGAAAGATATCTTGCAGATAATGATGTGCACAAACGATGCAGCATACCTGTCTTGTATGTATCTGAGACTGTGCATACCCATGCAACAACAGTGGTGAAAATGAAATGATACGACTTGTCTGCTTCCAAAAAGAAACCCAGTAAAGTTGACAAAGAGAGGGCATCATTTTGAATCTGGTAGTATTACCCTTCCCATAATGGTAGCCATGAATCACGTCTGCTTCTGGTGAAGCTTTTGCCTTTTCTTCAAAAAAGTCTGCTTCTGGTGGAACATTACCCGGTAAACTTCAGTGCGTTGAGATTTTACACGGTGCCAGGAAAGCAACCCAGAAAGCCTCAAAGGACAGTATGCACTCGCACATTTAGGTGTACAAGTACACTAAACTTCTAGTTCAGCGTTTTCAAAGTCTTGAAAATTTTCAAAAAAAAGCAACATGCATACAAAGTGAATATATTTTTGACAGAAGTAGCTATTATTAAATTAAAAGTCACATCAACACAATATAAGCAAGATATTCAAAGTTATGGAACAAAATAGAAAAATCCAACTATGAATAGTACTGGTAGGATACTAATCAGTAATCACTCCATGTCCGGATTCGGTAATTCATTACCTGATATTTCTTTTTTGCTTATAAATTGTTGTCAAGATTTGGAGTTCAAATTTTGTGACATTGTAAATAATCTATTATCTTTATGCCATGATTTTGTGGTTTTTTTTTCTTGACTTCTAGATGTGCCTTTTTGCAACAAAGTACACTAGTATACCTAGTGGTGCTAGTGCAACATTACATTGGTGATATCGTAGTGATGCCAAGTTGGTTGAATGAAGAGTTACAAAAGAAATAAATGAAAAGGAGACTTGTCTTTTCTTAGCTAATAAGTTTTTTTATAAAGGGCACAACATTAATATCGAGATGATACCAAGTAGAGAACATATCAATCACTCCAGGTACACCCATATGATTCAAGATGTTTACAAGTAGCTAAAAAAATAAAAATAAATTATGTCATTCGTATTACAAGTAAGTACGCTAAAAAGTTTCTAATCCAAACTCATTTTGTACCTTGAGAAACAACAAAATACAAATTTGATACTAAGAAAGTTAATGGTTGGATTTGCAGCCCACACCAGATTTTGGTTTATGTGTTTCGAAATTCTGATATGAAGTTTGGTAACTTGATAGAGTTATATTTTATCAACATAGATAAAATGATCGGAATTTTTTGTGACATATATGATGGTGTTTTGGACGTGGGAGAACTCCAAGACCAAGAGTACTTGATACACTCTCATACCAAGTACACATGGCCTGAGAAACAACAAAATGTCAAGAGCTAATCGAGCAATCGAGGATACACACAACCAAATTATAATAAAAGGGAAAGACATGACTCCCCTAAATTTCATGCCGAAGCGATCAACAATAGGAACAAAAACCCCACGGGCAACATCATACTATGATAAAGGTTGAGAATGATGCGTGAGCTTCAGTGTGGATAGATCCAATCACTCAGGTTATATCCTGGGTTTCACCCCCCAAAACTGGATTACGAGCAAACTCTGTTGAAAATATGCCCTATAGCCAATCAAGTGATGATGATATTTTATAAGTTTATTCATAAGTTATTATATTATCTTCGAACATCATCAATGATATGCATCATCGAATGCATGATTTGGTTGTGAATCTCTATATTTTATGATGCTTGTTCTAAGTGCCCTAGTCGATAATGTTACGTGGACACATATACTTGACTAGTGTACGACTCGGCTCTTGACTCGGTTTCATAAGTCATGGACATGATGACGTCCAGCCGATAGTACCGGTTTGGTAAATAAGTTTACCGATTAAAAAAAACTACTTTGAAACGCAATTAGCAAGTTGTCATTTGTTAATCATCATGGTGCCCGCATGTGTGGTTTTAATAATTAATGAAAATACATATGGACTAATGGTTGCATTGAATTATACTTGTAGAGTTTGCCATAGGCAATGCTTGTAGACCAAAGAAGAAGATTAAATTATGACCAAGATGTTCAAGGGGTTATCCGAAGATTGGTCATGGGAGAGTTGAGCATACTGCAAGTCATGTTTATCTTTAAGACATGGTCACAATGAAGAGAGAAGAAAAGATACAAGTTTGATAAAGATATTGATTAACACACAAAGCTAGAAGATGTACCAAGTGGGATCAAGTGATTTCATGTTGTGGTAAGCAATTGTCCGTACAGTTTTGTAAAATAACTTATGATATATGTGTTAGGTATATTTCCATGGGCATGCATCAAAAGGGAGATTTCATATAGCCCATGGACGATAACGTCAAGTAGTCATCGTCATCAAAGTTGAGAAGTGTAAGCCCAAGAGGAGCATCTCTTAGAGATCATATGCTTGGAGCTTGCCATCCCATTGATGATAATGGTCAAGTGAAGATGTTCCTAAGAGAGGATTTTCCATAATGGTTCATGGGGGAGGAATATGTGAGTCTTCACCGAGCGGAGCACAATAATACAAGTGTTACAACATGAGTGCAATCATCATCTAGCTCAATTGGAATGCGCAAGGAAAAGGTATAATCTAGATATGGTTTCTGTTTTACCGGTCTCATGGTGCTAGTTGGGAGACCGTGTTATAGGATGGATAACCGTACTATCAAGAGGGGCTTTCGAGTGAGTAGCTTTACCGTATAGTTTGTAGAGAGTTCAAACCTTTATATACTTGGCATCATCTTTCTTGGTGTTTATTTGGATTTTCTCTATGTGGGGTTTTGGTTCTAGTCGTGATCTTCATGACAAGATCAAGTTCATAAAAACGGATTTTCTATGAAAACCTTGTTGAGGCTTTTGTCAGTTCTTTGCTTAGAGAGGTTTCACCTATCTCCTTCGTGTATTTTCCCTCTTGCTGGTCCTTAAGATCTCCACTTTTGAGTGGATTGTGCTTGTCATATTTTTCCAACAAAATTGGTTTCATCCAATTTAGTTTTCGGAAATGCAAAAGTTTTGGCATTTTCAATATTGTTTTCTGCTGTTGGAAAGGGTCCAGAGACTCCATTGTGTTTAGTCCGGAGACTCCGACGTGTCAACACCATAGACTCTGGGTGAACACCTAAAGATTCTGGCTTGAATTCCAGACTTGTCTCCCCAGAGCAGCGCCAAGTGGTGCGACTCTCTGGATACCAGTTTGGAGTTAGACCGGAGTTTTGGCTGGAGACTCTTGTAGTCACTAGTCAGGCCAGAGTTTCTGGTCCCCCGGGACCGGAGTCTCTGTGCCAGGCCGGAGGTCGTGTCCAACGTACAGATTTTGTGGGGACCTATTTAAGGGAACTTCTTCCCCAACCAGTCCCCAACTCATGAGCTCAGTTTTGACCTCCATTGTTGACCTCTTGAAACTTAGCTTTCTCTCTCTTCCTCCTTGATTCTTGCCTCTAAGATAAGGTAAAAGGGAGAGAATATCTACATCTACTATTCCATGAATCCATCTTTCCTCTTAGTGAGGAAAGTTTTGGGGATCTAGATCTTAGAATAATTTGGTGTTCTCCTCTTTGTTCTTCCTCTCATATTTCTCCATCGCATTAGTTACTTTGGTGGGATTTGAGAGTGAAGGATTTGAGCACTTCTTGTGTTCTTGCCGTTGCAAAGGTTGCATCGGTTTAAATTCTCTAGTGCGATTCGTGGAAGTGAAAGTTGAGAAGTTAATTACTATTGGATGCTTGGGTGCCCTAGATGGTTAATGTTGTCTCTGAAGCTTTGGGGGCATTCGGGATATTGTTGGGAGACTTCAATTAAGTTGTGAAGATTGTCCCAACTTTCTACGTGTTTGGTGACCGCCCTTAAGGGTTCCATCATGGATCGTGGCACTCCGGATTGTTGGAGGCACAAGGAGAATAAGGTGAGCCATTGTGGCTATTGGGGATCATTGTGACTCAACGTCTCTCTCGAACAAAGAATAGCTTCCATTGGGCAATGAACTTCGGGATGAATCATTGTCTCCATGTTACTCGGTTATTTCTATATCCGAGCTCCTTACTTATGTAATTATCTTTGTGATAGACTTTGTGCTTGAAGTAATATCTTCATATCACTTAGTTGTTTAGCATAAGTTATTGAAGCACATAGTTGAGCCTAGTGTATTTACGTTTTGGTCTTGATAAATTAAATGTTAGTTTTATTTCACATTTATCCAAGCTAAAACGTAATTGTTTTAAATAGCCTATTCACCCCCCCCCCCCCCACACCACCACATACGTGTACATTCAACATGACCTTAGACCCGAGATCCTCACATGAACCCAGTTGTGGATCGACTAGCATAGGGCCTATCAAACTCAACTTCGTATGTGGGTAGTTAGGAATGTAGGTTTCAAATCAGTCGTGAAGCAAGTTGCATGACATGTGGTTGACCAAGATGGAATTTGCTCATACGAATTGGAGCGATATTCTCTGGAAAATCTCGAGTGATTTGATTCAGAAAATGGCTAGGTCACTCAGAGTTAACCGAGGACTTCAGGCCAGCTCGCTTATCCCTGGGTGGTCGGCAAAGCATTGGGTGTTGGTTGAAGGACGTACCCCAAAGTTAGTTGCACCGGCCAGCTAGTCAGGCTGGCTGTGCTCATAGTTTTGCTTCAAAGGGTATTTAGTATCCGTAATCCCGTCAAGGGGTTATTCTAACCAAAAGTTAGGTTGACAGGGAAGTACAAAATGTTGCTTCTGTCATCATGACGAGAATATAATGCATTTTTCTTCTAGTGTGCATATCTATACTTTTTATAAAGCAAAACCACACTAAGTGTAATTTAAAAATCTATCTTCACATGCAAGCTATCCACATCACTTGCTCTTTTAGCCAATCATTTGTCCATGTCATCCCACTAAAATTTATTGATTATTTTCTATATCTACATGCAAGTATCCACATCATCATATCATTTTTAGCCCATCAAATTGTCCACATTTTTTATGTTCGAATGATAAGATCACAGAATGTCGCTATGTAGTTTACATAAGTAAGTCATGTGAAAGTAGAACGCTAGAATTTGTTTTGCTCGTGAACGTTTTGCCAGTTAGTTTTAATGATGAAAACCATATAGTGGTAATTCAAAATTATGAGCTCTTCTATATATTCACTCAAGAAGTTTCTAGAAATATTATGCGGCAATGTGCATGCATTTTTCTGCAAGCCATACGCAACATTCGTTCTTCAACCCATTGAAATATTTTATCTATATCAATAAGATACACCCCTAAATCATAACACTCTTTAAATTATAAACCACATATACATTCAATGTTCTTATAAAGCAAAACCTCACTAAGTGTAATCAATATTATCTATCTTCACATGCAAGTTATCCACATCACTTGCTCTTTTAGCCAATTAATTGTTCATGTCATCCCACTAACATTCATTAATTACTTTCTATATCTACATGCAAATATTCACATCATCTTTTTCTAGCCATCAAATTGTCTACATCATTTTTTATGTTTGAATGATAAGATCACACAATATCGCTATTTAGTTACACAAGTAAATCATGTGCAAGTAGAACGCCGGAATTAATTTCGCTCGTGAAAGTTTTGCCGGTTATTTTTAATGATGAAAACCATATAGTTGTTATTTGAAATTATGGGGATCTTCTATATGTATTCACTTAAAAAGTTTCTATAAATATTATGCGGCAATGTGCATGTCATTTTCCTTCAAGCCATACACAACATCCGTTTCTTCAGCCCGGTGATATAATTTTATCTATATCAATCAGATATACCCCTAAAACATAATAATCTTTAAATTGTAAACCACACATACATTCAATGTATAATTTTTTTAGCCTCTTGACCGCCATGATTAACAAAATTTTGCATATTTATTTAATCAATTTTAGATTTCATGTGTTTTATTAAATTTCTTAAGAGATATCTGCTACAACGCGCGTGGTGTCGTTCTAGTTCTATTTTGTCATCCAAGAGGTTTCGAACTTGTATCCACTTCGTAGTGTTGCAAATATTTTTTGCAACTGGCTACGTAAGGGTGGGCGTTCGGTCATGACCGAAAATTCGGTCTTCAGTTTTCGGTCATTTTGGAATTCAGTCAGCACAATCTAAGGACCGTAATTTACTCACAAGTCTCGAGGACCGAGAAATTCGGGTACATGAAATTTCGGTCTCTACTTCGGTCATGCCCGAATTTGACACAAACATCTGATAGCTCCAAAATATTTCCGTAAGCTGGTGATCCATTGACTCACGTTCCAGGAGAGAGGTTGCAGCTTCATGCCGTAGTCTACTTGTCGATGTTGCACCGCAACTCGCCGGCTCGTCGTGACTTCGTGGCTTCGTGCCGGTGCCGCCGCAATCTTCCCCTCACCTCGATTCTGTCCAGAGACAGGTTGCGAGCAGGCTGAGACGGAGAGGTGGGCGAACGACGCCGTGGCAGAAGGTGGCGACCGGCCCCTCGTAGCGGACGGAAGGGAGCAGCAACTTGGCGGCTAGGGCGACGCTACGTCTGGGCAGGGGAATCGGGAGTGGAACCGTCCAGATTATGGATCGATATGGAAGATCTACAGTACGCTGGGGATGCTGGGCTGGGCCGCTCCATTCTTGCCTTCTTGGGCCTATGGTTTAGGTGGGACGCTCTGTAGCTCTCACGTAAATCGTCTGCTTCTCTCTAAAGAAAAACATAAATCGGTTGCTTCGGTTATTCGGGTTCTCTAGATGTATTGACCGAATTTCTGAAATAATTTCGGTCTTTTGAATTTGCTACCCAAATTTGCATTGGTCTTTTCGGTCTTGGGCATTTCGGTTTCGGTCTCGGTCTTTTCGGTTTCGGTTTTCGGTCATCGGTTTTTATGCCCACCCTATGGCTACGAGCAATAGAACACAATGATAGAATCCTAATTCGGTGGCAGTGGTTGCCTTATTATGTTCACTATGGTTATGTAGAAATGACGTGGTTTTCAATTCTTTGTTCTCCCTAGCAGATTATTTTTCAGTGTGCATCTCCGGGAATGGTCTATTTTTCAGAAAGCAGAATACCGTGTTCTCTTTATGGTATGCTCGTGTTTAGACCAAGTGCCAAAATTATTTTTATTCCCAAGGAACATAGTCTTAAATATCGGCACTTCATATCCCGAGGCATCTACACTAGCGCAATGGTGACATATGTTTTTACCACATGCGGATGGTGGCATAGTCATGGATCGGCGTTCCACATTTTAGCCATCCCGATAGCCACGTCTTTTGTGTATCTGTGCCTTTCACTTCTACCCTTTTTTCTTTCACTTCTACCCATTTTTCTTCTTTACGGCCGTGTGAGTCTTGTAGTGCATATGTCGGGTGTAAACTCCTTATTTATATCACCTTGATGTGAACTGTTTGAGTTTAATAAAGCAAAGTTTATCTGGAAAAAAAAAGATGCACCTTTAACAACCGGCACGTGCGAGGAAACTCCTAGTTTCATTTCTCTGTGCAGATTTAATGGTATATTCTTTTTTTTTAAAGGACGCACCGTCCATCTTTCTTATTGAAAGCTACAACTTTATAAGATTCAATAATGATTTATGATATAAGAAAGTTAACATAAATAAGGATCGTTTTAGTTCAATGCAGGCCTACTTACAGCGTGGTTCGGGAAGATATTTGCTAGATGGACCCTGAACAACTAACGCTTATCTTGAATCGATGACGATGTGCATAATTGGTGCATCATACTTGTCCAAGACGTAACTGAGACTGTGCAAACGAATGCAACACAACAACGGTGGGAATAAACTGATTCGATATGTCTGCTTTCACAATGAAGCCCAGCAAAGGTGAGAAAGAGAGGACATCATTTTGAACTGCTTTTCAAGACCCTTTTTCTTAAGAACATTTCGAACCGGTATTACCCTTCCAGACAACGGTAGGCATGGATCACATCAGCTTATAGCCAAGTGAGTTTCAGTAGTATAACAGGGCCGATTGAAAAATTAAGAGAGGGGAAAATCCTGAAAGGAGGCGTAAGCTCGATTACTAATCCCAGGAGCCTTGACTGTATCCGGTCCTGATTAGAAGAAAACTCCAAAAATACCGACACGGTTTAGCAGACAGACATGAACTGTACGCTTGACCAGACTCAAGTCATGCATGCCGAATTGCTGTCCATGCCAGAAGAGCCTGAAGTTTAATCTATCCTGGCATGACCTGATTTTTTTTAAAACGGAGTGGCATGACCTGATCAAATCTATTCTACTCACAACAAAATGGTTGCCCCTGGGATAATGTTGGAATATTAGGCATAATTTTCATGATTAATTCCAGAATATTAAACATGACAATCGCAACTACTAACATGTTAAACACAAACATACTAGATGTACTAATTAACATGAACAACAGCAACACATACGCCAACATATCCATAGTAAAACAGTTCGGTTTATGCAGCGCGTACCGAACAGTTGTAGATGAAGCAGCCGTTGAAGCAGCGACGGCAGCAGCTTGAGCGGCTTCGGTGCCGGCAACAGCTCGAAGAAGACGACGTTGGAGACGACCCGCCCGCGTATCCGGCGATCGTCCAGGAAGCGAGCCGTGATGAAGAACTTGAAAGCAGTCGCGCGGAGCGCTTCCCAAAAACCTTATTCGCCCTCTCCCGTACAGGATCACAAGGACGAGCGGTTCCGGAGACCTGCTGTCCCGTTCGCCGGTGCACGCCGGCGCACGGGATGGAGTAGACTACGGTGGCGGCGCAAGGCACGAGATTGGCAAAACCTAGATTGGTTCGGTGTGTGACGGCGCACGCAGTGCACGGCAATATATAGTGCGGTTCGGAAAACCCTAACGGGTACAACGTGGGCCGGCCACGTCGCACACGTTTGAGTCGGTTACAGCAGCCCACGATCCGGTAGCGATCCGAATTGGCTAAGCTGTACACGTACGCTAACACGACTCGTTTTTCCTGAACTGCAAAAATATAAGCATCGGCTCGGCTCATTCCCGCAACCCGCGGCGTGTCGTGACGGACGGCGGCGGAGGAGGAGGAGGAGTGCGCACGAGAGAGCCTTCTATTCTCAGCCAGCACACCAAGTGATAGAACACTCCACTATATAAAGTGGTGCAGCTCTCTCTAAGCTAGCAGTATGGGACTAAACTTTAGTCACGTACATGCACCTCCAAAATTCTGCCATGCACATGGGCCAATTTGAGATTTCCAGAATTGCTTATATGGGCTGCCCACTAATGGGCCCAATATTCTAACAATCCCCCACCAGATCTCAAATTCCCATTTAGAGATTTTGCCAAACCTCGTTTCTTGTTTATATACCAGTGTTTCAGCAGAGACTGTTAAGTTGAACTTCCGCCTAGAGCTTCAAGCTACATCTACCAGCAACTTGAACAATGGACGAACCTTGAATTGCAAGTTTGGTGCCAATAGACTTCACTCAAAGTCATAACCAGTACGTGGCTGCCAGTAGCCTACCCCGCGGGTGGAGCATATGCGTCATACTCCCTGGTCTCTTCATGAGTTTACTAGAGATCACCCAAATCTCATAGACTGCGACGTTTAACAGTCGGACTCATATAGGTGTGTTCTTTCAAGGTCGCTCTGTAGGATAGCACCTTTGCTACGAATAGCCAACAGAAACACATTAAGGCATGTCGCCAACCTGCCTTACAGAATTTGAGAGTTATGCATCTTCACATAGAGAGGGTTAAATAAAAACTCTCCTCTGTCAAACCACTAGCTTGTTCTTCCCAGGTCCTAATTCACGGGATCTCCGATCACATAGGTTGGGTTACCACTATGGTGTAACGCTCACGGGTCTCAACCCCATCTCTCTCGATGCACTGTCTATCACATTACGTGATAGTCCCTTTGTAAAGGGATCTGCCAGGTTTTTGTCAGTTTGAACATAACTAACAGTCATTACTCCGGAGTTTCTCATTTTCCTGACAGACTTCAAGCGTCTTTTAACGTGTCTTGATGACTTCGCATTATCCTTAGCACTGTTCACTTTCATGATAACCGTCTGGTTGTCACATTCATAAGGATGGCCGGTAATGGTTGCTCAACCACCGGCAAGTCCATCAAGAGCTCACGCAGCCATTCTGTCTCAACAGAAGCTGTATCTAAAGCAGTAAGTTCTGCTTCCATGGTTGACCTCGTCAAAATGGTCTGTTTGCAAGACCTCCATGACACTGCGCCACCTCCAAGAATAAATGCATATCCACTTGTGGCGTAGAGCTCATCAACATCTGAGATCCAGTTCGCATCACAGTATCCCTCAAGCACCGCAGGGTGCCCTGAATAGTGAATCCCATAACTCATTGTACCGTTCAGATAGCGCATGACCCTTTCAAGTGCATGCCAATGATCAATACCCGGGTTAGACATGAACCTGCTCAACTTGCTCACAGCAAAAGAGATGTCAGGTCTGTCGCGCTCGCAAGGTACATGAGTGAACCGATCACTTGAGAATATCTTAATTGATCTCTCGTTTCCTTCTTGTTCTTTCTGAGTGTCACACTGGGATCATAGGGTGTTGGAGAAGGCTTGCTGTCTATATAACCAAAGCGGCTCAAGACCTTCTCAACATAGTGTGATTGCGTTAACGTAATCCCACTCTCATCCCTAATCACTTAATGTTCAGGATCACATCAGCTTGTCCCAGATCTTTCATATCAAAGCTCTTTGACAGAAAAGACTTGACCTCATTTATCACTATCATGCTTGTACCGAAAATCAGTATGTCATCAACATACAAGCATAATATAACACTATCGCCCCCACCATGGCGATAATATACACACCTATCAGCCTCATTAATGGCAAAGCCTGCAGAAGTTAAAGTTCTGTCAAACTTCTCATGCCATTGCTTAGGTGCTTGCTTCAGCCCATACAAAGATTTTAACAATTTGCACACCTTTCTCTCTTCACCTTTTACTACAAACCCATCAGGCTGATCCATATAAATCTCCTCTTCCAGCTCTCCGTTAAGGAAAGCTGTCTTCACGTCCATTTGATGAACGAAGAGATTATAGGAGGCAGCCAGGGAAAGTAGTACACGAATGGTGGTGAGACGAGCAACAGGTGAATAGGTGTCAAAGTAATCTTCGCCTTCACGCTGGGTGTAGCCCTTGGCCACTAGCCTTGCCTTGTACTTCTCAATAGTACCATCAGGCTTTAGCTTCTTCTTGAACACCCACTTACAGCCCACCGGTTTGCAACCGTAGGGTCTTTCAGATAATTCCCAAGTTCCATTAGAAAGAATCGAGTCCATCTCATTATGGACAGCTTCTTTCCAGTCATCAGCATCAGGAGATGCAAATGCCTCTGCAATGGACGTGGGAGTATTGTCCACAAGGTACACAATGAAATCATCACCAAAGGATTTTTCGGTCCTCTGTCTCTTGCTCCTCTTGGGAGCTGATTCATTGTCATCCTTCTCAAGGACTTCCTCAACAAGTGGTTGTTCAGAATGATCAACAGATGTACTAGGTTCAACAAGTATCTCAGAAGAAATTCTAGCAATGCTATGCATATCCTTCATAGGAAATATGTTCTCAAAAATGTTGCATCACGAGATTCGAAATAGTATCAACATGCATATCAGGTATCTCAGATTTAACCACTAAAAATCTATAGCAAATGCTCCGATGAGCATAGCCTAGAAAGACACAATCCACTGTCTTTGGTCCAAGTTTACGTTTCTTAGGAATTGGCACATTGACTTTCGCCAAACATCCCCAAGTGCGTAAATAAGAAAGTGATGGTGTTCTCCCAGACCACTCCTCGTAAGGGGTCTTCTTTTTATCCTTGTTTGGAACTCTATTCAGGACATGACACGCAGTCAATAAAGCCTCCCCCCACCATGCCTTAGATAAACCAGCAGTGTCCAACATGGCATTCACCAAATCGGTCAGCGTGCGGTTTTTCCTCTCAGCAACCCCGTTTGATTGGGGAGAATAGGGAGGCGTCCTCTCATGAATAATACCATGTTCCTCACAGAATTCATCAAATATTTTGGAGAAGTACTCGCCACCACGATCCGACCTAAGACGTTTGATCTTTCTCTCTAATTGATTTTCTACTTCAGCTTTATAGATTTTAAAGTAGTCCATAGCCTCATCTTTAGTGTGCAACAAGTATACATAGCAGAACCTAGTAGCATCATCGATTAAAGTCATGCAATATTTCTTATCACCTTTTGTCAACACGCCATTCATCTCACACAGATCCGAATGTACGAGTTCTAGAGGTGCCAAGTTTCTCTCCTCGGCTGCCTTGTGAGGCTTTCGAGGTTGCTTAGATTGCACACAGCTATGGCACTTAGAACCTTTGGCAACGGTGAAAGTAGGAATTAAACGCAAGCTGGAAAGTCTACTCATTAAACCAAAATTAACATGACATAAACGAGAGTGCCACACATCGGCATCCGAATCCACACTGCCACAAATATGGTTTACTGACTTATTACAAAAATCCGATAATGAAAAGCGGAACAAGCCTCCGCACTCATACCCTTTACCAATAAATTGTCCAAACTTTGACACAACTACTTTATTGGACTCCAAGACTAATTTAAACCCATCTCTGCATAGAAGGGAGCCGCTAACGAGATTCTTGTTCATAGTAGGGACATGCTGCACGTTCCTCAGCTGCACGATCTTCCCCGAAGTAAACTTCAGATCTACCGTGCCAACACCACGAACAGAAGCATGTGATCCATTCCCCATTAAGACGCTTGAATCGGCGACCTGATAAGATGTGAACATAGAGATGTCAGCGCACACATGAACATTAGCACCCGTATCAATCCACCAACATGGAGATTGAAATACTGAAAGCACAAATGGTAAATTACCATACCCATCAGTATTGCTAGCGGTCACGACGTTGACATGCTTCTTCCCTTTCTTGTCTGCACGATCTGGGCAGTCCACAGAGAAGTGTCCGAGCTCTCCACAAGTGTAGCACTTTAGCTCAGATTTGTTCAGCATCTTCTTCTTCTTCTTGAAAGAAGTAGTCTTGGTAGGCATGTTGAAGGAAGGCTTACTCTTTGCCTTGTTCTTGCCATGGTGAAAGTTCTTCTGCACCATATTGGCGCTAGACTGACCTTCACCTTTCTCAGCGGTGTCCTTAGCCCGAGCCTTCTCCTCAACATCAAGAGACGCTATCAGGTTTTCAACCGATATCTCCTGTCTCTTGTGTTTGAGAGTTGTGGCGAAGTTCCTCCATGAAGAGGGCAACTTTGCAATAATGCAACCAGCCACAAACTTGTCAGGTAAGGCACACTTAGCGTGCTCAAGCTCCTTCGCAATGCACTGTATCTCATGAGCCTGTTCGACTACAGAACGGTTGTTAACCATCCTGAAGTCATGGAAGCTCTCCATGATGTACAGTTCACTGCCAGCATCTGCTACACCGAACTTAGCGTTCAGTGCCTCCCAGAGCTCTTTGGCATCTGTGATGTGCATGTACACATCAAACAGTTTGTTGCTAAGAGCACTCAGAACGAGTCCCACAAAGGCAGTATTGGTTTCCTTGAACTTATTCTGATCTTGCTCAGATATAGTTCCTTCAGGTAAACCCTCACTAGCCTCGAACACTTTTAGAGATCGCAACCACAGTGTGGTCTTGTACTGCCATCTCTTAAAGTCCACACCGGCAAACTTGTCCGGTCTCAGCGCATCGGATAGATGTCCCATGTTTAACTCAGGAAATTGCCTATAACACATATAAGGTTTTTGGATTGTTGGAATACTAGGCATAATTTCCATGATTAATTCCAGAATATTAAACATGACAACGCAACTACTAACATGTTAAACACAAACATACTAGATGTACTAATTAACATGAACAGCAGCAACACATACGCCAACATATCCATAGTAAAACAGTTCGGTTTATGCAGCGCGTACCGAACAGTTGCAGATGAAGCAGCCGTTGAAGCAGCTTGAGCGGCTTCGGTGCGGCAACAGCTCGAAGAAGACGACGTTGGAGACGACCCGCCCGCGTATCCGGCGATCGTCCAGGAAGGCGAGCCGTGATGAAGAACTTGAAAGCAGTCGCGCGGAGCGCTTCCCAAAAACCTTATTCGCCCTCTCCCGTACAGGATCACAAGGACGAGCGGTTCCGGAGACCTGCTGTCCCGTTCGCCGGTGCACGCCGGCGCACGGGATGGAGTAGACTACGGTGGCGGCGCAAGGCACGAGATTGGCAAAACCTAGATTGGTTCGGTGTGTGACGGCGCACGCAGTGCACGGCAATATATAGTGCGGTTCGGAAAACCCTAACGGGTACAACGTGGGCCGGCCACGTCGCACACGTTTGAGTCGGTTACAGCAGCCCACGATCCGGTAGCGATCCGAATTGGCTAAGCTGTACACGTACGCTAACACGACTCGTTTTTCCTGAACTGCAAAAATATAAGCATCGGCTCGGCTCATTCCCGCAACCCGCGGCGTGTCGTGACGGACGGCGGCGGAGGAGGAGGAGTGCGCACGAGAGAGCCTTCTATTCTCAGCCAGCACACCAAGTGATAGAACACTCCACTATATAAAGTGGTGCAGCTCTCTCTAAGCTAGCAGTATGGGACTAAACTTTAGTCACGTACATGCACCTCCAAAATTCTGCCATGCACATGGGCCAATTTGAGATTTCCAGAATTATTTATATGGGCTGCCCACTAATGGGTCCAATATTCTAACAGATAATACTAATATCCTTTCTTTTTCTTCTTCTTCTACAGGAAGGCGTTGTCCCAACATGGTGATGTGCAAGCAAGGAAGTGCCCACTTCCTGAATCCCTACCGAAACCCAAACAAAGGATCGATCACCAACGGCACCACACCCTGCGCACATGCCTACATGCACATTTCCTGTCTGACTAGGACACATAATTAAGCCAAACTCTAAATCCTCACCAAATTTATACAGCCCTTTGGAAAGAGAAGCAGGAGCTTGCACTGCCATTGCTGCTGCATTGAACCAGAGATCAGATGTCAGCAGAATAAATGCTTGCTTTAGGATTTAGGCATGGGAAACAGGCAATCACAGCCGTCTGGATCGAAGGGGATCCAGCCATGTGCTTAGCGCATCTAAGAATTATTAGTAATCGTTTTGTGTGCTGAACAAACACGGAGTCGTCAGATCACGGAGGAAACGGCAACACCGTCGCTTGCGCGATTTCATACTGCATCGGAAGGTTCCGTACCGAGCAGAAGAAAATCGTTACTATACTATTTATGATGATAAATTATAAGATGGAGAGGGTTCAGTGGCGCAGTTGGAATAGGGGAGGAACTCTGGTGCCCTCCCCTCACGACGTGCAGCCCAGTTTTGCGCCACTGAAACTCCGGCTCGGTTGGGTCGGGTGTGCGTGCGTGCGAGACGCGAGATGAGAGGAAATATTGCGAACTTGCGATCTCGCGACAAGAGAAATTTCGACAGGAGTGACGGTCAACCGTTCTTCCCCCTGGGCTGAGTTATGTAATTAACTTTGGTGGCGTATAAACAATCTGCTCTTTGGAACATTCTATTCCAAAACCCATATTTCTTTAGTGGCAAAGCACAACGTTGCATGGCAGCATATGGGCGACGAGTTTATCAAGCCTCCGGTGTCGATCCCAGCAGGCGTGTTAACCGGAGAATCTTGTGAAACACGCAGCAAAGATTGTGCTAGCCCCTAATCATTCTGGCAGACGATCTTTTATTTTGAATACTTTTATTTGGGCGTGTTAGGTCAGAAAGAAACTCGATTAGAATCTCCGTTTTTTCAGCTCGACTGATCACGAAAAGGAAGAACCAGGCAGCGTTGCTAAAAGGCGCGCACCGGAGGCTCAGCTCACTGTCGTGCTAATCGAGCTGGCTGGCAGCCATGGAAAAACGCAGGCATCGACACCGGAGGCTTGTCCGATCGACGACAGCTCCGCGACAGGCAACAGCATCAATGGTGACTGGCACGTGCGGCTAACAAACCACTGCCTTTCGCATTCGCAGGCTTCACCGCAAGTACACCCGTCGAGATTAGCCCTGACGGAGGCCGATCGAGTGACTGACCAACCGACCGACGACAGCTTAGCTCCACCGGCTCGCGACGATCTCGCCGGGAATTCACCCCGCCATTTTGGCCGTTCCACATGTCGCATTTCGCGGCAGGACGGCGGCCCTGATTGTAGGCCTGATCGATCGGCATCTGCCGCTCGATTGGAGAAAGATTAGGCCTCTACTTTTACCCGCGCTACAGAGCTATAGTAAGCTCGACTCTCTGTAAATGGAGGTTTTGATGATTTTGCTGGCATCTACGGAGTAGAACTTTAGGTGGCAATTATCAAGAAAAAATAGGGGTAGAGTGTAGTTTATCTTCCTCTCCGATCGAGCACGCAAGCTCGGATCTTACTCTTGTCTTGTCGTGTGTTAATTAGCTATGATCTAGGATTGTTACTTGATGGCAAACGAAACGAGCGTGCTGGGCAAAGTTCTCCTGGTAGGAGTGTTTGTTTAGACGTACGTTGCTATGATAGCCCCACAAAGATGCATGACCCGTTAAATAATTTCGGATCATTGGTGCCTTTCTGGCTATGGCTTTCACGTTTAGTGCTTTTTCAGAATTTAAAAAGAATCGAGATTATCTGTCAGATAATACACGGCCATGAATTTTAGGTTGTAATTTTGGCATATCTTAATGGTTCACTCAGTTCATTTTGAAACCAAGATTCATGTATGCCCCCCCTCCCCTTCCCTAGCTCCTATCCCCTCTCCTCCCGTGACCTCGTCGGTTGGAGTGGGGAAGGGAGAGGAGGCCGGCTTCCTCATGTGGATATACTTAGTAGTACTTAATATAGTAGGTTGTTAATTATTTGTCCTAGTGGTGTTTGGCTTTATGCCATGAAGACTCTTTTCGCTCGTGCTAGGCGCACGGTGTTGTGAGGTTGTTAGAGTTGCTTCTCGGTGAGCTATCGTGGTGGTGGCTTGGTGTTGGTGAGGTCTTTGTTAATAATCTCAATGGTGTTCTTAGTGTTGGTGATTTTGCGTGATCTGGCTGTCATGGTGGCTAAAGGAGGGGTGATGCGTCAGGATCTAGAGCTCCTTGGGTTGTTCATGAAACTATTCTTTAGAGTTCATCCACAGAGGCCAAGTCTCGCCGATGTGATTCATGGTCACTGAGGTGTCCACTCCATGCTTTGGTGTCTCGGTGACACCTCAACTCTTTGTTCCTCTCGGTGACATCTTAACTCTTTGTTCCTCCTGGCTGGCGCACCACAGGGGTGGATCTTCGACTTCGGCACAACATTGCAAGCCTGTCTCAACCCAAGTGGTGTAGTCCATAACGACGAGGTGGGTGTCCTAGCACTTTGTCGGTTGAGAAGGACCAGATTGCTTTTATGATTTTACTTGTAGGGTCTTTTTTGTATAAAGTGAGGACCATTTTTGCACTTCATTTTCTTCTCGGGGTCCTCTTTGTAATATCTATGTCCACCAATTAAATACAGCTTCCAGGTCCTTCGAGGCCCTTCCATGTTGAAAAAGGTTAAGTGGTTGATTATTCGATATGATATACTGTTAGACATGTCTGCTTAATGACGATTTTTTTTTGCATCGGCAAATCACGTGTTCACTGACATTTCCACATCAGCAAACGTCGCACGCATACACTTTAAAAAAAAGGTCACCTGTCAGTATTTCTTGTAATCCATCATTCCATCGGACACGAATGGTGGATACTCTTGCGTCGGAATCAAATCAAGCAAGAGGTCACCTGTCAGTATTTCTTGTAATCCATCATTCCATCGGACACGAATGGTGGATACTCTTGCGTCGGAATCAAATCAAGCAAGTGTGCCCCTCCGGGTCATCTCAATCTGAAAAGAATGTTTGTACTCGTCGTGCTCACCTAACACCTCTCTTGATCAACATGTCAAAAGAAAAAAGAAAAAACCTCTCTCGATCAATTATTAAGGCCGACAGTTTCGCCGTAAGAATTTGGTGTTCTAGATTCTCCTGCTGAAGGCAACAGAGGTTAATTAAGGGTAGAATGAGAATCACACGTATGGTGTTCACCAGTATTCATTCAGGTGTCAATATTTGGTGCTTTGTTACGGCAAACCAAATTGCTTATTGTCGCGTACAAACATGGAGCACGCACGCAACAGGCACCGTACGTAACACCGACACCACGACGAACTTGTCTCGGCTCCCAAACATGGAGTAGCTGGTGATGGCGAACGCTCGTGCTGCTCCAGCTTCTACTCCCTCCGTTCTAAATTAATTGACTTTTATTTGTTCACATGTGGATATATCTATACGTGTAACATGTTTAGATACATTCATGTGTGGACAAATGAAAGTCAATTAATTTGAAACGGAGGGAGTACGTATTTGTACTTAGAGATCTCCTCTACGCGACAAGTATGACTATGAGAAGCGACAGGGATGGGTCGTGCCAAAAGTTTTTGGAAGGACACTGGTACAGATACCGACGAGCCCTGGGATTGTAATCTTGCGTTAATAAAGTACAGAACGTACAATGCCATGTCACCATGTAGCATACAGAGAATCTTGGTCCTGACTCCTGCACGGCTGGCTGGTTCGAGTGTGGCACGCTGCACGTACATGGTCACCTCAATCTCAATACAGGACACTAAACAGCGAGTGGTTCCACCTTAATCATACATGCTCCGGCGTGCCCCATGAATGTAAGCCCTGTACAATCAGTCGGGACTTCATTGTTCATCAACAAGTTAAGCAGAAATCACCAACAAATAGAACAAGATAAGAATAATTTCCGTGGAAATCATTTGTAACTCCCAAGCTCGATGATATAACTTCTAAAAAAAATTGAAATGTTCTTTTAGAGCGCAACTCCCCACCTGAACAATTTTCATTAAGATCACTGGTAGATACATGGTAGCACCGCCGCGCAAAAATCAGGAGGCGCGTGGGGCGGCATTCCACCTCATGAGGAGAGAACAACTAGGGGAAGAAGGGAGGACACACAAGCCCTAACAATGTAGGTCACCCTAGCCCGTCACACCAAGCGCGGAGGCTGCCGAGGTCAACCGATGGGGGGAATGCACCATCCAGAGCCGCAGGTGATCCGAGATCATGGCAAGCACACAAACAGTAGAGAGTCTGTCGGCATCGAACACCATGGTGTTCCGTCATTTCCAGACGGACCACATGATCACGAGCAGCGCCGTGTTGAGAGCGAGCGGGTGCAATCCGGGGAGGTGGTCGGTCAGCCCTTGAAGCATCATCGCGATGTCCGCGTCAGGGGGAAGGCACAGCCCAGGTGCAGCACGCGACCACTCGTCGGACATGCGTGGGCAACGGACAAACATATGGGTTAGATCCTCCTTGCAGCCGAGGTAGAAGGGGCGGTGCGGCGCGGGAACACAGTCGTGCCGGAACAAGCGGACACGCGTCCTTGTTTTACCGAGGCGGGGGATCCAGAAGAACACCTGCAGGCCTGCACCTTGGGCGGGCAAAATTCGCCCAGTTGGCGCCTTGCAACGGGACCACCACACTAGACGAGTCAGCGCACGGTAGACATCCCTAGAACGGAATTCCTCAAAGGCACTGAGAGAGATGACGTGCCTGTCGGGCAAAGTCCCAAGCTGAACGGTGTGCAGCTAGAACGGAGGAACTCTGCCTCGGCCTAAGCAGAGACCCGGTGTTGGACAGGCACGTACGCCCCTCCCCCAAATGTGGTCTCGGCGAGCGTCACATCCGAGGATAGACACTGGGAGAAGGCAGCTGGCAGCACCGTCGAGAGAGGGCCCAGCGGCGTCCATGAGTCATGCCAAAGCGAGGTCGAGGCGCCATCGCCGGGTAACACCCGCGTTATAGTACGGTTCAAGGGGAGCATAGTCTCAAAATGGCGCCATGACGGGGTAGAGGGCTGAGGTGCGAACACAAGTAGCTTCGCCTAACCTAGCGCGGCCAAGGAATGTCTCGGCCTGTGCAAAGGCCATGCAAGTTCTTCAAATTCGATATGTACCTTTTTAGGTCTCCAAAATTTCTGGAAAAAACATATAAGTATATTTACATGTCTAGTGTGTACGACCAAATTTGCATCGATTTTTTTCTATGTGGCCTGCATAAGAAAAGATAAATGTTGGAAGAAAAAAGTTACTATTTTTTTACCATTTAGAGCCATGATTTTTGTGTAGCTTACAATGGAACGTATTATCTACCAAAATTCTACAGATACACGTATGTTTTTTAGAATTTCTCGAAAGTTGAAAATACAATTTTAAAATTGTAAAATACTAATGACACTGGACTGAGTCGCCAAAACACCTCACTCTAGAGAGACTCCAGTGAAGAAGCGACGCATAGATCAGCCCAACTTTTGTTCTGCACGCTCCGAGTTCTTCCCGTGGACAGCTGCCAGCGCGGAGCGGCGACGACCGCCGCACGACACGCACGCCGACCCGAGCGCCACCGCGCGCCTGCAGCAAAACACGGGAGGCACCACCATGTCGCCCCACCTAACGCCCGCCATCCGCAGCCGTCGGTTCCTCATCTGACGGCCAGCAGCTGCCCACCTCCACTTCGCGAACAACGACAAACCCGCCGCGAGATACTCCGACGGCAAATGATATATCGTTTCGACGATCTTCGCGACTCGCCGGGGAGATCCGACGGTCGAGGATTCGTCCACGACGTTGCGTCGATCTCCGCGCGCGCGGTGGACGCACAAGGCCAGCGTCGTGGCTGTCGCAACGGCTATAACTTGAGACATCCGCGCATGTTACCCGCCATATCGGTCTCCTCTCTCTCTCCAACGAATTCGTGGCAGCAGTGGTAGGCTAGCACACCTTCCCAACCTCGCAGGCGGGCCCCACCCTCCACCTTCCGGCGAGCCGCCGGCGACCGGCATTGCAGCCAGCCAGTTAGTTCGACGGACGGATGGCGTCACCGGGGCACGCGGCGGATCGGCCGGTGCCGCTGGACGGGATCACCGTCGAGGGCGGCGCCAGGGCGCAGGGGCTAGGTCTGCCTCGGCCGCCCGGGTGGATGAAGCAGCCGTCGCGCCTGGCGTCGGGGGTGCGGCAGTTCGCGTCGCGGGTGTCGATGAAGGTGCCGGAGGGGGTGGCGGCCGGCATCGGCATCCGGCCGGGGGCCGGGCGGATGACGCGGATGCAGTCCAGCGCGCAGATGGGGCTCAAGGGCCTGCGCTTCCTCGACAAGACCTCCGGCGGCAAGGAGGGGTGGAAGGCCGTCGAGCGCCGCTTCGACGAGATGAGCAAGGCCGGGCTTCTCCCCAAGGAGAGCTTCGGCAAGTGCATCGGTGAGTACCTAGCAATCAACTGTCGAGTAATCATACTTGCTGTGTATAATGGTTTTGTTCAGAATGCTCGACTAATTATAGGACATGAGCAACTGATTTCTAATTAGAACTACACGATGATTAAACCTGAAAAAGTGGCGACGGGAGAGTATAGGAATCTTATGCTCTTATGTTGGGGGCATCTTCCTTGTTGCATCCACCATTTTCGTGATTTGCGACAGTCATGAACTGTGCCTACTTGCCCGGAGAGTTGGCAGGGCTGGCTTAACTAACCGAGATCCACAATTTGGCCCACAACAAAATCCTAAAATTGGAGCTTGCTGTCCCAAATGGTCCCTGGTCGGTCAGAACACAAAATCAAGTACAGTAGAAGCATCCCCCATTCTTCCTAGCTGCTAATTAATGCGCATGATGCAATGTCGGATCAAAAGAAGTAGCATTTCCATCGATCTAGAAATTGACTCATAGTGGTAGGTGGACTAATATTGGACATGCTTCTGTGGATCCAAGGCATGGGGGACTCCAAGGAGTTCGCCGGCGAGCTGTTCGTGACGTTGTCGAGGCGGAGGCACATCGAGGACATAGGGGGCATCAACAAGGACCAGCTCAAGGAGTTCTGGGAGGAGATGACCGACCAGAACTTTGACTCGCGGCTCCGCATTTTCTTTGACATGTAAGCTACAAGGCCCAGTTCAATTTACCACACCAAATTAAGTTTGTGTTGATCATGCATCGGATTAGCTACTGATGAAATTTATCCTTTGACACCAACAGGTGCGACAAGAACGGCGATGGGATGCTCACAGAAGATGAGGTCAAGGAGGTGGGGAATTTCCTTAATCAAATCTGTATTTCGAAGCAGTAACCTGTATACACCTTTTTAGGCCTCCAAAATAAAATGAAGCTGATATCTGTAGCATCTTTTCCCCACGATAGGTTATAATATTGAGCGCGTCGGCGAACAAGCTGGCCAAGCTGAAGAGCCACGCCGCGACCTACTCGTCGTTAATCATGGAGGAGCTCGACCCCGATGACCGCGGCTACATCGAGGTACCAAAGAAGAACTTGCATCTGCTTCTGACGAAACGAGGAAATGGGCACACGGAATGCTGAAGGTCTCAAATTTTCAATGCAGATTTGGCAGCTGGAGACGCTGCTGCGTGGGATGGTGAGCTCGCAGGCCCCGGAGGTGAAGCTAAAGCGGACGACGTCGAACCTGGCGAGGACAATGATCCCGATGCGGTACCGGAGCCCGCTGAAGAGGCACGTCACCAAGACCATGGACTTCATCCACGAGAACTGGAAGCGGATATGGCTGGTGACGCTGTGGTTGGCCGTCAACCTGGCCCTCTTCGTCTACAAGTTCGAGCAGTACAAACGCAAGTCGGCGTTCGAGGTCATGGGCTACTGTGTCTGCATCGCCAAGGGCGCCGCCGAGACGCTAAAGCTCAACATGGCGCTCATCCTCCTCCCCGTCTGCCGCAACACGCTCACCACCCTCAGGTCCACCGCCCTCAGCCATGTCATTCCCTTCGACGACAACATCAACTTCCACAAGGTATACCCATGGCTCAGCTCATCCACTCGCCAGCTGAATACTGCAGCAGGAGCTGCTTCATTTGAATCTGTGTGACGTGAAATGTGATCACAATATATGTCAGATTCTCGCGGGCTCCATCGCGATCGGGACGGCAGTCCACACGCTCGCCCACGTCACCTGCGACTTCCCAAGGCTGATCTCCTACCCGAATGACAAGTTCCTGGCCCTGCTGGGGCCCAACTTCAACTTCAGGCAGCCAACGTACCCGGACCTGCTGCAGAGCGCCCCAGGGGTCACCGGCATCCTCATGATCCTCATCATGTCCTTCTCCTTCACGCTGGCGATGCACTCCTTCAGGCGGAGCGTCGTGAAGCTGCCGTCGGTGCTGCACCACCTGGCCGGCTTCAACGCCTTCTGGTACGCGCACCACCTGCTGTTGCTCGCGTATATCCTCCTGGTGGTGCATTCCTACTTCATGTTCCTCACCAGGGTGTGGTACAAGAAGACGGTAATCCTTACACGCCTTACCCACGTCTACTTCCATTCCTGTAAATTTGATGGTGAGTGTGAGCACAAATATTGAGATGGTGATTTGTTTGCTCAGACATGGATGTACCTGCTAGTCCCTGTCCTCTTCTACGCCTGCGAGAGAATCATCAGAAAAGTTCGCGAGAACAACTTCCGTGTGAGCGTTCTCAGGGTAAGCTACTGAAATTCACACGATTTAGTTCATTTCGTCACTTGGAAACTCCATGATTTAGTTCTTTCTGACTGTTAGCTATTACTATTAACCAATGTTCTCACGTGTTATGCAGGCTGCAATTTATCCAGGAAATGTGCTCTCTCTTCACATGAAAAAGCCACCAGGTTTCAAGTACAAGAGTGGGATGTACCTGTTTGTGAAATGCCCTGATGTCTCACCTTTTGAATGGTACCACTTCGTCCTTGCTGCACATATGAACCAAGATACAATTTATCCGGGGTTCTTGATTACTGTTGATTATGTGATCTTGCAGGCATCCATTCTCCATCACTTCTGCTCCTGGAGATGACTACCTGAGCGTGCATATCCGTACACTAGGTGACTGGACATCTGAACTCAGGAACTTGTTCGGAAAGGTCAGTTCATGCAACACACCTGCAATGCAAGAAGCAATAAGTTTATTTATCATTATTAAATAGTTATATGAGAGCAATTAAGGTGGATTACCAAAAAAATGAAGAATTCTCATTCATATTCATACAGTGTTGCGAGTCACAAGTTACTTCCAAGAAGGCTACCCTTTCAAGACTTGAAACTACGGTTGTTGCAGACTCACAGACAGAGGACACTAGGTGAGGTCATATATATCACAATGCAAAATTCTTACTTTTGAGTACGAACTTTTACTAACATATCAGCATTGCTGTCTCGTTCAGGTTTCCTAATGTCTTTATTGATGGTCCCTATGGTGCACCCGCGCAAAATTACAAGAAATACGACATTCTTTTGCTTGTCGGTCTTGGGATCGGCGCCACTCCTTTCATCAGCATACTAAAAGATCTCTTGAACACTATAAAGTCCAACGATGTAAATTTCTTCACGCGAAGTATTTCCCAACGTTATATACATATAGCTAAGGCAGGGGACATAACTGACAAATGAATTGATTGAACAGGACGTGGAAAGCATACACGGTTCTGAGATAGGCAGCAGCTTCAAAAACAATGGGCCAGGGAGAGCTTACTTCTACTGGGTTACCAGAGAGCAAGGTTCCTTTGACTGGTTCAAGGGAGTCATGAATGATGTTGCTGACAGCGATCACAGCGTACTTATCTCACTCACTTCCTTTCATCTTCCATACGAGATGTTCAGTTACATAAACAGGAAGTGAGCTAAAGTTATGGAAATTGCAGAATGTCATCGAGATGCACAATTACCTCACCAGCGTGTATGAAGAAGGCGACGCCAGGTCAGCATTGATTGCCATGGTTCAGTCACTCCAGCATGCCAAAAATGGTGTTGATATCGTCTCTGGAAGCAAGGTAATTGGTCAGCTCTGCCTTCTCATCTGACCCCATATATCCTTGCCTCTATCTGATATACGTCTTTTGTAGATTCGGACGCATTTTGCAAGACCTAACTGGAGAAAAGTGTTCGCTGATTTGGCCAATGCCCACAAGAATTCTCGCATAGGTGAGCGTATTATATTCAATAAACACCTTGTCGCGACAGATTTAAACTTCATAGTGCAATAGTTAACATGTACATGAATATACAGGTGTTTTCTATTGTGGATCTCCAACACTCACGAAACAACTCAAGGATCTTTCAAAAGAATTCAGCCAGACGACCACAACTAGGTTCCATTTCCACAAGGAAAACTTCTAAGACCGGACCAGAAGAATTTTAAACAGCTTGCAGATATACTTGTATAGGAAAAGAAATACGATAGCATTCACATAGTAAATATAGGTTTTACAAGTTTTGTTGTACGCGGGTTGTACAAAGTACATTGAAAGCTAGCGTCACCAGCATACATAGATTGGAATATTTAGAGACATATATTGGAACGGTGAGATTGAGTGTTAGAATAATTGAGTTCCAGGTGGTGCCCCTTGCACGCGCATGTTTTCTCTCTTCAGTTTTTCTGCCTTAGCTGTCTCTGCATTGCGCTTATGAATACTATCACTTGCATTTTGCTTCGGAGGCCTGCCTCTTTTTCTAGGTTGAATATCACCTGATATAGTTCTATCCTTTCGAGGTCTGCCCCTTTTTCTAGGTTGAGAACTAGACTTCAGACATACTTGAGCATTTTCCCCTGTTGATGCTGATGCAGATGCAGATGCACTCATAGCATTGTTTGACTGTTGGTCATTCGCTGCTACAACCATGATCTGATTGTTCGCAACAGTTCCTTTGAGTAATGGAATCGTGCCTGATGTTTTTGGTCTGGACACCTTAGGTTTGTTTTTGGGAACTGCATTCTGAAGTTTGCATTTGTCCATAACAAGTGTTTTAAGTGGAATGGTTATGTCCAATGGTAGCAGGATCGCCTCCAGCTCGTCCCACTCAAGATCTTCCTGGTCTCCATCTTCATAGACAACACTGTACCAATTGCTTTCACTGTCATAATTGGCAACCTTCCCTACATAATACTGGTCTTCAAAGAGCTTTCTCACTTTCCGCCCTTCTAGCCAATCACCAAAGCGAGGATCAACATGAGATCCTGGAGCATCTCTTAGTGCAGGTTGTGAACCAGACGGGCAATCAGAAGGCAAGTCTGGGACACCATTGATAATGATGGCAGGCTCTCTGGGTACTTTGACAACAGATGCGGTCTCTGATATGTCCTGAACTTCCGCCATAGCCTGAATTGCACCAGTTGTCATTGGGTTTCAGTAGAAACAGCCTGGAGCACAAAGAAAATAGGAAACATCCACAAAATAAGTCATCATAAGCAAGCATGAAGAAGTTCAATTGAATTAAATGGCACAAGAAACCATGAACTGAGCACTTCACAGCTACATAAAAGGCATTGGCAAACACCTAGGAAGCACTGGTCAGTGGTCACACTGGTTACATACTGGTGTCATGTCACAATATGTATCGGGTCTCAATATATGCGTTGTGTGTGCTGGTGAAGTATGTATAACATTAATACTAAAAAAAAGCACATATAATATATGTATTTCTGTTCTTCAAAATAAGGAAATTTGACAACAACGCACGTTCTGATGCATCTAGCCCAGCCCACAAACCCAGTATTGGGTAGTCGACCTGATCTGCAGGGCGCCACCTCTACCAGCACTTTCATCTATGCAACTGACATTTTCACAACAAACTGGGGACAGAACTCTAAGGGCATGTCCAAACTCTGGGCTCTTATGCAGGCGTGTGTGCACCATAAGAGTCTCTAACTCCAATGGAAAGCGCTAACTTCAAGCGGTAAAAGGGATTTTATCCCCGCGCCTGGATAGCGACGGCCAGGAACGTAATCCTAGCGTCCGCATTGTAGATGACCTAAGTTTACGATACATAAGGTTAGTGGGTTCAAACTAAGTAGTACTAAAATTATTAGGCTTGTAGGCTTCAGTACAACACCTTAAAAAGTTCTACGGTTCTTAAAGCCTCTAAAAAAAATTACAAGCCTAAATCTCTGGGATTGGGGAATTTGCTGGAATTCTCACTTATCTCTATTTCTCACATGAGTATAGATACACAAAATACATATATGAGCCAGTAAGAAGCACCGGTACTGGGACACATACACAGTCACACGGGGATACGGATACAGGGACACCGAACACGTGATACAACAGTTTCCGGAAAAAGCTTGCAGCGATACGGCGAGAATATACAAATAATTGAATGAAGTGAGATCTCGTTTCCTTTTCATTGATGAATGAACCTGTCTTTGCATCTTCGAAACTTGCATGAGGCGATGCAAGAGGGTTAGAGTGGTCTAGATCAGACCACAAACCGTAGCAACACAGCAACATAAGCCAGCGCGGAGATTCCCCTGTCACAGATCACTGAATCTCTCTGTCAAGATCATCAACATCACATTCCCTTCCCTGTACTACAGCTTCGACAAAGTTCTCCATACCTCAGCCGCACTTCAGATTGTCACAACAGTCACAGCAATGTTTGGAGACAAGGAGTTTTTAACATCTATGCAACCGCCAACTAAGTGGTGCCTAGTCTAATTCCTCCATCCCGTACTCGTCTTGTCCACCGGCTCAACTGGTTCTCCTTTGACAAAGTTTTCCAGCCCCTTTGTCGTCAGGAACAACAATGCCCTTCTTGACCAACTCAATATCTTCTTGACTACCTCAAGTAATTTGTCACCCCTCTAACTTAACATCATTCGGCATCAGTTCTATTTACCATTTCTCTACAAGAGGGCGATGCCCCACCCATCTTCTCTGTGAGAAGTTGCGCCAACTTATCAAGCATATGTTGCAGTCCTTGATTCTCCCCCATAGCTGCAGTACCACCTCACAGACAAACACAAACAGCAGGACTAACAGCCATAGCACTGCACTGCACCTCACTCCCCTTGTAGCACCGAAGCAGCCAAAGCACACCAATGGAGGCCATCCAATTCTGCGCACATACCTCCCCGTGAGTTGCTATCCCTCCTTGTTTCCTGAAGACCACACAAGCATGTTCCTCCTCCTGGCTGCACACAAGCTGTTGTCCCAACAATACGGGCCGGTCGCCTTCTACTTGCGTACGAAAACTGTGCCACATCAACACTTCCATTCCAGGACCACCAGGACCAAGCACTGCAGCCAAAAGCACTACCGTCGACAGCACCCAGGACTGACCACCATCGATGCAACTCACACGCGGAGCTCCTTGCAAGGCCTCCACCTAGGGTTGCTTCCTCTGTCTGAGCTTGTCTCTGCCTACACTCCAGCTCCAGGACGCTAGGAGCTCAGCTGCACGCCACCGATTCACCAGCAGCCACCTCCAGGAACCAGCACTGCCTCCACCTTATGCTCTGATACCATGTGGTATTGGGGGTTTTGTGGAACTCAAATACTCTTATATTCCTCACTTGGCTATACGACGCACGTACATGGGCCATATTATAACTCATGCACTGAGAGTCCAAATTAGTCAACATATTCTCTAAATATCATTACATGGCATAGACTTAGAAGTTAGAACTGTAGATCACACCCGCATCCCGACTGGGCGGCTGCCCACTCCCTCTCTCCCTTTTTCTTTATTTTCCCGCAGTGTCGTGCTCCTTATGGGCCTATGCCCATCTCCTTCGCACCCCTTGCTTGAGTTGCCTTGCGCTTCGTCTCCCTCCGTTGCACACTTGTTGGAACCAAGCACACAGACATTGTTGTCTCCTGTAACTGGTGCCACTTGACCCCCCTCTCCGAGCACACACACACGTTACATCGGCTTTGTGCCACGACGTGATGTGGCGTCCTTGGGCTCATGTCTTCTGCAAGTCACACACGTGATTTGGGAAAGAAGGGGTGGGGTGGGGGTGGGCTCACAACTTGCCACATAAGGTGCATAGGGAGTGTCAGGATGCAGCCATAATAGTGCAGGAGAAATGGAACACATAACTGGATTGTCAAGAATACGGAACTGAGAGTGATCTGATTCTTTCCTCTGTTACAAAGTCGTGCTGTACTGGGTGCTCTGTTTTGTCTCATCGAAGCATGTTTTTCTTGTGTGTATCAAGACAGTACGGCCAAAGACGAACTAGTGATAGCGTCTGGGGATGACAGGGGCAGAGGAAAGATACTTGAGCCTCCAATGGATATTCATATTGCGAGTGTGTCAATGGAATTGGAAGTCTTTTCCAATTTCTATATCTAGCAAATAAATCAAATACAAAAATAACCTATGGTCTCGTAAAATTCTGATAAAAAATCAGTAAATCAAAATGGACATGAGTATCTGGTAAGAATATTTTCAAGGATGAAACACCAACAGAGATAGCTCGGCCCAAAACCTTTTTGGATTCATTTGGTCTGTTTAGTAAGATTAAACACTTTGCCCCATCCTAGGCTTAATTTTTTTTAAAAATTTTGAACCTTAAAAAATCGGGATGTTCATCGTGATCTTTCATATTTAATCATCACTCAAAGAAATATTTACCATTTATGGATTGCACGCTTATGAACTAGCATCCGGTTCGGATCTTTCGTTTAACCCAGAAACGGAGAGCATCACCTTAGTATTGTAGCAATAATCTTTTTTAGACCACTATCTAGTACCGTTCCGAAATAAGCATAGTTTCCAACACTTATTTCGGAACAAAGGGAGTAAAATTCTAACGACGTTGCTTCCATATAGCATAGTTTCCGAGCACACCTCAAACATGATGTAATTAGCTATATATCATTGTCAATCAGAAGATGTAATCACTTCGTCAGGGCTCCAAACATAGAGGCTAAGTCAGCAATCCTGAGTCCAGAACATATCTACAGTGGCCCGTCCGCATGATTTTATCAGAAATTTCAGTTTGGCACACCTAACGTTTATGAGATCCAGCCCAAACATTTTGCTTCTAAAGTGAATGGCACCACTCCAACTTTCTCAGGGAACAAACAATGTGCAACAGATAGACAAGGTGCTTTGGTATGCTACTACAGGCTAGGGGAAGCATTTCATCGAACACACGACGTGCTGACTGTGATAAAAGCTAAATCTAAGTGATAAAGCCGAAGTGTAGGCGCCACTTTACCTAGGTTAGCCGCGGCTGCGGTAGCGGTGCTTCGGACTGAGAGGACCTGGGTGAGCGGGGACGGAGCTCGCCGGTATGCCCGCGACTGGGTGAGCGGGGACCGAAGTTCGCACAAACCCTAGGATGAGAAGGACGGTGCGGAGCCGGAGGGCTGAACCCACGAGGAATTGGGTTGTACGCAGGAGGAGGCCGGCGAGAGTCACGGACCCTAGAGGAGCCGCCGCCGCCCGTGTATGGCGGCGGTGGGAGCACGGCGATAGCCGGCCGGAGACAGACGGAGGCGACGAATTACGCCATCACGGAGTGGCTTTAGATCATCTCTAGCAGAACCCGCAAAACACGAACCCGCAGAACAATTTTACAGTTCGCGCAACTCGCGTTTTTTGGCTCGAAATGCCGTATTCTGTTTTGCGGTTCTGCTTTGCGGGTTCTGCTCCGCCGCGCGGCGTTCAGAAACTGCATTTGCAAAACAGCAAGATAGGCAGAATATCATAAAAATGGAATAATAAATAAATTAGACCTAAATTATAAAGATTCATATTACAATGGTAGGATATTATGAATCCTCATCAATAATGTATTACAATAAAAGTTTGAATCACATGAATTAAACAATAATTCAATACAAGAAATGTTGTAGAATAACAATATTGTTTGCATCAAACATGCTTCAAATGAATTTAACAAATTGCTACTGGCCATGCCGCTGTCAGGCGTGTTCAACTAGGTCTTTCTGCAGCTGGGTGTGTGCGTCTGCATCCTCTATCTCACGGTAAGTATGAAGAAAAGCTCTGATGCGATCTGTGTTTCTAGCAGGCTTCACGCGGCTACCAACATTGTCATAGGACAACTCCAAGTCCAAGTCCCTTTCATCCTCTATGATAAATCTTTCCATAGACTTTTATAATTGTTTTGGCGAACATACGAACGGACTCGATCGTAGTATCTTCACCAATACGAAGATACTCGTCGGCGTAGTCAGCCGGGACGCCATATGCAATGACTCTCATTGCGACGGAGATCTTCTGATATGCGTTGAATCCCAACAAACCCGCGGCATTCCGTCGACGCGTAAAATAGCGACAATTCGCCTCGCAAGGTTCTACTATCTTCACGAAAAGAGAACGGCGCATATGATACCTTCTCCGGAAGATGTGAGCCGGGTACGTCGGTATTTCGGCGAAGTAATCCCGCATGAGCAGCTGGTTGCCGTAGAAGCGGTTCCGTGGTATGCAAAGGCGGCCAACCTTCGATCCTTGCCGCTGCTTCGCATACCGGTCATCGAACTCCTTGACGGCAAGGACGGCGACCACCATTTGCTGCCGCCGGCTTTCAAACAGCGTCTCCACGTCGGAGTCGTCGGAGGAGGACGGATCGGACAGCAAAAACTGCTCCTCCGGGCTCAACTCCATCTGAAACGGGTACCGCATATCACTACCGGAGTACTCCGTCCGAAAACACAAGAGAATCGAGCGGAGATGGACTCACCGACAGATCGGCGGCGGCGGCGCAGATTTGGCTGGAGAGGGTTCTCCACGGGCGGGGTGAGCCGGAAACCGGCGGTAAGGTACGTCCGCGGCCGGGGGGTGTCGCGTGCGACGGGGCGCCTGCAGATGCGGCCGGGAAAGGGGTCGAATCGCTGGCGGCGGCGCTGGCGGCGGAGGCGGCGGCGAGATGGGGATGAGGCGCGTGGTGAAAAGTCTGTCCCGCCAACTGTTTTGACGCTATGCAGGCGCCTCTCGGTTCGGCGGTGAAATCTTCGAATTTGACGTTCCGAGGGGCGGATTCGCGGGGCCCCTCAAAAACTTTTGTGGGTCGGAGAGTTTTGAGGGTTCTGATCTTTGCGTTTTTGATTCAAATCCGCATCGGACGGTTATTTTGCGGGTTTCGGCCATTTGCGGGTACTCTTAGGGTGAATCCTCGATTCCACCGTCCAGACCGGATGAAACCCAGCACCGACTGGGACATTTTTCTCAAACAAAAAAAGTCCTACTGGGACGCTGGAGTTCAGTTCGGGCCCTCAAATTCATTGGGCTAGCCCAAGTAGCCCAGCCTGCTGGTTTCTGTGGCCTAGGCTTTCTCCGTGGGGATGGGCTGTTGGAAGGCCGGTTAGGAGCAAATGGAGTCCAGCTGGTTTCTAGCTTTGGTCATTTCTTTTGCCCGATTTTGGTTAACAGAGAGCATGTTGTGGTGTCCCTTTGCGTTTTTTTGCTAAGCTGGGTGTTTATTTTTATTTTGGAGGTGAATATAGATAGTATCCATCTACATGTAAGACATATATAGAAGTCATTTAGACGGCGACTAAGAACAATTTGTCCGCAATCCATTCGCTAGCAATTCTTGACAATTTGTTTATAAAAGTTCATGCCATTTTTGTTTTGTTTGTACTACTACAAATCAGGAGACATACAAAAAACTATAAATTGTGTGATTAATTGTTTATATAGCACAATAATACTACAAATCACCCAACAGGGGACATCACAAATCACCAGCAATAGCCAGTAGCACATATGTTTATACAGTACAAAATTTGTTCCTAAATATAGGATATTTTAGCCTTTTCGGGTCCACATGTATCTAGACGTGTTTTAGTGTAAGGTCCACATTAATCTAAACACTAAAACATGGCTATATACGTGTGGGACAGAAAAAGGCTAAAACGTCTTATATTTAGAAACATAGATGGTACTACAGTGCAAAGCCATCAAAAATTAGGATTGATCAGTAGGAGACATAACAAAAAAAAACACCAAAATTGCATCCGTAGCTCACAGTGAGAGTGACCTTTGGTGATGGGGCTGAAGAAAGCGGCGAGGTCGATGGAGCTCATGCTGCTGAAGCTCGGGTTGGTAAAGGACCGTCAGAACATGCATCCTCCTTATCGAACTTTTTATATAATTAATTGTTATTTATGAATTATAACAATACGTGCACATTTAATTACGCTTGGTCATTGTGATAAAGACTCTCACGTTAGAGCACAATGACCTGTCTTGGTCATCTTGTCAGTAAAAGTTGTTATTTTATGGTGATCCAAATTCCAGCGGTAGTACCGCTGGGTTAAGCTGTATTACCGCTCGAGAGCTACCGCCACCGCTACCGCCTCCGCTACTGTCATAATGGCCGTCTGACGCACTTGTCCGGTACCGACTGGTACCGCTGGCGGTACCGCCGCCGGTACCGCTGAGGTGGGAAGAGCCGAACCAGCCCACCCCAGCGGTACTACCACCTATCCCAGTGGTAGTACCGCCGCGGTGGGATCGATTCCGGGTTGGACTGCAGCCGACCTAGGGTTTTATGCTTCTATATATTCCTCTTGTAAGCCGCCGTTTTGGGGTAAGCCATACATTGTAAACCCACGGCGTTTGTAACCTCACCCGATATAGTGAAGTATTGCTGGCTGGCGCCCGTGGTTTTTTCTCCTCCTTTGTTTGGAGGGTTTTCCACGTTAAAATCTCGTGTCCCCTTTGGTTTGATCGTTCCGCTCTTCGTCGTTTCTTTGCTATCGTTTACAACAAGTGGTATCAGAGCCCTGTTTCAGATCTGTTTTCAGATTAGGGTTTTGGATGGCATCGATGAAGTTCGATCTACCGGCGCTGGACTACAAGACGAGATTTTCGTTGTGGCAGGTCAAGATGCGTGCGATCCTCGCACAGTCCAATGATCTTGACGAGGCGCTGGAGAAATTCGGCGACAAGGATGCGGCGGCATGGACCGATGAGAAGCGGAAAGACCGTAAGGCTTTATCTTATTCAACTTCATCTATCTAATGATATTCTGCAAGAAGTACTCCAGGAGAAAACCGCAGCGGCACTGTGGGCTAAGCTGGAGTCGATCTGCATGTCCAAAGATCTCACCAGCAAGATGCATGTGAAGATGAAGTTGTTCACGCACAAGTTGCAAGAAGGTGGTTCGGTAATGAATCACTTATCGATCTTTAAGGAGATCGTTTCTGACCTAGTGTCGATGGAGGTAAAGTACGATGATGAAGATCTAGCACTTTTACTTCTATGCTCGCTGCCAAATTCCTTTGCAAATTTTCGTGATACCATACTGTTAAGCCGTGATGAACTAACCACTGCGGAAGTATATGAGGCCCTGCTTGCCAGGGAAAAGATGAAAGGTATGGTACAGAAAGAGAGTCGTCGTCCTCCAAGGGCGATGCTTTGCAGGTCCGAGGGAGGCCTGAGCAGCGAGATAACCACTACCACAACAACAACAGAGATAAGAGCAAGGGTGACAGAAGTCGCTCAAAGTCCAAAGGACGAGACAAGTTCTGCAGGTATTGTAAGAAATCTAATCATGTCATTGATGATTGTTGGAAGTTGCAGAACAAGGAGAAAAGAAAAGGTACTTACCAACCGAAAAATAATGAAGGTAATAATACCGGTGAGGCTGATGTTGTTGATGGTAGTTCTGATGGCGATGCCTAGCTGTTTTAGCTGCATGTGTTTCTCGTCAGGATGAATGGATTCTAGATACTGCATGTTCTTTTCATATTTGCTGTAACAAAGATTGGTTCAGTTCTTATGAGTTAGTGCAGACTGGAGATTTCGTGCGTGTGGGGAACGACCAACAATGTATCATTGCTGGTGTTGGTCTGTTCAGGTCAAGACACATGACGGTATGACACGCACGTTGACGGGAGTGAAACACATACCAACCATGGCAAGAAATTTGATCTCGCTCAGTACCCTTGACTGTGACGGGTACAAGTACAAAGGGGAAATAAACTCCTAAAGGTATCAAAAGGTTCTCTCATAGTTATGGTTGGTGATATGAATTCTGCTAAGTTATATGTTCTTAGAGGTAGCACGTTATCTGGTACTGTTGCTGCTGTTTCTCATGATGACGCTAGTAAAACTAACCTTTGGCATAAGCGTCTTGGACATATGAGTGAACTTGGTATGGCAGAATTGATCAAGAGAGACTTGCTGCAAGGATGCAGTTTGGGTAAGATGCAGTTCTGTGAACACTGCATTTTCGGTAAGCACACAAGAGTTAAGTTTAATGCTTCTGTTCACACCACCAAAGGTACACTTGATTATGTACATGCTGATGTTTGGGGGCCATCTCGTAAGCCCTCTTATGGTGGTGCTCGTTATATGCTTACCATTATTGATGATTACTCTAGAAGAGTTTGGCCTTATTTCATGAAAAATAAGGATGATACGTTTGCTGCTTTTAAAGAGTGGAAAGCTATGATTGAAAGGCAAACAGAAAGGAAGGTGAAATTACTTCGTACTGACAATGGTGGCGAATTTTGTTCGAATGCCTTTAATGATTATTGCAGGAAAGAAGGCATTGTCAGGCACCTCACCATCCCGTACACGCCTCAGCAGAATGGTGTAGCGGAGCGGATGAACAGGACCATCATCTCCAAGGCTCGCTGCATGATCTCCAACGCTCGCATGAGTAAGCGTTTTTGGGCTGAGGCGGCTGCCACCGCCTGCTACTTGATAAACAGGTCACCATCTATTCCCCTCGACAAGAAAACTCCCATCGAGGTATGGTCAGGTACTCCTGCTGATTATTCACAACTTAAAGTTTTCGGCTGCACTGCTTATGCTCATGTTGATAATGGAAAGTTAGAGCCGAGAGCTATTAAGTGTGTGTTCATTGGTTATGGTTCGGGTGTAAAAGGATACAAGTTGTGGAATCCCGAAACTAAAGGCTTTTATGAGCAGGAGTGTTGTTTTCAATGAATCTGTTATGTACTTTGATAAGTTGTCCTCAGATGTTTTGCCAGATTTTTCTGAGGAGCAGGTTCGTGTCGAGGTGGAGCACTCTGTTGAAAATGAAAATGTCACTGTTGACAATGATGGTGCTGCTACTTCAGATGATTCTGATCCTGATTCTGCTGGTTCTGATGATTCTGATTCTTCTGATTCTGATAATAATAATGTTCAGAACTCACCCCCTGTTTTGCAGCCACAACAGTCTATTGCTGCTCGTAGGAACAGGAGGAATTGTGGTCCTCGACCACGTTTAATTGAAGAGTGTAACATTGTTGATTATGCTCTGAGTTGTGCAGAACAGGTGGAGCACGGACATGAGCCGTCCACCTATACTGAAGCTATTGGTTCCGGTGACCGCGAGAAGTGGCTTGCTGCTATGCAAGAAGAAATGCAGTCACTCGATAAGAATGGCACATGGGAAGTTGTGCGCTTGCCTAAGAAAAAGAAGGCAGTCCGCTGTAAGTGGATCTTCAAGAGAAAGGAGGGTTTATCTCCTAGCGAGCCTCCGAGGTTTAAGGCAAGGTTAGTTGCAAAAGGCTTCAGTCAAATTCCAGGTGTTGATTATAATGATGTTTTCTCTCCAGTTGTTAAGCATAGTTCAATTCGTACATTCTTTGGTATTGTTGCTATGCGTGATCTTGAGCTTGAGCAGTTAGATGTAAAGACTGCGTTTCTGCATGGAGAGTTGGAGGAGGAGATATACATGGACCAGCCAGAAGGGTTCATAGTGCCTGGTAAGGAGGATCTTGTGTGTAAGTTGAAAAGGTCCTTATACGGTTTGAAACAATCTCCTCGTCAGTGGTATAAAAGGTTTGATTCTTTTATGTTGTCACATGGCTTTAAGAGGTCTGAATTTGATAGCTGTGTGTACATTAAGTTTGTTAATGGATCACCTATATACCTGTTATTATATGTTGATGATATGTTGATTGCTGCCAAGAGCAAGAAAGATATCGCTGCTCTCAAGTCACAGTTGAGTAGCGAGTTTGAGATGAAGGATCTTGGTGCTGCTAAGAAAATTCTAGGTATGGAGATTACCCGTGACAGAAATTCTGGTTTGTTGTTTCTTAGTCAGCAAAATTACATTAAGAAAGTTCTTCATCGTTTTAACATGCATGATGCAAAGTCTGTTAGTACTCCTATTGCTCCTCACTTTAAATTGTCAGCTGAACAATGTCCTAGTACGGATGAGGATTTTGAGTACATGTCTAGAGTTCCATATTCTAGTGCTGTTGGTTCTTTAATGTATGCCATGGTTTGCTCACGTCCAGATTTATCATATGCTATGAGTTTGGTTAGTAGATATATGGCTAATCCTGGTAAAGAACATTGGAAGGCTGTTCAGTGGATTTTCAGGTACCTTCGTGGCACATCCAATGCTTGCCTCAAGTTCGGCAAGACTGATGAGGGACTCGTAGGCTATGTGGATTCAGATTTTGCTGCCGATTTGGATAAGAGGAGATCCCTCACAGGTTATGTGTTCACGCTTGGTGGTTGTGCCGTGAGTTGGAGGGCAACGTTACAATCTGTTGTTGCCCAGTCTACCACTGAAGCAGAGTACATGGCTATTGCTGAAGCATGTAAAGAATCGGTTTGGCTGAAAGGTTTGTTTGCTGAGCTTTGTGGAGATGATACTTGCATTAACCTGTTTTGTGATAGTCAGAGTGCTATTTACCTTACCAAGGATCAGATGTTCCATGAGAGAACAAAGCACATTGACGTCAAATACCATTATGTGCGTGATGTTGTTGCAAAAGGTAAGCTGAAGGTATGCAAGATAAGTACTCATGATAATCCTGCTGATATGATGACAAAGCCAGTTCCTGTTACTAAGTTCGAGCTTTGCTCGGGCTTAGTTGGTATCACTGTCTAGCCCAAGAGGCTATTTGGCGCCGAAGGTGTTTTCTTTGTTGTTTTCAGGGTGAAGGTTCTCATTTCATGCTACAAGATGGAATTTGTCTCAAGGTGGAGTGTTTTTTTATGGTGTTCCAAATTCCAGCGGTAGTACCGCTGGGTTAAGCGGTACTACCGCTGAGAGCTACCGCCACCGCTACCGCCTCCGCTACCGCAGAATGGCCGTCTGACGCACTTGTCCGGTACCGACTGGTACCGCTGGCGGTACCGCCGCCGGTACCGCTGAGGTGGGAAGAGCCGAACCAGCCCACCCCAGCGGTACTACCGCTATAGGGTAGTACCGCGCGGTGGGATCGATTCCGGGTTGGACTGCAGCCGACCTAGGGTTTTATGCTTCTATATATTCCTCTTGTAAGCCGCCGTTTTGGGGTAAGCCACACATTGTAAACCCACGGCGTTTGTAACCTCACCCGATATAGTGAAGTATTGCTGGCTGGCGCCCGTGGTTTTTTCTCCTCCATTGTTGGAGGGGTTTTCCACGTTAAAATCTCGTGTCCCCATTGGTTTGATCGTTCCGCACTTCGTTGTTTCTTTGCTATTGTTTACAACAAAAGTTACTAGATCATCGCAGCAAAACCAGATGTTTTAACACTCCAGCTGCCGTCATGCATGATTCAGAAATGCTTGAGAAACTACTCTTATACTGGTAATTTTATTTCTGACAAGTGAAAAGCAACCACTAGCTAGTAATTTAAATCAGCCATTTGTGGGAAGTGCAAGGACCATTGGTGTTACCAGTTATACTAAGAAACACCCCTTTATTCCCACATTCAGTGTCTTTATTCTTGATGATGTCCTAACTGATTCTCTTGTTACGAGTAAATATATTTCGTTATTAGCTGATTTCATACTTTCACCATGCCCTTTCCCACTTCAGGAAGGAATTTTTATGAAATCTTTTGACCTTATTCTTGCGTTCAGTGTCCTTAATCCTGATTCTATCTTGGACAAACTAATGATACTTTCCCATTTAGAATCCCTTGGTTGAGTGCGCAAAGATCGCACTGTTTTGTTTTGCTCTAACCCCCAAAGTAAGAGCTTGCTAATTGGTGATGGGTTTATGGTGTGATACTCCCCTACATGGCTGCATTTTTTACTAGGGTCAACAATAGCATCCAAGAGTGCACTTTGTAGATGTTCAAGCCATGTGTTTTGGCTATGATTGATTTGTCAGAAAAGGCACTGCCATCATTTGGTTCATGGGCCTCCACTTGTGCAGCGTAATTACATTAAACTAATCTAAGAGACTTAATTATATATAACTAGCGAATGCAACACCTCACATGATTCCCTGCTTCTTCCTCCTCCACTGGAGAAAGTGGTTTGGTGCTTCTAATTAATTCTAAACTCCTTTGGCGATTACTTTGCATGGCTACTACCAAAAAATGCCTTGCCCTAACACATTCTAATCATCATGTAGCTACTCTACCTGGAGATTAACGCACTAACCAACATCAACTGTCTAGCGGCGCCGTTAGCTGCAAAGGAGGCTCAGATTAGCAGGTTCGGAATGCGGCATTTTACCTAATACTTTAGTGACACATTCAGCAACAGTCACATATCCATGAACTTGGAATTTGTGACAGAAAAGAGTACTAATTACACTTGAAATCATAGCTACTTAACAAGATTATCAGTGCAAAGTACCCTGGTTAGCGGCCGACAAAGAATCGGCAGCCACTCTCCGGACCTCTAGGGAGGGAAAGAAAGAGAGATAGCCTTGCCCAAAGCAACAAATTCCAAAGAGGCAGAGAGACAAGATGCATGCTGCTGCTTGCTCTAAAATACTAAGGAGTGGGGGAGTTAGTGCGCCCTTAAGTATAGGGCTCTCTTAGCTTAATAATGCCCTTTGCTAATTCTCCTACCCTATATATGCAGCATTCAAACTGCGGTGGCCTTCATGTGAGTTTGAGGATGACTGTGCCATTAAGAAAATGACCTATAACTGATAGCAGAGGGAAACTATATTAGGAGATGTAGACACAATGTAATTAAGTGCAAAGATGCATCAGTCACTTTCATGTCATAATTAACCAGGCAAATGATCACATGAATCCCAATGGTCACATGCAAAAAGTACATTCAGTAGCATAGAGGGGTTTGAGTTGAATTAATCCCCGTTAATGCTGAGTGATGTCACATGTCAATATGCAGGTGAGTACGGGTGTGCTTGATTTACCATTTCTGACTAATCTACACATGGCTGTAAAAACCTCGTTCTTTTACAGCCTATGGGTTGTAACCAGGGGTGATAGTGACAAGCGGATCGATGAACGGGAGAGGCAGCTCTTTGCTAAGTGCAAGAGGCACACATATTGGTATCATTGCTTCTTGTATTTTGTGGCACTAGTTAACTCCTTGTAAAGCATAGAGGCTTCTCCATTGTCCAAGTTCTAATGATTGAGTAACCAAGACAGCCACCATTAGGGTTCTTATTCTCGTTTGACTCATCTTCACGGTATCCTGTCCTGGACTGTGACGATCCATCGTGCCCGTTGCGATCGACGTAAAGGCGTGTCCGGTTCTTCCTTCCAACTCTTGGATGATTCCCAAAATCGAAATTTCAGGAAAATATGCTCCTCGAGACATGAGACGGAGGGGCGATCACTGGAACTGAATTCTTTCCAGTTGCGTCCATTCCCTGAACGTCCTTTTACCGCATTTCCCTGTCCTGCTACATCCGGAGGCGCGACTAATTGGTGTGTTTATTCTCTGGCGATAGAAATTTGCTCTGCTTTTCGGTGGTCAAAAGGTTTCTGTACTACCAGTACAGATTATTAATCGCACTTCATGAAGCTCGTGCGAATCGAATTTTTTTCGCCTCTTGGAGTAAATTGTTCTTGATAAACTCTTGTCTTATCCCCGGTACGAAATTCTTCGCCGTGGTTTTCTTTCTTTTTCCACATATATACGCTTGTTCTCTTGTCTTTTGGGGACATCGATGAGCTAACATTCCAGCAGCATTTACCTAGCTATCACCACAGTCAACGACAAATGTTGTGGGAAATCTAAGGGCAATTCTAACTTTGTCCGCCGCGTCCATTTCTATACGACGGACGGAATGCACTGTCCAACGCGGCGCCGCAAACGGCCGGGTGTGGGCGGACGTGTCTGGTTCGATCCATTTCTGCCATAAGTTTGGGTTAAACTTGCGGACAAATGGACAGCGGAGACGTGCACCCGCATCCGCCTCTTCTCCCCTTCCCCCACCACCTCCGACCCGCTAACCACCTGCCATAACTACGACGCGGCAGTCAGTTCTTTTAAGTGGGCCGATGAGGCAAACCCTATCCACCGCGCCTCCCCCTCTCTCGCTCCGGTATGGACCCGCCGCAGGGCCTCCTCAAGCAGATCAAGCGCGTTAAAGCGCCCTAGCACAAGCTCATGGCCAAATGTCTCGCCGCCATGCCTCGATCCCCATGTGGCACCAGAGCAGGCCCACTCTGGCCTCCCCGACCATGACGAGGAGGAGTGCGCCAAGGAGTCCGCGAGGCTCACGGGAACCTTCCGGAGCTGGCGAAGGCCATACGCCACTTCGAAGAGACCTTCGAGGAGGAGGAGCTCCTTCGCCTGAGGCTCACCTGCCACTACCGGATCAAGCAGGAGTCTGGCATGGTGGAAGCGACCCGGGAGTCGGCGGCTCCCGTGGGCTTTAGGGTTAGCTCGTATCACCTGCCTAGTAGCTCGCCTCCGCCTAGTAATGCTCGTAGTATAGCTCACTCCCGCCTAATTGTTCATATTGCCGACGCCACGACCTCCGCTCGGCCAATTTGAGAAATTCATGTGCCACGGACAAGTGACCGATCGAACAGCTAACCAACTCGGGGACTAGTTCGGGCGGATCACGTGTGAGGCTGCAGGCCAATGAGAAACTCCCGAGAGAAACCCTCGTGAAAAAGCTGAGATAGATGTCGCGCGCCAAGGAGAGGAGAGGGGGCCGGAGATGGTTGCGCGTCACGGGCTGCTTGCCTGGGTGCGAGACAGTGATCCGCACGAACCTAACCGTTTGACCTTCGCGTTGCCATCGATCGACGGAACAGCGCAACCCCGCCCACCCAACCACGCACACGGCCAAGGCTAGTGAACTGAAACGCCAGCAGTCTGCATGCCAAAGCGTCCTGTCTCGTCATGCCACGTCACTGACATCACGCTCATGTAATGCGTAGACTTGACTAATTGAACCAAGTGTGCCACTGCTGCACTGCAGGCGTATCGGTCAATGCATGTCAGCCAACACGGCAACACCTGAGGGAGGAAAACAAAAACGGCCGGGCACGCAAGGTTACACTAATTAAACTCAAGGTGTTATTTCGAATATGAGCTTTTCCAAATCGTATGGCGCGTAACTCGTATCTCGACCGTCCGTTTCGACCAAGATTTGTCGTGAAAGAGTTGAACATTCAACGAAAATTCTTGGCGCCGTTCAATTAACGGAAAACACGGGCGGCCTAAAATACGGGTTGGGCGTCATATGAGTTGGAGAAAATCCGTTAGTGTTCTTTGGACCAAGGAGCATGCACTTGGACGACTGACTTGGAGTGTGACAAATAATTAATTTTAAGCTTTCACGGATGGAAGTAACTCGGAGCTCACGGAACATACAGGTTGTTCTCTCAAGCCTACTAACACGAGAAGGCGCGTCGATCTCTTTCTTTCTCTCTTTTGTTTCCCAACTCTCATCATGTGTCTGGCTAAAAAGTTACAATAATACAACCCTAGGGGGACAAGGTCAACGGGCGCCACTCTGACCTCGCTCCTCGATCGATCGCTGCACTGTGCCGCGCACACGGCAGTCGCCACCCTGCAGATCGAGCTACTAGTGCTCGCTCGATCGTCTCGTGCGCCGGCCGGACCCCACCGACCACTACCGACCGATCTCGCTGATGATCAGTAGCGCGGCGCCTACGAGGCCAGGTTCACGGCCAGCATGTCCCCGAGGGTGGCCCACAGCTCCTCGTCGCCGACGTCGAAGCCGACCTGCCGCTGCCCCTCCACCTCCACGGTGGCCCCCGGCGCCCGCCACCACCACTCGCCATTGTCGCTGCCGCCAACGACGCTCTCCTTGCCGCGGTAGCAGCTGTTCCCGGTGTTGGGCTCGCTGTACCCGCAGTAGTCGTAGCTGTTGTCCGACGCCTCCCACTCGTCGTAGTTCTCCGCCTCCGCCTCGCCGTTCCTCGCGAAGCGCCCCTTCACCCTCGGCCGGCTGTCCGCCAGCGACTTCCTGCACGCGTACTGCAAAAACCCAGACGGTCAGCACTCAGCACGCACGGGGTGCGAAGAGAGAATGTGCATGCGGAGGACGTACGGTGATCTTCTTGGTGAAGTTTCTCTGGTGCCTCTTCAAGCGATATCTCTCGACCCTCTCCTTCCTCTCCTCCGCGCTGTATCGCCCCACCTTCTGCGAGAACGGCCCGCCGCCGACGTCCTGGCCGCAGCTGTCGCCGGACTGTACCGGTGATGATCCGTTCATCCCCTGCTTTATATTCGTCAGCACGAGTTGATCAGTTTCTGCTGTCCATGCAGCCCGATCACAGTTGTGTAGGTTCAGGGGTTGTGGCCGTACCTGGAGATCACCGGTGCTGAAGACGCGGCGGACGGGGCCTGACGAGTTGAACTCGTAGAGGTCACCGCAGGAGGAGGACGGGAGGAGGAGAGCGGCGGCAGCGATGACAGCTGGTGCGGCGACAGGGACGACGAGGAGAAGAATGTGCTGCCGCCGCCACCGCTGTTGAGGACGTCGCCGAGCTGGTGGAGCTGGAGCGGGAGCGAGTGCGAGCTGATGCTCCTGTGGATGTTGTTGTAGTATGACGAAGGGAGCGACGACGAGTAGGAAGGCGGAGATGAGGCGGCGGCGGCGAAGGGAGGGAAGCCGCCACTAACATTGCTGCCGTCAAGGTATCCCCCGGCGCCGGACGAGCGTGGGATCTGCGTCGGGACGGTGGCCAAGGCCGCCATGTAGGGGTCGCCGCCGTAAGAGAGGGTGGAGGAATGACGGAACATATTTCCGGCTTGGCTTTCGGACAGTGGAACAGCCCGGGATAGCTGTGAGAGTGCCTTTGTGCGAAACTCTGCGCGTGTTTTGCTGGGAGCTTCAAGTGGAGGTGTGTGGGTATAAGAAGGGGCCGGGCCAGCGCTAGTGCACGCATGGTGTTTGTTGTTGTGCACTGAAAAGATGCAGGGTAGGGTCACGCGCACTATTCCGTGGTGCAGTAGTAAAAAAGACTGATCACGGTGCAGGCTTCATGGCCATGATAACTGTTTCCGCTCTGCTGTTTGGCAAGTAGTCTAACCGGTCGAATCAGGTGTAGATAGATAGATCCATGGCGTACATGAAGAGGGATCCGTCACATCTCCTACCACTGGAAGAGTGGAAGGTAGGAAGGCCACTCTGAACGATGTGAAATGAATACACGCATCATCAACTGTTTGGTCGTTTTAAGAGACGCGTTGATTTTTCGCCAGATCAACATTAAACAGTGACATTGTGCGATTTCAGTGGTCGTGCTTCCTTGATACGTACTTACTAGATGTACAGGCAGTTTAGATTTATTGTGCTAAACAAGTATATTTTCGAAGAGTATATTACTATGGAAATTCAATGATAAAAGGTGTGTATTGTATGCTATACCTTATGAGAAGAGAGTGTCGCTTTTTCCAGTTCTACGGTACAAACTGACTACCATTAGAATATTGTCTAGACTCAAGACTGAAGAGCATCAGAAGGACTTGTATCGTACTACTGAGATTGTGCGGCATAGGCAACAGGCCATAAAAAGGTTGTTTGGCCTTTCATTTATATGAATCAAAGGTGCTACTGGCAGAAATATGCTTTTCCTTGAAAACCAAAAGAAATTGCGAGAAGAATGAATGTAGGTGTCAAAGCTAGGGAATATGCTCCAACTAAGTGTAGAACGATTAACAAACACAGGGAAGTTGATGCCACCACCTTTTCTGTATAAAATCAGCTGATTAGAGTACGGAGCCGCGGCTTAGTGAAGGATATTTTTGCTTGCATATATGGACCGTGTGCCGACTGCTAGTACGTTCATGGCAACTTTGTTTATACGGCAGCTAGTAATCAGACGATCTTACAAGGAGAGATTAATGCTTTTAGCTTTCAGCCTAGCATAGTATGAGATTAGACTCGACACGAACAATATAATCCTAACTTTCCGAAAAAAGAGAAAAGGTTTTGCCTAAGTAGCGCCACCTCGTGACAAACTTAATTTGACAGCACTTGTGATTGTGAAGCAACCAACTGTTATACCTAAGAAGATATGGACATGTACAGCAACAGAAAATAAGAGAAGAAAATAGCATTCCTTTGACATCCTGCTTCAACTTACTTCGGCCGATTTAGACCAACTAACTAAGAGAATAGAAGTACTGAACAGAAATTGAACAGGAAAGGAATGGTGTAGAATACATACTGTAATTGGACAACGATATGCTGCTTGCCAGAAGGAGACTATGGTCCCTCTGCATCAACTTGCTGGGCTTTAGCTCGAATAAGCTAGCTTGGTCAAGTAGCCCTTATCTTCGCACAGTAAGATCCCAGCAGTACAGCAGTGCCTGAATTAGATAAACAAGAGATGCTTTCCCTGCGATATTCCAAGACAGTTTGATGTACAAGATATATGTCATTGTCAAAGATCTTATAGGGCTCATTGTCGCACAATTTGCACTGGACCAAAGGAGGGGCAACCCCACCATGCTCGCCTCTTGGAGGAGAGAACTCTGATCAGACTTCTCAAGAGTCAGGACAATGGGGAATAGCTAGGTTTTTTCCCTCGTGAAGTAAACCATGCATGGAACAACAAGTATGATGTGACCAGAATGGGTGTTACTATTATGTATTTTCTTTCAGTAATAATCTGTCATTCTATGGCTTGCAGGCATGGAAAAATATATTTTGTAGGTTTGAACTTTTTCGTTAATCCGTAACATATCATCTGAATACACAAAGCATCTGTGGCATTCATCGGATGCATTAATAGCCTAAAATAATTTACATGTTAAGATATGTCTTCAATTGCATATTCTAGCACATAGGTCCAGCTTAGCTGGTGATCGCATTGTTCATTCAGATTAGCTGTTTGAGATGCTTTTCTAAACTTAATGTGTTTGAGAACTCCTAGCTTTTGTATTGGCACATTCGATTATTAATGCATATGAAAAAATTGGTAAAGCAGTGATGCTCTGTTGCAGAATAGGTCTTAGTTTCTGCTTTTTTTCTCCTTTTGGTGCAAGGGATTTTGGAATATATGCTTAAGGTCGCCTACATTAACAATAACCGGTTATTCATAAAATGCGAAGTGATTAGCATCTGATGTTCATAGGAAACTCTGAAAAATACCAGCAAATTTGATAAGTAGGTTGATATGTTAATAGGTATGGTCTGCTCTTCTGGGATGGAAATCACCTTGAAATCTCACTTCACGCATGAAGATTATAGCATTTCTCTCTCATGGATGAGTATTACTTCTAAGCGCATGGTCAATGTAAACCACTTTGAGAATGGTACTATACAATCCATAGACATGTTTTTTCTGTGCAACCTATCCAGTAATAGCCAGAGACGTGTCAGATCTGTGCATGCTATTTTGCTACAAGACTAATTACATATCACCGTTTCTAAATTATCCCAATTTCCAAATATTTTGCATTATTGTTGCAGCAATTTACGCAGAATACTCATGGCTATAGATTCAAATATAAGTTTGTTGGACGTGACTGTTTCAAATCATAAACCTGCAGCATTTGGATGAGACAATTTCATCTTTCTCTAGCTGAAAGTATCTGGAAGAAATTTAATAAATAATAATTGGAGCCTACAAAATTCAAGTCATTATAATTGAAGTTCATAAAGCAGATGGGTTAGAAATTTCTTTCTCTTTCTGTTCTACTTGATACTTTCTGTTCCTGGTCCATGTGTAAACGTAACTTTTAGTCAGAGAAATTTCGATCAATGAATCATTGATAAAGATTGACAGTATAATTTCCATTTTCCCAACATTACAAAAAAGAATGGCACTTACCAAGTTATGGTTTGTTCCTTTCCTTAAAAAAAGTTCTAGTTTGTTCCTTGCATGATCAAATTTCTGGAAGAAATGGAATATCCATCAATTTTGTATTTAAGAAGGAAGGAAGTAATACAATACAACAAAGGGACAGTGGCAAGTGTCATTTCGGTTCCAGAAAAAACGCAGGTTCATTTAACTTACGCGTGTTCAAGAAGAAAAAGTTCTTTTATATGTCAACAGTAGTATAGCAAACTATGCTAACTAACTGTGGATGGGACATCAACCAAACATGATGAAGTCTTCACACACTTATCTCTAGCACTACTACTTTACAGATGCCCTGTGTGCAGAAAGACATCGTCAGTTGTCATTTGAAAGTAAAACTGTTTTTGAGACCATGAAGTTTCTCCAATCTCGCACTGCCTGAAAAGGCAATTGGATAATGATGAAATGTCACAATCAGAAAATACAGGAATATTATGTGCAGTAGCATCATGACACCGTTCAGTTTTTTTGGAAGAGAAACTTGAAGGTAACAATATATTGAATCTTACTATCTCATTTACCAAAATACTTTGTACATGTGAGAGAGAAGAGGTTGCATATTTCTTTTTTCGAGAAGACGCAAAGTACCTTTGTGCTTCATTTCATTGAAAAGGTAGAGTTTAGTTAACATTCCTCCTAGGAGGCAGATTACAAACAGGGAAAACTCAGTGTACATCCCAGGTCGTCGGCAAGACTGCCATCAGGCCTGTCGCGCCAGCGCTAGTCCAGACTCCAGAGGCAGGTTGAATATTTCTTGGCAGGTCATTAATTAACTAATAGAACCTAGAAATATGAGAGGAAATGATTCGTGGTAATAGTTTGATCAGATAGTCAACATAATGCACTAAGGAGACTAAACCTTCTAAGAATTAATAGGTCAAGGGGCATAGTTGCACCACTACTTTTTTCTAGTGGGTAGGCAAATAGCGATTCGACGTTACACGTAAATTCTATTTGTCAACTGAAGGTAACTCAGCACGCTATCCCCCGAAAGACGCAGAGTGACACCAATGAGTGCAACATTACATTTATCTCATCAATCATTTTCAGTTTTTATGTCTTCACGATGAGGAATTATTGGCTACAAATCAATGTGCGGGTCGACAACATGAAAGAAAAAACCAAAATCAAGTGAAGGGATACACGGTTTCTTTCAAACAGAAGGCTGGGGAATAACCTGGCCATTAACATTCTTAAAACCTACAAAAGCTCTACATACTACTTAAACTAACACATATGCTGAGAGGATATCGTTTGCATAAAGCAATAAAAAAAAGGAAAATGTAGCTGGTGATCTAACCAGCCTCGTTTAGTTATCCTTTGCCTCATGTCAGCACCTGACTTCGGCATTTTCCAACTGCCATCAGTGTCCAGTTATCCATCACCAAGACCTAACAACACTCAAACATGACAGACGTGTTAGTCCTAGCGATCCGGTTGACAGTTGTCACAACCCATCAAAAGTCAACTGGAGGCCGGGCTTGCACCTATCATATCAATCCTCAACCGCTTGGTAGCATCTACATTTCACCTCAACATAGTTTATCAGCTAGGGCCAGCTTCTAAACCTGAAGTACAACTAAGTATCAGCATATCTGATCATGGCCTTCAGCTCTTTTACCAATCATGCGAATTTCTTGAACAGTACCAAACATTACAAAAATAACGTGCATCAAGCCCTTCATTAATATCTCATGATCTAAGTGGTGCTACTTTGGCCAAACCTAACGTACGGATAATAGAGATTACTGAACACCGTCGCTTGATCCTGGATGTCGGATAACGGCAATAGAAATAGCAGAGGGCATGGCGCTACCTTACCTTGGATGTTGGCAGCGAGCAATTTGGACTGGATAGTGCGCGCATGTGGATCCTCTTCCTCCACCGCTACGAGTAGGCGTTGCTCGCCGCGGGCTGCTTCCTCCGGCTTGTTGATCCCTTGCAGTAATCATCCCTCCCTCGCTTGTCCCTATTCGTCAGAACGTTCCACCACGACGACGAATACCGTCACCGCCACTTATGCTGCGCCGGCTGCCGAGGCGCGCGGCCGAAAGGTTCTACGGTCAGCTGCGATGAGGGGTGGGGGGCTGGGGGCGGCGGGCCGGCGGTGGCGTAGTTCTTTTCCCCTCCTCTCCCATGGCCATCACGAGTCCAGTCCACACGAAAATAGTGGGCTTAGTTTTCTTTTCTCCAATGGGCTAGTGTAGCCGTGGGCTTAGTTTTCTTTTCTTCTTCTTTTTGTTAACTGGTGGGCTTAGTTTTCAGTTTCCGCGTCTTGTAGTTGTGGGCTGCAACTCGTTTGCTAAAGGAAAAAAAGGCTCCCCGATTTTCTAAAAAAAAATGTCTCTCGCTAGGGCCCATTTGGATGCCACTTTTTGGAATGTTCCAAATTCCACTTGAGCATCCAAATCTGGATCAAAGTGTTTTTATCTATACTACTATTGAAAGAGCAAACATATGCCGGATACATTAAATCGTATGCGTCCAATATTTGATCAAAGGCTGAGATTGCACGTTCGGTGTTGAGCACCTCAACACAATCCACGCGAAACGTTATTTTGTTTTAACTTTGCAGGTCAACGTCCATCGCCGCACTCGATGCCCTCCTCGATTCAGTCGATGCACGGGCAGACGGCACCTCCGCCTTCGTCGCCGAGGTCAGGAGCGACCGTGTCCTCCACTTCATGCGTGCTGACTCGATTCTCGCAGGACGAAGAGCTCGCTGGTGAAGCCTGTCCCGCCAGACCATCCGGCAGAGGCACCCTTCAAACTCTGCCACGACACCATGGCCTAGGACACAGGGAAATAGGGAATTCCTCCGTTGAGTTCCGTTGACGGCGCTAGGGAGAGATAAGGGTCAGCCGCACCACCAGACCTTCTCTTGTGTCCTGCCGGAGGAGCTCAACCTCCAGCCAGTTTCAGATATTGCCATGGAAGGCATGGGTTGATGGGGTGCGAGCTCGCTTGATCCGTCCCTCGGGAGACTTGCAGAGGAAAAAGTGGGGAGCGAAGAGAGATCAGAGGCATGGCCGTGAGACGAGAAGTTTTGAAAAAAATCCCCTGCAATTTTTTGTTCCGCTGTTCACGGAGCTGCACCGCCCTTCTGCTGCTGCCTGAGAAGCGCTCCTGACATAACCTTCTTAAACTGAACTTCATGTTTGTCAGAGTTCTCCACTCCTCGATTGCGTCCACGTGTTCGTTGTTCGTAACTGACCACATGTTCGTTATTCTTCAGAATTATGACCCATGGTTCTCAGGGGTATGATCCTAGCAGCAGTATGCAGAGTATAGCTGAAACAATGGGTTATTTGGAGAACAAGAAGGAGCAGAAATCACAAACTGTAAAGCGTGTGTGGCAGGGCCCGAAGCCAGGAGTGATCAAACTAAATTCAGATGGTGCAATCAATGAGGTAGAGGCAGAGTGGGTCGATGCTCCTCCAGATTTTCTTAGTCACAGCTTGCGAGCTGATTGTACAAACTTGATTTCGATTTAATAAAGAGTGTGGTGTTCCCTCAAAAAAAAATCATAACCTATCAACGCTGCTCTTTGAACCAGCTTCTGGTAGAAGCTCTAATCATCCGCAATCTTTGATTGAGTCGGGTAGCTACTATCATCTGGCTTGTCCCTCTTGCTAATCTCTCTTTTGTTATCTAGATTGGCTTTAGGTTTCTGCACCGTTGTTGTCATACTGAAACAGAGTTGATCTTGGGGAGTTTGAGCGTGTGTCGATCAGCAGAGAAATTTGATCCGAGGTGGCCATTGTGCGTGCTCTGCATTATTTTGCAGTGAGTCGTTGGCTCCACTCGACCCACATTTTGTACGTATATGATTGTAGAGCATAATCGAAAAATTGACAATTACGAGGATATCATTCATGACAAACCTGATGATATTATTTTAACTTACCTGTTCGTAATTTTTGTATCCATATAACCATAAGCATCAAAGAATGTATTGGTAAGTGGATAAGTCAAACACGTGGACGGTGGGTAAGAAAGAAGCATCGTTATTAGCCAAAGTTTGATTCAAAAATTACCTAAGTGGAAATTTCATGAAGAAATAAGTAGTACTAATATATTACCAGATGAACCCTTTGACCCGGTCAAGCAAAAACCATTGCACTTGGCGTAGCAAATTCATTGATTTTTCGGAGTGAAAATGCGCAACAAGGGTTGTGACTTGTGATGCTGCTACCACTGCCTAGCACCACTGACTTCCGGTTAGAAGCTGTCATACTCCTACTTCTCCAGCTCTGGGAACAGTTGCGAGAAGAGATGTCCCATGGTCGGCGCCGCCGACTATGTTCGAGGAATAAGATTTTCAAGATGAATTTAAGGAACACGTAAAACACTCATAGATCGAGATAGAGAGAGAGGGCATCATCAATCTTCTTTCAGTTCTGATGGAGAGATGATCCAAATTTCAAATGCATTAGTTGATTTATGAGACGTGCGTTGCACGTGCATGGTAACTAGTAAGCTAGAAAAACTTCTAAGTTATTTGGCTACACTAAAATACCACAGTTTTCCAAACACTAAGTTATTTCACTGTATTGTGGGCCAAGTCCTGGCTATCCCTGACCAAGTCGGAAACGGCCACTTCTCACATGATCGAGCCAGCTCTCCTCTGGAAACCTAGCGCAGCCACCACCATCTCTGCCTCCCCCATAGATCGGTTCCCCCTCCTCCGGCCGGACTCGCCGGTGCTAGGAGGGGTGGGGAACCCGATCTATGGGTGGAGTTCTTAAGAAAATTAGCGTTTTCAATAGATTGGATTAAGTTTTTGGTAGCCGTTTTCTTCATCAATGGAGTCAGTATCGTCTACAATAAGTAATCTTCGGTCCTTCCTTCGACGACGAGACCTTCTTCTCGACGTCAATGGTGGTGTTGTAAGATTAAATTTGTCTAGGTATGGTCCTTCAGATCTTGCTTCGCCAGATCGATTTTGGATTTTTTTCTCATGGTTGCCGCGAGGATTGTCCTCGCAATATTTGTCCCGGCTGCTATGTCATCGACAATGGTGATTCAAACTCTCGGCTCCCAGTGACGTCGACTAGGCTGTTCGGTTGTTATTACCTGGAATATTGGTGTTGGTACTCTTGTTGATGTTGGTTGATTACCTTAATGGATGCGTGCGTGCACGTAGCCTTGGCATTGCGGCTCAAAATTATAATTATGGGAGAACCCTCATTGGTATTAACAGGTCTGTGGTGTGACATCCGTGTCGTTCTACGGCTGTCTTCAGAAAAGTACAAGATTGTGTCATGGAAGAAGAAAGAGTTTGAAGATCTCGAAGATTTGCTCGTTTCTTTTAGACTTTATTTTGTAATCGTTGTAGTCAGTTCGTGTATCTCTACCATGTAATATTTGCTACTATAATATATGGTATTGATTGTAAAAAAAAAGTTATTTCACTGTATTGAAGAAAGAGGTCACTGACCTCTTTTTCCAAAAACCGTGGTTTTACAAAAACTAAAGTATCTCTTGGCTGCAATGAAATACCAGGTTTTTAAATACTTTGATTTAACTAAAACCGAGCTACTAAACTAAGCTTAAGTTTTCTTGTCTCTGGCCGACCTACTAACGGCGTTGAGTTTCCTCCGATCTATTTTTTGTGTGGTGTTGCTTGGGCTGAATAATGGGTAGCCTGATAGCACTATCAAGACTTGGAAGCCTAAAGAGAGGTTGTTTCTTCGTCATAACTCGATATTTCTCTGGGTAGATCGATTTATATGTTTCATGGCAACTTCAGGAGTCGAGGCTGGTCCGTCCGATAGGAAGATCTCGCCAATTCGATAGTTCTTACAATGTTGTCAATCGTGATGAGTTATAAATTAGAAGTAGAGTATAGCTATGGAGATGACTAAGGTGATGGATATGGTAGTGGAGCGATGATGTCGGCAGCACTTTGTGAAGGAATAATGAATGGCGGCTCTCTCTGGTGGTTCTCCCCTCTTTTTCTTATAGTGGCTGCAGACTGAATTAGGTTTTCGGGCGTCTTCTTATGCGAATTGGACCTCCCCATCGTGAAAGTTTATTGGTTTGATGGTGCTGATCCAACCGACATCGGTAGGGCAACCAGTACGATCGCGTGCGACCGTACCCACTGGTCGCTAAGTCTTGTTTCGCCTATTTTTGTACCTTCGTCAATTTGGGAAACTCCTAATCAGATGATTATTTCCAGATATTTTTTTGTTCTTCATTATTCCTTTTTTACGTGTTGTTCTTCATTATTCCTACCATAACCGCAAGAAAATAATTCACAAGGAGTTCTGCAAAAGATATTTCCCATTAATGATTAGTGGCATGTATAGAGACAGTATATTGTCATTCATGACAAATATACGGTTTAAACATAGATGAAGATGCGCATAATTTACACACACCACTTAATAGATCTCGGCTTGCAATGATAGGGACCGCCACTAGGTGGCCATCTCATGATGTTGGGACTTCCCTTTTTGAATGACTCATGGGATAGGGTTAAGCTAGGTAATTGAAAGTCCTGGTCAACACTAGTAGGAATGTGCCTATAGCCACCAGCCTACCGCTGGCGGACGGCCCAGGGCGTCCGCCAGCGCTATTACCACCGGCGGGCGGTTTACCGAGTACGCCATGGGTGCTTCACGTACCGCTGGCGGACGCACTATGGTGCACGCCAGCGGTAGCATCAGGCAGATGCGAGGAGGCGGGGCTAACTACCGCTGGCGGACGGAGTCAGTGCCCGCCAGCGGTACGAAACTTGCCACTGGCGGACGATTTGGGGTGCCCGCCAGCGGTAGCTGGCTCGGCTGTGCCCATCTGGAAAAAAAGTAGCCCAGGTTACCGCTGATGGGCACCCCAGACCGTCCGCCAGCGGTAAGTTAACTACCGCTGGCGGACACGCATATGCGTCCGCCAGCGATAACCTGGGAAAGTTGTGGGGACCCCGGACTAGCTGTCCGAAATACTCTTGTGCCTACAACATCAGCGATCTCATGATCAGTATGTCGCTGAGCACAATTGAACTGGTATCAAAAGAACATCCATAAATACCGAATGAATATACTTACTTGATTGAGGTTGTAACTTCAACATGTACTTGCAGCGGAAATCATCAAACAACGTGGAGCCCAAGTCATTTGCCATAACCCTACAGGCAGCTGACTGGGAAGCGCCCTAGTTCGCATCGACGCCATTGAAATCTTCTTCTCCGAACTGCTCATCTTCAAAATCTGGCTAAGACAATAGCCAGGGACGAAACCAATATGAGTACATTTGATCGTACTCGCAAACTATCCCCTAAATGAGCATGCACTACTCTTTTTATTGTTTAAATAAAACTTTGTTTGCTTTGAAAACTCTATATCCTTATTGAACAAGAGAAGGATAGACTTTTGTTCGAAACCTCCATAAAGAAGAATTTTATAACTTTTCATAAGCCTTGTATTTTTAGAAAAAACATCTCTATACCTTTGTTGAAAAAGGAAAGAAGGCTTTTAGAACTTTTCCCATAAATCTGTCTTTGTAAGAAGTCACCTTTAAAACTTTTTCCCGGAAATACATCTTTGTTGAAAAAGGTAAGAATTCTCTTTTAAAACGTTTTCCCCAAAATACATCTTTGTTGAAAAAGGTAGGAAGAATTTTAGAACTTTTTCCCAGAAAATCACCATCATGTTTATTTCTCCGAAACTCCTCCTTTTTCGACTATAGCCCTTCATGGACAATCATTTTCCACAACCTCATACCGACCCTTTGGTATAGTTGTCTAAAACATTTTCCACTCCATGTTTAAAACACAAAACTTTGCCTTCTCGACCATAGCCCTTCATGGTCTTCCTCTTTTCCAGCAACCTCATGCCGACCCTTTGGCATAGTTGCATATATAAAACATCTCCATTTTATTTTCAAATCTCAAAACTTTGCAAAACTTGCACATAGGTCAGAGTAGAGCCTTCCAACTGTCCATTACCGAGGACTCGGCTATTCGAATAGTTTTACACTCTGCAGAGGTAGCATACTTTTCCCACATCCATCCGGCAACTCATCGTGTCAGCCACGTCCCGCCATACAAGGTGTATGCGAAGTTGAGTCACCGACCATAGCCCGTCCTTTGCTCATGCTAGTATAGGACCCTGCCCGTATGACACTTTCCATCAACACTTAACCCAGCCCTTCGGAATCTAAGTGTGAGGACTCATAGTTCTGCCCGACGGTGTATAGGGGACGACCTTCTATCCTCCACCAATTGTGCGAGGACCCGGGTCAGGGGTAGGTCACCGAACCATCCCCTCATGGAACGGAGTCATCTCCGTTGTTGAGGCATCCCATACTAATATGAGCAAATTATATGATTACGCCATTTCCCATCTGTGGGTAAATGTGGTCGCACAGGGTATCGGCTGGTCGACGTAAGTACGAGGACACAATGTGCATTTTATCAAAAACCACCATTCTCCTTTTCTCCACTTCCACACCGACATCTCGGCATTCCACATCCATCAAGCATTTTCAAAGGAGTTTTGAATAAACAATATTTTTCCCATCCTATAATTTTATATAACTATCTTATACTTCTACATAGGGTGGCAAAATAGTTTTTCATATACTTGTGAAAAGGTTTAAAAAAAATCATTGCCTCATGAGTAAATCATGTTATCAAAGTAGATGTATAAATATTCAAGGTGCAAGCTCAGAGAGTAGCTTGCCTGATTCCAGCATAATGTTCCTATACTTCGCCTCAGACGTCAATAAAAATGAATACCATCCTTCTTCAGAAATCCTCTCCAAGGGTCACTCTGATAGCGTTGTTTTCTAGCGTCGCAAAAGAAACAACACTCAATACACCAAACAAAACCACAAGTGATACACAAACAAATAACAAACCACAAACATCAAACTAATCATTCGAGCAACAAACTAAGATCTACACTTACAATGGCATTATACTAATCATTAGTCCAACACTATACCCTTGCTAGGAACATAGATCCCATAACTATCTTAGGCAAAGATGAACAACAAGCATCTTTATTTAAACATGAAATACATCAGACAAAACTTAAGCCACCAATTAATCTCTGTAATTCAAAATATTTTACCAAGCTAATGTAGATACATTAACAAGATACTCAAGCTAGTACTCAACTTAAAGACAACCAAGCTAAACGTGCTACTCAAAGCAAGGAGGCACTAGTCCTACTGCCAGTCAAAACAAACTAACGTCTAGTCCAACATACACTCAGATTGTAACAACTCAAAGCTAATCAAGGAACTTTTATTAACAGAAAGTCTACATAAACAACAAGCTTGGGACTGGTAATACGGGTCGTCAGGGTATTGCGGTGGAACCCCGACTGCTTGATCTATCGATGCATAAAAACACCGGAAAGTAACAATCAATAACCACATAAGCAAACAAGTGCAATGCACAAACACATGATGGCATGACATTTTAAATGCACTGGAATTACTATAACAATATCTAGCAATTTAAATGGGGTGCAAATATAATTATTCCAACAAGGGAAGCAATATAACCCCACATTTACTTAATGTTTTCCATAACTTTTAAATCATACAGTGCTACAATTGCGTTCAGATATGCATGCAAATGATGTTACTGGTTAGTTCACATTTTTATGAGCATTTCGATATAAAGAACACATTTTTCTGATGAACCATTAAAAAGTTATTGAATTTATAAACTGCCTTTTAAATCTGCCATCTTAGTGAATTCGCTTAAATAGCAGTAAAACTAATTATCCAGGTTTGGAAAAATGGTGGAGCATGAAGTAGATTAATTGCTGAACATTTTGATAGGTCAAACTTAATTTTTTATCATTATTTTAAAGTTATGGATTTTCCAAAACTGCTTTCCATTCTGCCATTTTAATTATTTTAATAAAACAGCAACTAACTAAATTAGTTGGATATGTAAGTTATGCCAACAGACATATTTTATTTTTCTGAACATTTTGGTATCTTATTTGCAATTTTTGGACGAGTATTCAAATTGTTATGGATTTTAGAAGTTTAAACAATTTTCTGTCTTTTTATTATTTTTCCAGAAACTCCAGTCGAAACGTTTTTCACTCGGGCCGGGCTAGCCTGTGCCACTGACCCGTGGGGCCCGTGGACACGCTGGCAGCCACGCAAGTGCGCGCGGCCCACCGAGGGTTTGACCGCGGCGAGGCCACGACCGGCGCGCGCTGGGCGCGGTAACCGCGTCGGCGTCGAGCATGGACTCGACGACACGGCGTGCGCGGAGGCGAGCTCCGGGGCGCGTTCGACGTGCGTGAACACGACGAGCATAACTACGGCGGCGCCGCTACCCAAGGGTCACCGGAGACGCCGGAATCGACAACGACTATCGGCGGCCGGCGGCGAGCTACGACGGAGCTACTTCTACGCGACGAACTAGCGCGATAGGAAGGAAACAGGAATGTCCTGGAGGACGGCGTGCTCACCCTCGTCGCGTGGGTGTGCTCGGATGGGACTGAGGAGGTCGGAGACAGCGGCAATACGGCGGCAGAGCTTCGGTCGGAGTCGAGGAAGACGAGGACGGCCCGCTCGATTCGCAGCCTCCCAGCTCGATTCCTTGGACGAGGATGTAGAGGACGTCAAGGCGGAGAGACTGGTGGTCTTCGATCTGCTCTGCGTGCTAGATAACGGCGGTGATTCGTCGACGAACGCGAGCTACTGTTCGGCCATGGCAGAAGGAAGAGAGAGCGAGAGAGAGGGAGAAGGTGAGCAAATGAGTGAGGGTGAGAGGAGCAGAGCGACCTCGTGGTGATCTTATCCCCTTCACGCGGTAGGTGGAGCGCGGGCACAGTGGCGAGCTCGCCACTGGCGCCATGCCGCTGCCACGGTGGTGAACAGAGGAAGAGGACGACCAATTTGCAGAAAACCCCCTGTACTTTCCTCATTTCATGTTTCTTTTATTTCCAGTAGCACTTTAGGGATTTTATTGAGGCACTAAAACATTTTAGAAAAATCTGGAATTATTCATGTAGCCTCCCCACATCATGTAGAAGCTCCACAAAAATTGGTGTATCAAAATAAAATGTTTTGAACCACATTTGTTCATAGGGTTTAAATATGTTATTTTTGGTAAAACCAATTTAATACTCCTTTGGTATTTCAAAAAACAAGTGAGAGATATTGTTTTGAACTCTTGGAACTTCCTTGACAAATATAGGATGCCAAAGTATTTTTGTTTTGCAAGTTTGAACACTTTCATTGATTTGAATTTCATTAAGGCAAGTTTGGCATTTATTTTAAAATGGTGCCAAACCAATTAGTGTATTGTTTCGCAAATTAATATGGATGCCATGATGCAATGAAACCCAAAAAGTGGAAATACCAATTTCAAATTGAAAAGTATATTTATTTGAGAAGGGAGTGATATGGAAGTGAGGGGATTATGATTTCCTCTCATTCCTAGAATTTTATAAGGTAAGATAATTATTATGACAAAGCATAGAAATAGGGAGAGAGAGAAATTTAAATAAGATCATCTCTTTTAATTGGGACTTTATTTTAAGTGTGTGAGAAGTTTTGGTTTTCTTGTTTTGTTTTAAGTCACATTTCAAATTTGTGGTTAGTGGGTTTTGAACTCAAGGTTCAAGTACAATTATGTAATTATTCACCCAAGCAACCAATAAAGCAAGGAAATAACAATCAATACAAACATAAGTCAAACAAGCAAACAATATAAGTTTTCAACCAAATTTCAAATATTCAGATAGGTGGTGGGATGGCAATCAAGCATCATCATGCCAAGTATGGTATTGAAACAGGCTTAGTTCAATAATTTGATACTTTTCAAAAGGGTTGATAAAATATATGGGTAGTATATTTCCCACTCTCATTATTTCCCAAAAGAATGAAAGTATGAGTTTGAAATAAGAGCTACAGATACAAGAGAGATATCAAGGTTGGAGATAGTATATAGATCTCCATAGTTTTGGGAACACATAATTTTGGAAATACTTTTGCTTTCTCAAGAGTGGGTATTTTGGTGGTTGCTAAACCAGTATCATTGAAATGGACTTTGGCCAGAAATAAGAATGGAAAAGATATATGGAATTTTTTCTTGTCATGACATAATCACCAAAGTTTAATATATTCTTACTTAGGTTGGGTTCTTAGGTTAATATTTACTAGTCAATCAACTAAAACAACAAGTCACACAAGGTCCAACACAGCAATGGGAAGGAAAGCACAATCATTAGTAAAGTATTTCAAAAAGTTTTTGTTGGCTCAGAATTTTGGGTCTTGTAAAACTAAGTTTTTCTTAGTTCCAAAATTTGGGATGTGACAAAAGTGGCATAAGTGTGGCCACCAACCACTTTCATCCATTATTGCACTTCACACTTGCTTCTCTCACTAGCTCGAGTTTTGCTCATTTGTGGCTACTTCCCCCCATCAAATTCATCACTTTTAGCCAATAAAAACTTATTTAGTTGATAGATCCCACTAAATCTCTCTCCCATATTCAACTTTGACAAAAAAAATCCACTCAAGTCACTCCTACCTCAAGATTTGGATTTCATCTCCGGTCGAGTCCCGCGGTTATTTTGACGTGTGTTTAACTTAATAAGGTGATCTTTTATCGATATAAATGCATATATGTAAAATTTGGTCGGATAATGCCGCTCGTATCCATGCGAAATGATGAAATGGCTTGGAATGTGTGAAAATTGTGTTGTGATGGATGAATTTGTGTTGTGATGTGTGAAAAAAGATGAGGTGCCAAAAGCATGCCGGAATGTTGATTCATTTCCGTTTCGGCAACTTTTGGCACTCTCCTTAGGTCCTATTTGTAGGAAGGTCATGGCGAATTTTTCCGTGAAACCCGATAAAATATAAAATGGTGCTTACTTATTGTCTTGATTCTACAACGTGCAGGTGATAATGGTTATTATGAGTGAACGTGTCGTGAATACATACTTGAGACACACCCGCCAGCGGCAACAACCCTTACCGCTGGCGGACGGCCCGCCCGCCAGCGGTATTTGTTACCACTGGCGTAGTCATCGCTGGCGGGCGCTCGACCGCCAGCGGTAGCACATTTTCGTCCGCCATCAGTAGGGGTTTCTCTACTAGTGCAACCAACATCTGTCGGCACTCATAGGAATAGGGTGCTAATGTACCTGAGTTAAGAGTCAGTTGGGTAAAGTTGTACACCCATTCAGGGTCAATGTTCTTGAAAAGCCTGTCAGTGATTAAGGCGGCTTGGTGACGGATTATGTGATCATAGACAAAATTAACGATATCGTAAAACTTGTTGACAGTGTGTGCATGGGTTGTTCCCTCGAGGGGTGTGGTAAGAGTTTTTGCACATGCTTTCATGTCATAGAGTCAATGTTGTGCACCAGTTGTTCCGACCCTCCCGTGCATGTGCGTGTATGGATATAAAGTCCACGTAGAGATGTTTGGTTCTCGGGCTCGTTGTTCTGCAGTCTTGGTTATGCTGCATGGTGTTTCGAGGAGTCAGGGTGCCGATGGTGTTCGACTCGCCTGCCGATGTGCCCAGCCTTGGATTGGTACCCCAACAGCCCTGATTGCTAGCATGTTTTTTGTTTCTCGCTCTCCTCTTTGTCCTGCACTTCTGATGGGTCCCTTTTCCACGAAATCCTCCAATGTTTTTTGCTTTAGTTTATTTTCATCGTTTACAACACGAAAAAGACAATTTTTTTTGCTAATAATAACATAAGTTCTCACAATTTTATTCCAACATTGGTGATATTAATAATAGCTAGCCATTTTTTTCCTTTTCGGAGAGGAGGTTTACCTCGTCTCATTAATTAAAAATGAGTTTTAAGACAACAATTCAGAAAGTTCCAAGCACGTGTGGAAAACCGCCCACCCGCTATGCAAATCCTACTCCCGCGATAAAATGTCCCTTGAGTGCTTGCTCTTGCGGTCACCCAGTTTCTTGCTTCTTTCTTGATCCTGGTGGCGACGCTTTGTGTCATTGTAGGTGTTTGACGGAACACTCACACATTTATCTTCTTTCGAATATCCCAAATGACTAACATAACAAGGGAGGGAACGACTTTGCCACGATTGCCTTCTCCGAGAACGAAGGAACATAGATGAACCCCTAAATTGTCAATGCCTGGGCGCGTCGCAACTCACAAGGCAATAATATTTTTCCTAAAAAAAAATAATCATCACAGCTATAATGAAGGAACACGGATACAACCCGAATGTTCACGAAAAAATGCGCACCATCGTCTAGGTTCCTGCTTGCAAAGTTTGTATATTCCGCAATCTGGGCACCCTTTTTTTCAAGTCTATTTGCTGTCCATGTTTATCGTAGAGCGGTGTTGCCGTGTAGTGGCATAAACCGAGTATTGCACTTCTGTACCATCCCGCCAGCACCAAATTAAATTCGTGCCCCCCGCCATGTCTGCTTCCTAATGTCCCCACTAGGCAGAGAGGCATCACCGTGCAATCCCGCTACTTTCCCCCCGAAACTTTCAAACTGGGCGCTCAAAATCTGAAACTTCCTCCCCTGCCTGCCAATTCATCGATCCGCACCACAGTCCACGTCACCGATCCGCGGCACCTTCAGGAAAACGCAATCTCGCCCGTCCATCTCCTTTCCGTCGAACGGCTCAAACTGCCTCCACAACTCCCGCTCACCCTATATAAAGCGCTCCTTCCCATCCCGTCCGACACATCGCCTCCAGCCACCAAATCCCGCTCCAAAAAAAATCCCCAAATCCCTCTCTTCCGAAGGAGCAGCAGCAGCCATGTCTGGGCGCGGCAAGGGTGGCAAGGGGCTCGGCAAGGGCGGCGCCAAGCGCCACCGCAAGGTCCTGCGCGACAACATCCAGGGCATCACCAAGCCGGCGATCCGCAGGTTGGCCCGGAGGGGCGGCGTGAAGCGCATCTCGGGGCTCATCTACGAGGAGACCCGCGGCGTGCTCAAGATCTTCCTCGAGAACGTCATCCGCGACGCCGTCACCTACACCGAGCACGCCCGCCGCAAGACCGTCACCGCCATGGACGTCGTCTACGCGCTCAAGCGCCAGGGACGCACCCTGTACGGCTTCGGCGGCTGATTCAGTCGGGGCGCCGGCTTGGCCGTGGCAGAAGTCTTGGCTCGCGGTCAAGAAAATTGGACGAGAGAAGCTGTAGTAGATCTGGTTCTATGTCTAGTTTCGTTGGTAGTAGTAGATGTCTGTATCGATTGGACTTGTAGTGCAAAGTCTGTTGTGTTCGCTTTCATGTTCTCAATGTCTGATGGGCAAATATTGTGTTTGCCGAGTTATATGGTTTCGGAATTAACAAGTTATCCTTCAGCTATTGATGTCCTTGTTCATGTTGTTGACTCTTGTGCTGCAACATATTGTCTGAAGCAAATCTTTGTGATACATTTGGTATTTCCTTTTAGAGTTTCTTCCCAGATCTGGGAAGAACATAGCCAAGTTTAGACTTTATCCCCAGATCTTGTAATTGATCTGGGAAGAGCATAGCCAAGCTTGGAGTTTATTCCCAGGCCTTGTAATTTTTGCTGCATATTTTTGACTGTTTTCCTTCAAATCTTGCTGTCCATGGTATTTTCTAGCTGTGCTGGCTGCAAAAACTTGGTTATGTTCGTCCACTGTTTGCCTGTGAACCTTAATTTGTCACTGTGTCATCGTTACAGCCTTGTAGGTAATGCCAACTCGTTTGGATATGCTCTCCGTACGATGAATACTGCGTGGCCCAGCACCTCCCAAAGTAGGGTTCACAGGATTTCACACCATTTTTTGAACTGGCTCCTTGTGCTGGCAGTCGACATGCCGTCGTTGTGTTGCTCCGGTCGTTCGTTTGGACGCGCTACAGTTTAGCTTCGAAATCATTTTGAATCGAATTTTTCTCCTGTTCGTTTTGGCCTCGCCGATAAACTGCAAGCAAACCATGTTTTCTTAGATGCAACCATGTCTTTTAGCAGAACAAGCACACCATTTGCTTTATTAATTTAAAGCAGGGCTTTTGACTTTTTTCTAAAAAAAAGAAGCACACCATATTAGGGCAAGTACATTGGGGGACGCTTAGTCGGGCGCTTGAAGTAATAAAAATAAAGAACACGAAATTGCTATATATGCTAAGCGTCTCAGCCTCCAACGCCCGGCGCTTAATTCGGTCGCTATCCACCACTGTGATCGCTAATCTAACTGCCTCCTGCGGGCAAAAATAGAGTCCTAGCGCTCGACGCTAAGTTTTGCATCGACGCAAGAGAAAATCCCGGTGTCGATCGGGATTCGGCCATAATGGCCAGGAAATCTAGCCTAGCGTCCGTGTTAGCGCCTCCCGTTGTACGTGCCCTTAGGCCATCTGAATTTTGTTCTGAAACTGCTCCCATCTGATTTTTTTCCCCAAACTGTTCCCAAAGTTTCGCAGGCCGTCTGACGGAACCGGTATGGGTCCAGGCCCATTATCTCCCCAAGTATCAAGTCCATTACTCGCCTACCAACCAACCAACCCAAATAAAACCAAGCCCAACCCACCCACACGTTTCTTCCTCTGCTCGTCGCCGTCTATTCCCCTGTCCTCCCGCAGCACTCGACCGGTCAGACCACCACGCCCATCCCCAATCCGCCGCCTCCCACACCACGCTTCGCTTCTCCGCCGCCCAACCCGCCGCCGGGCCGAAACGAATCCTCCTCGCGTTTGCTCGGCCAATCTCCGCTCCTTGCTCCACACCACAGCCTCCGATTCCCCGCGTGCCTCCGTTTGGCGCGCGCGCGTGCTGCGGGTCCGTTCGATCCCGCTCTATTTGTCCGTACCACCGGCAACTGGTGGCTCTGCTGCGACGCTGCTAGGTTTCAGCTCGAGCTCTGGAGCTCCAGTGAGCGGGGGAGATGGCGGCCCAGGGCGGCGAGGCGGCCGCTGGATCCGGCGCCAAGCCCGGCGAGGTATGCTTCCCCTGCTCCTGAATTCTGTAGGAATCCCAAGCTTGGCAGGCATTATAGAACGCTAATTGAAAGTAATGCCCTCATTATATATTGCAAGTTCACTGGGCAATTGTTTGTTCTCAGTAATGTGCTGTCTGGAATTGATTTGTGTTGTCAACGCATGTGTGCTGTATGGCATGAGGTCATGTCTTTTTGGCTGTACTTGTGAGGATTTAACATTTGGGTTGTCCTTTTGAAAACAACTAAAAAATTACTCAAGCATAAGTCTGTTTTTTTTTGTTATCCATTGGATCAACATCTGATCATTTGGTTAATGTCGCAATATCCATGCAAACACAAATGTCCCAAAAACCAACTTGAGAAAAAAAAGTTCAACCGTCGTGTTTAGTTGCTAAGAACTGCTGTGCTGATTGCAGTTTGCAGTCAGATAATGCTGTCTTTTCGCTATTTGTGTATATTAATTAATTGATATGGAGGGTCTCTCTGATGTCATTACCCATTTTTTCGCAAGGAATTACTTAGTTGTTTTTTGACAGCAGGAATACTCATTTGTTTTGTTACCTTAGCCATTGATCTTTCTCTCCACGCATTATCACTGTAGAAATTGGCCACATCAGCTGGAAATTCTGCCTTGTATAGGTTGAAAATGCATGGTGCAAAGTCAGGGAGCCTAGCTGTATAACGTAAACTGTTAACTGTTGGAATATTAAAAGTAAAGAGTCAATAAGATTTTCTTTCATGCAGCCATACATTATTTATGAGGATCGCTTGGTATAGTAGCAAACATCTAATATCTTTATGGCTGCTTCCATATTAACATCAACCGGGTTTAGTATCCTGTCTTCATTCCTATAACGAAAGCAGTTGGGTGGTGATGACCCACTTACCTTGAGTTCATGCCAAGTAATTACGACGTTTGGCCGACATTACTCGTCCGATTTGCTGCCAACGGCTGCGTTCGCCCACCACCCATGTAAATCAATTCTTGAAAACACCCTTGAATTTAGTGGAAATGCTGGGCAGCATACCAATTCAGTCAAGTAAACATGTAGTATCATTTTCTTTAGCCTGTAGATTTGCACGGGTTCCTCGCTAGTTTCTTTCAGTTCTTGTCTTGTTTTCAATCGATGTTTGAAAGATTGCTGCTGCTTCGCACCTAACTGGGCTAGGTGGCTGTTAGTGGGTTAGCGGTTGCCTAGCGTGCATGCCCAAACTTTTAGAACAGTGGTTGCTGATACCTGTTTTTTCTCATGATATATTATTATGAGCTGACAATAGTTTATCTGTTCATGGACCAGGCAAGTTCATCTATGTACCAATCTTCAGCATGTGGCCATCATCCATGGTCTTCTTCAACTGGGGCTTCCTGGAACTACTCAGTGTATAATTCAAACCAAAATACAGTTTATTATGATCCACAAAGGGACGTCTCAGTTTCAGGAGCTACTCAAAATGCGATCAGTGGCGCACCTCCTGCGACTCAACCGGCCATGGGCACGAGCAATGCAACCAATACTTATCCGCCTTATTCAAATTCAGTTCAACCTGGCTACAGTGCTGCACAATATCCAAATCATTACTATAACTATCCACAATCTGCAAACGATTCTTCCGTTCAACAAGATACAAGTTCAGGTGCTGCTTATCAGCCTCTTACTTCATTTCAGAATTCGGGATCTTACGTTGGTCCTACAAGTAACACATATTATAATGCTGGTGCTGATCAGACCGCGCCAGGATATGCAACCAACAACTATTATTATCAGAACAATGCCTGGGCTGGAGGAAGTTCTGGAGATATTCACAGCCAAACATATCAGACTTACACTCCATCAGATACTAATGCTGCCCAGAATTCTAGTTCTCTGCCCACCAATTCTTTCCACTGTCCTCAACAGTACAACCAGTGGTCTCATTATTATGATCAGTCTGCACCAAACTCCGGAGGCTTTGCAGTTGCTGGCAACAGTACGTCCGAAACAAAAGATTCTAGTGTCGGTTCTGGTTATTCATATCCCAGCTCGCAGCCACCTCCACCAGGCACCACACAGTGGAAAAATGATGCCGTTGCACCTACTGCACCCCCTCTGCAGGTATAGTTTATTAGTATGTTTCTTATTTTTAAGCATTTATAGGTTGAATGACTTTTTGCAGTCCTTGCGCGTGCAAAGGCTCCGAACCTCCGTTTATCTTTTTCATGTAGGTTTACTCCCTGGTAAACGTACCCTTGTGTGATTGCTTTATAATTTGGTGGCTCAGGATGTTGGTGTGTCGATCCTTATTCTCTTGTTAACTCAGCTTAAACAATCTCACAAGTCCACTGCAATATGATCATTTATGATATCATCTATTTGTTGCACTACGTATGTCCCAATTCAAGTTTTTCCTTTTGATCCATCAAAACCTTATTGCCTTTTTTTTTTGACGCTTTGGACAGTGGGGAAGGCCCTCACTGCGTCATTTTTCATAAAAGGAAATATTTACATACAGAGTTCAGAGACTAATGCAATGAATAAATTACAAACTATCGATCCAGATTTGCAAGCCTTCCTTTAAACTAGGCTTTATTCTATGTCTAATATCTCCAACCGAAACTTTAAATGAGCTGAAGCAAGTCTCTTGATCTCTGATCACACCATCAAAGATAATCTTGTTCCTGTGGTTCCAAATGCTCCAACATCCAGCAATCATAGATAGCTTGAAAAAAGGATTATGTGACCTGTTTTTTGCCTCTATAAGCATGTCCATAAAACCTCTGTCCGTAGGCCAGTCTTCTCCTATTTTTCCCCAAAAAGCTCGACTGAAATTACAAGTGAAGAAAAGCTCGACTGATCTCCTTTTTTTTCTTTGCGAAGTGATAGTTTGCATGCGTTCTCTTCCACATACACTTATAGAACATTACAATTTGCAAGTCTCCTTTATGGTATGTACTCCCATAACCGTGCTTGCCCTTGAAGGGTAGTCTTAACAGGTCTTGTAGTGTTGCAGTGTAACCTCCTTATTCTAGTTAACTGGAAGCATTGGGTGACAACTGATGCATCATTTAACTTGTAATGCATCCTTAAAGGTTGCTAGGACCTGTTATATGCCTTTCATTTGAAGAGTCTTATTGCATGTGTTAAATTTCATTAGAACTGGGAAGGGAATTTCTCCTGTATGTTTTATTCAGTCGCATGTTGTTCCAGGTTTTATACTAGCATTTTTTTGGAGAACTCCAAATTCTAATTGTTACCAATTGACAGGTAGCAGGAACAGGGTTTCAAAGCCAGCACGTAAACCAGGCACAAGGCACTCCAGGGTTTCAAAGACAGCACATCAACCAAGCACCAGGCGCCCCAGGGTTTCAAAGCCAGCATGTCAACCAGGCACCAGGCGCCTCATGGTTTCAAGGCCAGCACATCAACCAGGCACCAGGTGCCCCAGTGTTTCAAAACAAGCACATCAACCAGGCACCAGGTGCCCCAGGGTTTCAAAACAAGCACATCAACCAGGCACCAGGTGCTCCAGGTTTTGAAAACCAGTATGCTAGCCAGGCAGCTGCAGTCCCTGGGTTTCGGAACCAGTATGTGAACCAGGCACCCGCATACCAACAAAGCTCTGCAAATTATACCGAGTTACCACTAAGTAACCAAGCTGATCAACAGAAAGCTTTGCATGCACAAGGTCAAAGCTCAAATGTTTATTCAGTCAATCATACTTATGAAAACTCTCAGCCAACTTTGCAGGGTTCTGCGAGCAGGGTAAGTAAAGTACAGATCCCAACAAACCCTCGAATAGCTCCAGCTGTTCCAACAGCAATGCCCAAAGCAGAGAAGAAGTTAGAAGCCGTTTCATCCCTAAAACCTGCTTATGTTGGTGTTTCCATGCCCAAGAGTGATGTGAAAGCAGGTCAAGATGGTCATGGAGCTGCAGCACAGGTGACTATATTATATTCACTTAATTCTTTTTGTTGAGACAGCTAAGCTCGAGGAATCCTCAACCATCCAGGCTCTGAAACCAACTCTATGGAAATGTGATCTTGCTAAAACTTATGCAAGTGTGTACAGTCCTAACTCCGTATATGTGCCCAGATTCAAATATTAAAAAGAAAGACTTCGATAAAAGTCTCTTTACACCTTATGCTTGCAGCGCCAAGTATTGATGCTCATATCGTTTTTGATATCTTTGTACTAATCATCTGTCTAATTTACATTATTTTTTTGCTATTTAGGGATCTTTCCCTGTTTCACTTTGTACTTATGTTGAGCGGAATCTTATCCGTTGTAAGGATGATGCCCAGAGGTCTGCCACCCGAATCATCATGAAGGAGGTTCAGTAATATGTTCTATCGTTCTTCTTTTATCATTGTCTTTGCTGCTGCTTGCCTGATATTGGTTATAAAGTATAAAATTTACAAAGTAAAATCTTTAGTTGATTTTGGTTGTGCATTATTATAATTAAATATTCTTTAATCTTTCAAGTTTGTTAACTTCAAGTTGTTCTGTTCCTACTATATCAGATAATCACCAAGGCAACTGCTGATGGTACCCTTCATAGTAAGAACTGGGACATTGAGCCGCTATTAGCTTTGCCAGAAAATTCTACAGGCGCAGATATGACAAGGTAACATTTGATATGGGACTGTACTGCACTAACCACCATTCATATATACTCCAATACTCATATGGCTGTGCACTGCCTTTTAATAATAAAATCTTTGGGTATATCGTCTTAGACTAACTCTTACTGTTTGGATGTTGGAATATGAAGCTAAATAGCTAATTGCCATCAATTTTTTATGTAAAATGGGTAAGGTGCTTTGCTTTATCTGGCATGAGTGTAATATCACATTTTCATAACTCTTTAATCTGAAGATTTGGTGAAAACCAAATGTTTGTCCAGCGTGAATTAATTTCACATTTTCATCATCACTCAGCCTAAAAAATGGTAAAAAACGAAGCATTGTATGACATCGTTTGAATTTCATATTTTTCCTTATGAATTGAATCTGTTCTTTTGGAAACCAAAACAACTGTATCTAACTTGAATACTAGCCTCGAAGTAGCATCATGGGCAACAGTCACCAAAAGGAAATTCTTCTCCCTAGGAGTTGGTAAAAGCATAAGTAGAAACAAGTGGAAAACAGAATACTTTGGCTTTGTTTCGTAATTTTTTATAACATAGTGTGTGTGAGTCATTTGCCTGCCATGCATAATTTTGGTACCTGAAGAAAACCATCGACACTTTGGGGTGTTGGTTCAGTGGATTTTTTTGTAGTCTAGGTGTTAAATTCTGTTGGGAGATGGAACAAGCTGGTGGGGATGGACCTTCAGATTTTCAGTACAAAAGATATTTATGCTTCCCTGAGAAACCCCCAAGCTTATGGAGGACTTAGGCTTTTGGTAGTTTTAACCTCTATCAAACACAGTCTTCCTATTATGCATTCTTGATTTGTTTTAATCCTTTGGCAGCACCGGAAAGGATTCAAGTCCCTTCTCCTTTTCTACATCAAGGAGGAGCCCGAGTAGACGTACGAAAAGTAGGTGGGAGCCTGTTGCTGAGGAAAAAGTTATTAACAAGGTGGAAGTGGCTCCTAAAGAACCGGCAAAAAGTAACATTTCCACCTGGGAAAATACTAAACGAACGGTAAGCCCTCAGATGGGTTAGTTTGTTTACTCAAATTATCCTTGGGAAAATTGTGCATTGAATATGGTCATGCCTTAAGCTTGTTGTTTACTCAAATTCTCTTTTGTGGAAATTTTGGCTGCATATGTTGCAGGGTAACAGTTGGGATCTCGGGAGATTTGTCCAGTCCCGTCAAGCTCCTCCAAGCCAATGGAGTCAGAGGCCCTCTAAAAAGCAGCGGACTAGTGGTAATACAAATGTAACCAAAAATGGAAATGCTTCAAGTGACAGCGACAAGGAGCAGGATCTTGCGAAATATTATGCCAGTTCAATTGCACTGACAAATTCACCAGAGGAGAAGAAACGGCGGGAGCATAGATCTAAGCGTTTTGAACGTGTTCAGAGTGCATCATCAAAATCTGGAAGTTCCGTACCACATAAGGACAGAACAACCAATATATACACAAGGAAAGCTATGCCGATGCTTCTTAACAAAAGTAATGGAGATGTTGTTAGCTTGGCAGTGGAGGATTTGGACTGGGATGCACTGACAATCAAGGGAACATGCCAGGAAATTGAGAAACGATATCTGCGCCTTACATCAGCACCTGATCCGGCCACTGTGAGCATGCTTTGCTAGTTGCCCTGTAAACTGTAGGCTGGAAAAATATATCGCTGATGCAGAAATAGATTCAGAAATTATTAAGTTGTGTTGGTTGTTTCTTGCTTTAATTTTCTTATCACATCTTTTGCAGGTAAGGCCAGAAGATGTCTTAGAGAAAGCTCTTCACATGGTTGAAACTTCTGAAAAGAATTACCTCTATAAATGTGATCAACTGAAGTCTATTAGGCAAGATCTTACTGTTCAGAGGATTCAGAACGAGCTGACTGTCAAGGTATTCCTTGATAACAACCTGTCATTGTGGTATACTGCATTTTAGTAGTATCAGTATTCAGATTTATCCACAGTTTTCATGAGAGCATTGGTCCAACTTTCTAAAATTGTCCGAGTTTTCCTTCTATATAACTTCCTTCTTGATTGTTCTGCTCTTATTTCAGGTTTATGAAACTCATGCACGATTAGCACTTCAATCAGGAGATTTATCCGAATATAATCAGGTTAGCCTATCTTGTTCTGCTTCGTCTTACTTCTGTTTCATGTTCTAGTTTCTTAAAAGGAAAAGAATGAGACATTGATGATGATATTGATGCCTGTCTAGTGGTTGATTGTCCTTGCTAACAATGGCATTTACTACTGCTGACATAATCGTTGTGCAAAATTCCTTTAGGATCCACCCCTTCGTTTGTTAGTTTCTAGTACCCTTCTGAAACTGGGTGCTGTATTCTTACTAGATAATTCATGCTGATGGTACAGCTGCCTAAAAGTGATTGAAAGCAACAGCCTAGTTTTTAATTTATTTTTTGTTGCAATTCTTGGCAGTGCCAATCTCAGTTGACAAGGTTATACGGCGAAGGGATCTCAGGCTGTCATCTTGAGTTCTCTGCGTACAACTTGCTGTGTGTCATGTTACACTCTAACAACAAAAGAGACCTACTTTCATCCATGGCAAGGTATATTTGCATAAAAAGTGCATACACAAATCAGCTATTCTGTTTTCACATTAGCCATATTTGATGCATCCATTATTCTCAGTTTGTCGAAGGAAGCCAAGATAGACGAAACAGTCAAGCATGCACTTGCAGTTCATTCTGCTGTCTCGTCTGGAAACTATGTCATGTTTTTCAAATTATACAAGAAAGCACCCGGATTGAATTCGTGTCTTATGGGTAAAGCTGATACTTATTTATCGCCCCCCCTTATTTTTTGTCAATTTGAGATGTTCATTTTTTCAGTAAGATGACGTGTGGCTACCTATGCTATCTGCTTTGCAGACCTCTATGTTGAGCGGATGCGTTTTGAGGCAATAAAATGCATGTCGAAATCATATCGTCCAACTGTGCCTGTGAGATATGCTGCACGAGTTTTGGGGTTCACAAGGGTTGTTGAAGTTTGTGAGGCTGAAGTAGCTGATGGATTGGAAGAATGTGAAGAATGGTTAAAAGCGCATGGTGCCATTCTTGCAGTAGATGGAAACAACGGGGAATTACAGATAGACACAAAGGTAAACCTTGTACCCAGTTCATTTAGAGTGTTTGTGTTATCTTGTGATCTTTGAAACATCTGCCATGTCTATATTCGTGACAGGTATCTTCTACTTCTCTATACATGCCCGAACCTGATAATGCTGTTTCGCATGGTGATGCATCTCTTGCCGTGGATGATTTTTTGGCGCGAGCATCATAAACAATGTCGGGGTGATTTGGTGAGCATGTTTTAGGCCCAGTTCTCTTGGCGGCTTCTCCGAGAAACTGCCCCTCCTCCAGCTTCCTGGGGAAGCCGTCCCCAAAATTTGAGAGGGCTTCCAAACTCAATGCTAAATTTCAGGGCGGCTTGCCCAGGAAGCTCGAGGAGGGGCAGCTTCTCGGAGAAGCCGCCAAAAGATCTGGACCTACTCCTTTGGCACTGTGCTTTGGATGTACTGTGTTAGTACATACTGGCAATGCCAGTAGAGGAATACTCTATTAATGCAGGACATGCACATGGAATGGATCGGATGAAGGGGAAGCACCGGCTCTTGCACCGAATTGGTGTCAAGAACTGAATGCACACAACACGTGGGTAGGCAACTGTTTAGTAGCCTCACATTGTGTTCTGATGCCGTTGAAACTTGACAAGGCGTGATAACTATCAGCTCTGTGAGTTCCGCATGACAAAGTTATGGGGGTCGCATTAACAGATATGAATCACCTGCTAAAAGCCAGGGCATGTTTTTGTATTGCCAGCTAAACTTCAAGTGTACATGTTGTTATCGAGGACATGGTCGATCCAATTTAGTGTATTGTTAAAATTTTATTCATATAGAGGTTGCTCTGACGTCAGTTATTCTTCACCGATTAACTGCAATAGCCCATAGGTACACTGATATTGTTCTGAATTTTGTTCCCTTCTTTTCTCAGGGAAGAAAAGATTTCTTAATGCTTGATAGTAAGGAACTCTTGGTAAGACTGTAATTTTCTCTAGAAACATGTTCTGTTATTATGTCAATGTGAACTGCATCCTTGCAGAATCCTCTTGAGTAATGGAAATGTATTTTTTTGATAAATATTTTATTGCTTTGTGCCTGAGTTGGATGATTCTGATCTTAACCTACATGATTGTTTTTCTGTTAAACATATTTTTCTGCATATATAACAATGCAAAATGGTTCAATGCATTTCATGTAATATCATGTCTCTTAAGAGATGGGTAATTTTTGCTAGCTTCTTCAGCATGTTTAGAGAGAACTTGGCGGAGGCCTAGTGGCAAAGGTAGCAGTGACTAAACCTAGCAACCAGAGTACAAATCCCGTTGGGAGCGAATTTCTGGAATTCTCACAAAGCAGCAATTTTTCTATAAAATTAAGCCACCAAAGGCTAGTCCTAGTTGGTCTTATTTTTTTCCAGCATGTTCAGAGCTACTTGCCCTTTTGCTAGCATCATTCTTTTCAACTTCATTGGTTGCATCCTTGCAGAATCCTCTTGAGTAATGGAAATGTATTTTTTTGATAAATATTTTATTGCTTTGTGCCTGAGTTGGATGATTCTGATCTTAACCTACATGATTGTTTTTCTGTTAAACATATTTTTCTGCATATATAACAATGCAAAATGGTTCAATGCATTTCATGTAATATCATGTCTCTTAAGAGATGGGTAATTTTCGCTAGCTTCTTCAGCATGTTTAGAGAGAACTTGGCGGAGGCCTAGTGGCAAAGGTAGCAGTGGCTAAACCTAGCAACCAGAGTACAAATCTCGTCAGGAGCGAATTTCTGGAATTCTCACAAAGCAGCAATTTTTCTATAAAATTAGGCCACCAAAGGCTAGTCCTAGTTGGTCTCATTTTTTTCCAGCATGTTCAGAGCTACTTGCCCTTTTGCTAGCATCATTCGTTTCAACTTCATTGGTTCACGACCGGAACCACAGCCACCAACTCGGCCTCCACGAAAAGCACCACGTGCAAAAGCTTGGTTCTGAACAGGTGCACGTTGATGTCAGTCCTCCATTGGAGCCATCAGCCAAGAAACATATTTCATGGCCTTTAAGAGAGAACTGTTTCATGGGCCTGTAAACAACCCGATACAGACATTTGGCCCAACAACTATTCGCTTGCAACAAATAAGCGGAACCCTACGCCACTGCTCAGTCCTCGTTCCCCACCATCTAATTTCCCCCCTCATTCCCCAGTTGCCAATCCAACCAAAGCCCTTGCCTTCGCCTCCCGTCCCGTCCTCCCCTCCACCGGCGGCCATGGAACCACAACCGATCATCGGCCACAACCTGAGCGACAGGCAGGCCAGCATGGAGCGCGACTTCGGTCCTGGGGCGTTTGACATGGGCTCAAACCTCATACTCTACTGGGTGTACGACTACCTCCCTCGCCCGCCTGTCACCCCCGCCGCTACTCTGTCGCTCTCCGGCTTCTCCGACGGCGTAGACCGCATCAGCCGCCTCCCCGATGATGTACTTCGCAACATCGTCTCGCGCCTCCCCGTCAAGGACGCCGCGCGCACCGCCGCCATCGCCTCGCGCTGGCGCCCTCTCTGGCTCTCCACTCCCCTCACTCTTGTCGACAGCCACTTGCTCCCGGACTGCGGCGCGGAAGGGCCGTACACCATCGGCGCCCCATCTCCCCGCGCCGTCACAGCCGCCGTGTCCAATGTCCTCGCGGCGCACCCGGGGCCCTTCCGCTGCGTCCACCTCACCTGCACCACCATGAACGAGCACCGGGGCGAGATGGTGCGCTGGCTCGACGTCCTCCTCGCCAAGGGCGTTCAAGAACTCATCTTTGTCAACCGCCCGTGGCCAATGGACCTGCGCCTCCCCGCCACGCTTTTCAGCTGCGCCTCTCTCACCCGCCTCTACCTCGGAGTCTGGAGGCTCCCCGACACCGCCGCCGTGCCGCGCCGCGCCACCTTCCCCAACCTCCGGGAGCTCGGCCTCTGCTTCTGTGTCATGGAGGACCGGGATCTCGCCTTCCTGCTTGAAAGAAGCCCCGTTCTGGAGCTCCTCGTCATCATGGGAAGCCAGACCGGAATTCGCCTCCGTGTCGTCAGCCACAGCCTGCGATGCATCCAACTGGGCTTCACCTACTTGGAGGACATCGACGTGGTGGATGCCCCTCGCCTTGAGAGGCTCTTTCAGTCGAACACCTCTGGCAGCCATCACAGTAGCAAGGGTAAGAGTAAGACGAGCCCCTCCGCGATCAAGATTGGCCATGCACCCAACCTGCGTATGCTGGGATACCTTGAGCCAGACGATAATGAGTTCGAGATTAGCAAGACTGTCATCGTGGTACGTACCGTATGCATCAGACTGCCCAATTTTGCATCTGTATCTCTAAAGATCATAAACTAATGATGTCAACTAATTTCTATTTGGGAACATTGTAGGCTGGAACCAAGGAGAAAATTGTCCCCAGTGTCAAAATCTTGGCCACAGAGGTGCAATTTGGATCGCGCACTGCTCTCAAGAAGTTGACTGACTACCTCAGAAGTTTTCCAAATCTGGAGACGCTCCATGTCCAGGTAAATTTGGTTTTCTCTTAGATAAATGGCAAATTTGGTTCAACTTAACTCTACTTGCACTTGCAGACTTGCTGCATTGAGCATTACTTTTTTTTGACTAAAGGGGATCACCCAGTGGCGAAGCTACAAAATTATTCCATTGGGTTCATTGCATTGTTAGTGAAGTAGTCTTTCAGTAATAGTCAGTGTAGAAGCTTATGTAAGAATTTACATATTCCATTGGGTTCATTTGAACCCAATGGTTGTACTGCAGCTCCGCCACTGGGATCACCCCTGCTTCATTAACGAAATATAGAGTTTGGCTACAAGATTTGTCTTTCAACACTTCCCACATCTCATCAACGCTAATGCATTAGCAGTACTTATTTATCCAACATGGATACACACTAAGAATAGGATTGTAACAATTGCTGCTGCATGATATATTTATTCGCTGATTTCATATGCAGCCCCGGACAGCTGAAGAATCCACTGGCAAGATCAATCTCAAGTTCTGGCAGGAGGGCGCTCCCATTAAATGTATCGTGCAGACCGTGAAGAAGGTGTTCTTCTATGAGTTCCAAGGGTCCAAAAGCGAGGTTGCTTTCCTCAAGTTCATCGCAGAGAGAGCTCGGGTGCTGGAGAAGATGGTGGTTGTGGTGGAGAGTAAATATTTCTCTTCGGCGGGTGATCTGAATGCCAAACTGAAGCCTCTGACCGGTGCAAAATGGAACAGACAAGGTTGCAAACTTCAAGTCTTCAAGAGCCCACGCACTTTAGGGGGACCTCCATGTTTCTCCCACCGACTAGGATCTGATTTTACGTTTGCTGACCCTTTTGACCTGATCTACTATCAAGAATGTGTGTTAAGTGTTGAAGTTAAGTACTAGCACCGTGCCTAGCTTGGAGAAGACTAATAGTACCTAGACCTTTGTCGGACTTGCGCAGCTAAATACCTGCATTTCATGGGATTTCTCTAGAAAACTGCGGCATGCTGCCAATGATCATTATTGCGTCACACATTTTCTGCTAATTAAGTATTATGTGGATGTATGCTACAATGTGTCATATCATATTCGTAATGCATTTTCCTTAAGTATGCTCCTGGGAAAGCCTTTTTTATCTTAGTGCTTAATTATAGCTTTTACCTTTGTTTGTACCTTGCAAGTCAAATGAAAACTCTGGCTCTATTGCATTGTGCAGTTATTGATGTTAGCATGGCTTGTTTAACATACACATAGGTCCTAGCTAGGTACTCTGAAATTCCTGTGGAATTCCTCCAGTTCATGCTGCAGGGTCGATGTTGCCATCGTTGCACTACCTGATTATTATTTATCCAAGTTTCAACTGCAGGTCATGTACCATGGCTATTATTTAGGTGAAGAATTTCTGCTTGAAGCGTCTTGCACACTGTTTGTCATAGCTTTCATTCTCGTGTTACGCATAAACAGTAAACAGTGCGGCTGGGCTTACAGATGGGACTTGGATGAGGGTTTTGCAACGTTTAAATTCTGAACTTGAATGGGATCAGTTCATTCAGCTTTGGTCCAAAATCCAGGAAGTGCAGCTCCGAGATTTCCCAGACGCCACCACCTGGAATGTAACAACGGATGGACAATACTCATCAGCTGCTTCTGATTATGAGGTTCAGCTTGTAGGCCGGATTGACATACCTGATCTCGCGAAGGTTCGGCAGATCAGAGCTGAAGGATTCTTTTTTTCCATGTGTCTGTTGCTTCAGAACAGCATTTGGATGGCCGATAGATTGCGCAAGCGTTGATGGATACTATGATAAATGCTGCCTCTGATCAAACCTTGGAAACCGCACTGCATCTCACGCTTCACTGCCCCTTTGCGAAGGAGGTCTGCGACTTTTTGCACTACAGGAACCACTACTGGTGGACTGAGGCATAGCCCAGTGGCAGAGGAGTGCTGATACTCCCCAGCCCGCCCGCGTTCGAGTGCTCGTGCTCGTGCTCGCAGCGTGGTGCGTACGCACCACTCCTCGGAGTATTCTGCTAAACAACTGTCCAGGGGCCTCTTACCCCCTCGGACGTCATTTTTTGGAACCACTACTGACCCAGGGAGCGGTACTGAAGTGGTGGTGTAAGGTTCAGACAATCAAGCATGGCAAGCAGAAGAAAACATGCATTTTGACGGCGGCATATGTGTTATGGAACATATGGAACAAGCGTCATAGAAGGATTTTCCAGGAGAATAGCTTGATACCGACGGAGGTTGCGGGTAAAACTACAAAGGAGCTTGATCAAATGGCTTTCAGCAGATGAGTCTGTTTTAGAGTTTTTTTCCGCTCTCGTTTCTCTGTAGTGGCATTGCTATGTTCCCTGTAACCTTCGGGTTTTCCCCCTTTATAATGCATGAAGGCAGAGCTCCTGCCGTTCAAGCCGTGATGCTTACCATTCACTCCAGTCGTACATTATGTAGCTTGGTTATTTAGTTTATCTAGTTTGCCTTTTGTGTTCATGTACTAGCAGTATTTAAACTCCTTTGCCTGGCCGATATAGTACTTATGTTGTGCATATACACATTCGGATTATATAATGCCCTGGGAGGCTAGGAGATAGTACTGCTAGGTTACTCCAGATGCTTGTCTGCTCGAATCCAATTAGTAATGCTACTATGATTCGTGGACTCAATGCATAAAGTTTGGTTTCGGTGGTGCTTCAGTTTTTTTTTTTTTGATGTACGTCTTGTTTTGCCTTAAAAATAACAGATTGACAATCCGAAATATAGAGTTTAGGATTCAGAAGCACTACCGTGCAAAAGTTTATTCTGAAATATTAAAATTTGTGTGTGCCGTGGTTCAAATGAGACAGACACTACTGGAATACGAGTTGTTGCTGAGTATTGGCCCGTCTCCCGAGTGTCAAAATGCGGATACTTGGTAAAGACGCCGGTACGCTGAGTATGACCGAAAAACACTCGGCAAAGCCTAGTGCGGTCAAAAGACACTCGACAAACAGATAATACTCGGCAGTTAAACACTCGGCAAAAAAGTTAAACACTCGGCAAACACGGTCACTAAAGTGTCCCCCTTGTCAGCATGGTAGACGGCTCTGTAATGGCGCTCCGGTCCGTGCCGAGTGTATAACGATTAACGACCGACACTCGGCAAAGTTTATGTGGGAAAACTCCCCGTGCCGTCTTATTTTCCCTGCGTACACGAAAATTTGGCCTTTCCGGGCATACTCGGCAAACAAAGAGATACAGTAGTAGGTAATTAATAAACGATGCATGGTTATTCTACTTAGTCGACTCATAACTGAAAAGTGCTCTCGTCGTTGTCTGCACCAAGTTTTGAGTATCTTGTGTGATTTGCGATGTTATTTAGCGTAAATTTTTTTACTTTTTTTTGAAGGTCATTTTTTTTACTTTTCTATCCTATTTCGATAAACTCGTGGCTTTTCTATTCATCGACCTGGCGAAATGGTACCACCACCGAGAGTAAAGTGATCTCACACATGTCTTTGCGTGTGTCTTCTGTCTGCAGTGTCTATAGCTGTGCATGAGGTTCTAATAAACATCTTTCACAAGAACCCCTATGTGCATCACACGAAAGTTGCTGGCATGGCATTGATCATAGGATTTCCTAACGACAGCACTTATTATTTTCAGATGCATTTGTGTGATTGTGTCACGTGTGTTAATCTTAACAACCCAACTGTAGCATCCGTAGCAGCAGAGTCCATTGGCAGTCTTAACACACGAATCCCACTGGCATCATGATCCGGGCATTGACAAAGCAGCAACGTATCCGCGCGTGCTTGGATGGCCGTAATGCCGTAGTGGGGTACTAGCGTACGATGACTCGGACGGGTATGGGCAACGGATCTCGTTGACACACGCCGGCACCCTCCGTCGCCGCACGCGCCGGCGCGGCGCATGACGTTTCCTCCCCCGATATGGACGGCATGGCGAGAAGGCAAGGCGCGCCGTACGACATGGACGGCATGACGAGACGACATGGACGGCAAGCCTAGTGGTGGGCGTTTCACCTGGACCGTACCGGTTTGTCGGTACCATACCTGCTGTGCTACGAGTTGCTCAGCCGCGGCCGGCCGGGAAGCTCTACGGCCGTGGCGAGACGGCAAGGCCCGCCGCCCGACTGGGACGCGGAGACCCCGTGCGACTGGCTGCTGGTGTACCACGGTGAGCTGGTGGCAACTTGGCTCCGTAGCGATTAAAGGCGCGGCGTGAAGCCTGATTGATCGAGCGGCCACCCTTCGCCCGCTGGCCGTGGCAACGGGGGAGAATTAATCCGGAGGGCATGGCGCCGACTTTTTGTTCCTTTTCCGGAGCGCGGGTTGCCGACTTGCCGTCGGCGAGCCGACGCTGGCAGGCAGCAGGGCCGCGTGAACATTTATGGAACCCTCTCTTCTTTTTGAGGTTCTGAGTTTTTCCCCCGGCGTTGTCGGTTTGCCAGAGTGAGACCTGCGATGCGGTTACCGGTGGCTTTCGGATTTCCAGTCCGAGGAAACGTTTCTGCAGGCTTTACCAGAGGATTATCAGCATGGCGTATCCGCGCGTCATGGGTGGATACTGCAGTGTGGATAGTGTGACAGTGGATCGTATGGAGATTCTGAAACTCACTATAGGCTAACAAACCCACGGACAAATTTTAGGTTCCGTCTAAAAAAGGGTTGAATTCTAGGTTCGGTATAGAATTGTTCTGTTTTCCTCAAAGGATGCACCTCCAATAATAACATAGTTTATTAGTGTGTTGGACTAGTTTTTTTTTCAAGTAAATATATGCCCAAAAATACTTTGATATTTCTCGCGGATCGCAACATCAAGGACACAACGGAAAGGAACACACGAGCAATTCGAAGAAGCGAAACAGATCCGTGTCCTTAGTAACGACCACGCGGAACATAGTCTTCAAGGAAGTTCTTAGCACTTGAACTCACTAGACCAAATTTGAGCAGGTTACTTGATGATCATTATGTACCTCACATTAGTGGTGTCTTTCAAAATGTAATGCTTACAAGGAAAATTAATTTTTAATACTTATGTCCATTCTATGTTGACACGTGAGACATTGTGTAATGAGAGAAAGAACCTAAGGGGCCGTTGTAACGCACATGTATTCAACCAGTAATATCATAGTTTTGTTAGTTTGTGTTGTACTAGTTTTTTTTTACCATGGGAAATATTCCTAAATACTTTGATATTTCTCTCTTTTTATTCTTATACTAACATATTCACGTATATTAACAATGATGAGAGTTGTATCTAGAAAAACGTGGTTTCTAGGAATTTTGTGAAAATTGAGTTCAAATATGTACCTAGAGAGGGAAACTTTGTTGCTCATGAACTAGCTAGATTAGTAAGGGGACCTGATCATGGTGTGTGGGTTGATAACCCCCTGTGTCTATTATACCTATGATTCTTGATGATGTAACCTTGATGTCCAATGAATAAAGAGGTATAATTCTGTAAAATAACTGTTCTCGATGACTCAGGTGGCTCCTTCATGTGCTAGGTCAATCACCCAAAAAATTGTAAATATTTAATAACACCGCGGGTACACAAACTTGTTGTGGAGATGTAAATTCATACACAAAGTAGCAAAACATGATACCACGGTTCTAAAAGTCATGTTCCGGATTGGTTAAGGTCCATTAGCGTTGTGGAGCCGACAAGTAGAAAGCAAGATTGGTTAGTGGCACATGTCGGCGTTTGTTACTTTTACAGTCACCTGAAAGTGCATGTGTTGCCCCATGCGTGGTTTTGGTAATTGATGACAATCCTTAAGACTAATGTTGGCATTGAGATATCTTTATAGATCTTGTCCATGAAGAAGATTGGAGTTCATGTGTTGGACTCTAGAAGATTACATGATGACCAAGGTTCCATCCAAGGGTTTATATGAAGAATGGTCATATGAAGAGTTGAGCTTATTGCAAGCATGTCTTGGAAAAGAAGAATGAGTGAACTTCATGTTTATCTCCAAGCCATCATCTATATCAAGAGAAGAAGATAAAGTGCAAGTGGATTCATGAAGACGGAGCTTAGCAAGGCTCTCCTATAATGGTGTATGGGGGAGTATTTGAAAGAGTCTTCATCAAGTATGTGCTAGCAAGCACAATCAAGAAAGGTGTTCCAACTTGAGGGAGTCAAGATCGTCATCATCTAGCTCAAGTGGAATACGCAAGGCAAAGGATCTTGATAGGGTTTCTATTTTACCGGTCTCTTGGTGTTAGTAGGAGACCGGGTTATAGGATAGACGGCGTACTATCAAGAGGGGCTCTCAAGTGAGTAACTTGATCGCATCTTTGTGGAGAGCTCAAACCTTTGCATACTTGGCATGTCATCTTTCTTGGTTCTTATTTGGTTCTTCTCCTTGTTGGGCTTTGGTGCTTGTTGTGATCCTCATGACAAGCCCAAGTTCTTCGAAAATGGATTTTGGATGGAAAACTTGTTGCGCTCTCGGTGTTGGAAATATTACCCGTCCTGCTCGAGATAAGGTCCACACCTCCCATGTGTGATATCTCCTCCTCGGTGTCGCTACCTTTCCAACCTCGTTGGTTTCATCTCGTTTGGAGCTTCCTTGCAAAAGTTATTGCATATCAGGATTTACCGGTTGTTCTTATTTAGAGAAGGTTTACCTTTCTACATTTGGTTTTATCCTCACATGATGGACTATGATGTTGCTCTGCATAATCTTGAAGGGCTCTTCGTTGCGATTCCAACGAGCCAAGAATATCGAAAACGGAGTCCGGATGATCAAGATATGTTCGTTTTCGTATTGGGCGTTTTTGCAGTTTTTGTCGGCCGGCCCCCATCCGGTCCATGCCGGCCTGAGTGCCGGACGTCTCGGCCACCCGGCCGGTTCCTCAGCTGGTCAAGGCCGGCCTCAAGGCCGGTTTGGCTCGAGCGCGTGGCTGGCTTCCCAGGCAGCCAGGCCGGACCTCCAGCCGGTCTATGCCGGCCCAGAATCACGTGAATACTTGAGGCTATCAAGAATATCTATCTATTTAAGTTTGGCCTTTAAATCTTATCTTTTGCCATATGCTTATTTGTTGTGAAGTTGGTCTTCAATATCATTCCTATATACCACCGAGAATTATCTCCATATACTCCTTGTCCATGACAAGTGATACTCGTAATTGTGGTAGAATTTGTAGACCATCTTCCTTTTTGTCTCTTGCTCTGAATTGCCTTATTTCTATTGCAAACGATTTGGTTTGATCTAAATCCTTTTGTCTTCCTTGCATCTTTTGGATCCTTGTTGCTCTACTCAAAAGTTGCTTTATTCTTTCTTGAGTTAGGAAAAGCAATGATCCCATTCTTGGAGAAGCTATCCTACATTGAGTAGAACATCATTCTTTAAATTGGTTTTGTACCCTATTGCTTTCCTTGAACTTTACTAGTGTTTGAATAATATGTATGGAAAGTGATGATCTCATTTATGTGCATTTTGTATTCAAATGCAAGATCATAAATAATGCACATATCTTGGGGGAGCAATCCTATATGTTTTTGAACATTAGTTGTCTTTAATTGGCATTTGATCCCGATGACGTGTCTCTTTGGAAGACAAACATTTCTCGTTTTGGTACTTTGTGCCATCGTGAAAAGTGTAGAGGGTTTGATTTATTCCTTGATGGTATTTTCTTCATTTGGTATCTTACCTTCATTTGGGCTTTTCAAAGTGGTATCTTTCATCATGTGTTGATTTGGGTTTTTGATATAATTTGGACAATTCTCTTTCTTGTCACACTTGTGTGTGCTTTCTTGGTTTAATTGGTGTTTTGTCCAATCTGTCTCTCGTTTGGTTCTTGAAAGTCTTGTGCATGCATATTTACTATATGTATATCTTATGGCATGCTTACTTTCGTTGATCCAATATATAGGATAAACTCCAACAAATCCTAAATGGCTAAGATGTGCATGAAATTCAATTTCATATCAATATGCACATATTTATGTAGAGTTTGTCCTATGTATTGTAGTTGCTCTAACTACTTTGGACCCAATGAGTTTGGGTACCATGTTGTACTTGAATTTGTTTTAGGTACATCGGAGGTGCATTGGGAGCTTGTCTCATTTACAAGGAAGGTGCTATCACCATGTGCTTATTGGAGCCAAGCTCGGATGATCGTGAACTCTTATCTTCTACATCACCAATGCTATCTCGGTAACAAGTATCTACCTCATGCATACTCTCTAGCTTTCAACCTTGTGTAGGTTGTATCTTGGCATGAATTGCGTTTGTTGCAATTCATTTGGTTCTTGCAAAATAACTTTATTGCAAATGTGGGCAAGCCGGGATGATTACATATCATGGGGAATATATATATCATTTTAATGATTCACCAATCCCAAATATGTTAATCTAGCACTTTCTACTCTTTGTCTCACATATGCAATATTGATATTTTTTCAAAATCATTTGCCTTTTGGGTTACTTGTTATCTTTCTCGGAGCATCCCATTTATCACCTTATCCCTTGTGGATATGTTTGATGCTATGATGAGATTGAGTTGGAAGTTCATCTATCCCTTTAAGATAAATTTGAGCTTTGTGCTATGCTTTTAAGCAAAGATCTTATTGGTATACATATGACTTCCACTTGGAATTATGCTCTTCACCGTAGTATCTATTTTATGGGTGCATGTTTCTTTGTGGACCTATATCTTCATGATTGATGTCTACTTAGAAAATTATACACATGAGAGTAGCTACATATTTATTTGGTATTCCATTTCTTTAGTAACCACCTTTATTGCTTTTGGTTCTTTGGTGGTTTCTAAAAGGCACAAGCTTTGATTTTCATTTCGTATACTTTTGCATCTTAATAAGCTTGTGGACCTAGGTGCTACATCTTCTTTGAGTTGTGTTTATTGGAAAGACATGACATGCACTATGTGCCTCTTATGTTGAAAGACTATGATAATGCTATTGCTTATCCTTGCATTAGTCTCCTAAAAATGTCTCTCCATGTCACAACCATCTCCTTTCGGATTGAACAATTCTTTATTTGTCGCTTCTTTCTCTTGTTGCTCAACATTGACTTGTTGCAAGTTGTTTTGCCTATTTTCTATCTTTAAACCTTCTTACACTTGTTTGTGTTTCAAAATGATCTAAGAGGGAGTGTGAAAGTGCATGGTTGCCCCCATGTGTGGTTTTGGTAATTAATGACACTCCTTATGGACTAATGTTTACATTGAGATATTCTTATAGATCTTGTCCATTGGAGTTCATGTGTTGGACTCTTGAAGATGGCATGATGACCAATGCTCTATTTAAGGGTTTATATGAAGAATGGTCATGTGTAGAAGATGAAGTGCAAAGGAGACATGAAGACGGAGCTTAGCGAGGCTTTCCCATAATGGAGTATGGGGGAGCATTTGGAGAAGTCTTCATCAAGCATGTGCTATCAAGCACAATCAAGAAAGGTGTTCCAACTTGAGAGAGTCAAGATCGTCATCATCGAGCTCAAGTGGAATGCGCAAGGCAAAGGTATGATCTTGATAGGTTTTCTATTGTACCGGTCTCATGTTGTTAGTGGGAGACCGGGTTTTAGGATAGACGGCGTACTATCAAGAGGGGCTCTCAAGTGAGTAACTTGATCGCATCTTTGTGGAGAGCTCAAACCTTTGCATACTTGGCATATCATCTTTCTTGGTTCTTATTTGGCTTTTCTCCTTGTTGGGTTTTGGTGCTTGTCGTGATCTTCATGACAAGCCCAAGTTCTTCGAAAACGGATTTCTTATGGAAAACTTGTTGCGTTTTCGTGTTGGAAATATTACCGGTCCACCTTCGAGTTAGGGTCCACACCTTCCCATGTGTGGTATCCCCTCTATATTTGTGACCCTTAATATTTCCACTTTCTGTGTGATAACACTCGTCGTTACCTTTCCAATGCAATTGGATTCACCTGATTTGGAGTTCATACGAGAAAGTTATTGCATTTCAGGTTCTGCAGTTTCACTGCTTTAGGCCGGAGTCTCCGGTCTTCTGGACCGGAGTCTCCGGTCCTTGGTTTTCCTCGGAGAGTGTTTTTCTTGTTCAGCCCCTGGTGGGGGCCGGAGTATCCGGCCATTGGGCCGGAGTCTCCGCCCCTGGTCCGGAGTATCCGGCCTCTGTGGCCGGAATGTTTTGCCCGAGCTGCCTCGTCTGTTTGTTGCTCACCCCCTGGTGGGGGCCGGAGTTTCCGCCCCCAGGGGGCCGGAGTTTCCGCCCTGGACCGGAGTTTCCGGTCACTAGGGCCGGAGACTCCGGTGTGGAAATGGCTGCAACGGCTCTTTTTCTGGGAGGGGTATAAATACCCCTCCACCTTCCTCCAGCCAGTTAGCTGAGCCCAGCAACCTTTGCTTTCTCTCTCCTCCATTGTTGCAAGCTCATTTCCTTGATATCTCCCAATCCCTCCACCCAAACTCTTTGATCTTTGGAGGATTGAAGGAGAAGACCTAGATCTACATTTCCACCAATCAATATCTCCTCTAAGTGAGGGGAACATAGTGGATCTAGTTCTTGGAGTTCTTGAGTGGTTCTCCTCTTTGTTCTTCCTCTCTTATTCCCCCATAAGCATTTGTTGCTTTGTTGGAATTTGAGAGTGAGGACTTGAGCACTTGTGCTCTTGCCTTTTGCATTTGGTGCATCGGTGTGCTCTCCACGAGGATTCGTGGAAGTTGAAAGCTTGTGAACTTGTTACTCTTGGGTCTTGGCCCTAGACGCCTTTGTGGTGGTTGGACCCTTGTGTGGTCACTTGAAGCCGTTCGGGAGCCCCCAATCCATTGTGGGTTGTGCCTCGGATTGTTGTTGAAAGCCGTTCGGGAGCCCCCAATCCCATTGTGGGTTGTGCCCGGATTGTTGTTGAAAGGCTCCGGATTCCGCCTCGAAGGAATACCGATAGTGGAAGGTGAACCAAACCTTTGTGGTGCGGTTCATCGGAGAAGAGGGTGAAACCTTTGTGGTTGTTGAACCGTTGTGTCGGTTCACACCTCTCCAACGAGACGTACTCCCTTTCAAGGAGGAACTCGGGAATACATCCTCGTCTCCGCGTGCTTCGGTTATTTCTATACCCGAGCTTTTACTTATGCACTTTACATTGTGATAGCCTTCGTGCTTGAAGTATTCTATATTGCTATCACCTTGTTGCTTGTCTTGCTTAGCATAAGTTGTTGGTGCACATAGGTGAGCCTAGTTTATTTAGGTTGTTGGCTTGTTAATTTAAACACCTAGTTTTATTCCGCAATTAGCAAGCCTAAACCGGAAAAGTTTTAATCGCCTATTCACCCCCCCCTCTAGGCGACATCTTGTCCTTTCAATTGGTATCAGAGCCTGGGCTCTCTTTTTGGGCTTTACCGCCTAGAGAGTAAAAGATGTCGTTTAGAGAATTAGTGCACGATCCCACTTTCATATTCGATGGCACAAATTATGATGTTTGGAAAATTCGCATGCTTAATCTTTTTAGGGCCATGGGTCCAAATTATATTAAGAGGATTGTAGATGTGGGTTTTTCTCCTCCAAAGGATTCTCAAGAATTATCTTTAGAGGATGAGGAAAACTCTCATCTCGAGACTCTAGTTTCTAATGGTCTTATATGTGTTTTGAGCGATGTAGTTCTTGCGTCAATCATGCCTTTTCGGAATGCTCATGAGCTTTGGACCAAGCTTCAAGATATATATGAAGTGTCCAAATTATTGAGGATGATTGTTCTCCTCCACCTCCGGCCGTGATGAGTTCACAACTCTTCCACTTCACCAACATGTGATTTGTCACAAGGTAATGATATGGTGAGTGGTGATAGAAATTGCTTTGTGATGGTGAATATTCTATTGACTATACTTCATCTCTATCATTGCAATGTTCTATCTTTGGACTTAAACTCTTCTAGCACTCCAAATGTCATACATGCTAGAGTTGATAGTCCTTGCATATCATGTAATAGTTGTTTAACTAAATCTCATGATGATATGCTTCATTGTCTTGTTGCCATGAAAACAATACTTCCATATCCTCTATTTCTTGTGTGACTAACAATGTAGAGGAATCCCAACATTTGTTGGAACAAGACATGGATCTCAATGGTGCTTCAAGTAATTCTTCATCTCTTTCACTATCATTTTGCCTTATGGCTAAGGATTCCGAGGTGTCTCCCACCTCAAATCCAAATTGTGATGATGTGGATGAGGATTCTCATGAAGAATTTGATTTTGAATCCTTAACCAAGATGGGTGAGATGGTCTTGGTGCTCTCCCCAAAGGTAGTAAGCTATCCCTCCTCTATGTGAAATCATTGCTTATGTTATTAAGAGTAGGGAATCATTGAGGATTTGGAAAGTCAATTTGATGAGAAATGTCAAATTGAGAGAGATGACCATAATAGCTTCCTTGAAAGCTTCTCTTGAGAAGAAGAAGAGCTTAGTTCTCTTGAGAGAACTTGAATCTCTTGATGAGTCAATGATCTTATTATTGCTAAAATCATTAAGGAAAGAGATCATGCCTTGCTAAATATAAAGTGCTTAAAAAGGAAAAAGTTGAATTTGGTGTTGGCAATGCTAGACTAAGTGAGGACATAGAGAGACTTGACAAAGCTCACAAGGCTTTAGAAAGTGAACACTCTCTCCTTATCAAGTCTCATGATCAACTCCAAACTCAACTATCTAAGAATGATAGCTTGTCAAATTGTCTTCTTCATTTTAATGATGCTTGTGCTACTAACTCCACTTCTTGTGAAGCATCTATTTTGAAGGAGAATGTTGAGCTAAGGGCTCAACTTGAGTTGCTAACTAGCAAGTATGGGAAATTGGAAGAAAGTCATGAAAAGCTTTCTAGCTCTAATGATGATCTTCTAGCATCCCATGCTAGGCTAAAGTTAGCTCATGAGGCTATTCTACAAAGGTAACATCTTGTGAGCCTCATGTGGACAATGGCACAACTTCTACTAGAAATGCTTATTGTCATGTGCTAGTCCTAGTGATTCATCCTCTCATGCCATTGCTAAATCTTGTGATGAATTACTTTCATTGCCTTGTTGCTCTAACAATGAAGCCTCTACTTCCTCTAGTGTGTGTTGATACTAACCATGTAGAGGAATTAAATGAGCTCAAGGCCCAAGTCACTTCTTTGAAGAAAGACTTGGAAAAGCGTCATGTTGGGATTCTACACTTGACAATATGTTGAGTGTTCAAAGACGCCCCAATGACAAGAGTGGACTTGGATTCAACTCCAATACAAGACAAGTCCAAGCTATCAAGAAGAAAAGGGCCAAGAACAAGTTAAAGATTCGGCCAAGATTGTTTGCTTCAAGTGCAAAGTTGAAGGGCACCATGTTAGATCTTGCCCTTTGAAGAAGAAGCTCTTAGTGAGAAGCAACAAGGAAGAAGCCTCAAGTTCAAAATCAAGCTACCCCTCCTCAAGTCAAGACTCCAACTAAGAAGAGAGGAGGAAGTAGATGTTGCTACCTATGCCGTGAGAAGGGTCACCTTGCTTCTTCATGCACAAATGGTACCTTATCCAACCCCATTATTATTGATGATGTTATTCTCTTGGAAGGATAAGGTTGGCAATGTGTTTGCCAAATATGTTGGTACTCAAAGTGGTGTCAAGAAAAGAACCATTTGGGTTGCCAAACCTATTGTGACTAACCTCTTAGGACCCAACTTGGTTGGGGACCAACAAGCTAAAACTTGATCAATAGGTGTTGTTGGAGGGCATTGGAGACTTGGCTACATCATGAAGAATTAAGGGATCTTCATCAATTATATTTCTCAAGTCAAGTCATTTGGATTATATTGTTCTATCTCATATCCAATGTTCCTCCTTGCGGTAACTTTTATTTAAATCATATATACATTGAAAGTTGCTTGCACCCTTGCATGTGTTAGGTTTTGTACCTTGCTAGTGTTTGTATGTGTTGTGCTCTCTACTTACTTATCTTGAGAAATCAAGTATGTGTATGTTGGTTTGCACACCATTTACTTGTGTTGAGCCTTATTGCTTTTATTTGATATATTATCTTGTTGGCTCTCTTTTGAGAGATTAATGGACTATCCATTTTGGGGAGTGATATGCTTCGTGCACTTCACAATCCTAAAATTGTGTATACATGAGGAATACCACTTAGTGTTGATATATCAATATTATCTATTCTCTATGTGGTATGTCATGCTCATGAGAAATTCAAATTCTATAATGTCCATTAATTTCTCGAGTTGGTTTTGTTTGCCTCTTGTTTTAAAAAAATGGATTATCACATTATGGGGGAGTAATAAGCTATGTGCATATTACAAGCCTAGAAAATGTGAACATGTGAGGTATTGCCACCTAGAATTGATATTCTTCATTATCTTATTCCTTGTGGCATGTTTCTCAAACAAGTTCCTTTTGCTTAAATGCTTTTTGCCTCTCACCGTTGGATCTTGTTTGTGATGGAATTTCTTGATATGGCTTTCCCTAAATATGTTCTCATATATCTCTTTGGGAAACCAATTGCTTCAAGCTACTCCTTGGAGTTGCTTTGCATTATTGCGTGATTTTTGAAGCTATCAAGAATTTCTATCTATCTAAGCATGGCTTTTAATTCCTATCCTTTGCCATATGCTTATGTTTTGTGAATATGATCTTGAATATATCTTTGCAATCCACCACCGAGAAATATCTCCATACATTACTTGTCTTGACAAGTGATAATCATATTTGTGGTAAATATATTGATCATATTCACTTTGGCTCTTGCTTTGAAATTGCCTTATTTGATTGCCAAGGATTTGTTTTGATCTAACTCTCATTTGTCTTCCTGTATCTTTTGGATCCTTTATTGCTCTACTTAAAATTTGTTTTGTGCTTTCTTGAGTTGGGAAAAGCAATGAACCAATTCTTGTGCATTGACATTCAAAAGTCATACTTCTTGATAATGCACTATTCTTTGGGAAGCTATCCTACTTTGAGTAAAACACCGTTCTTTAAATTGGTATTGCAATTTCTTGCCTTTCTTGAACATGACTAGTGTTTGAATATATATATATATATGGAGAGTGATGATCTCATTTGTGTGCATTTTGTATTCAAATGCAAAATCTTAAATAATGCACACATCTTGGGGGAGCAATCCTATAGGCTTTTTGAACATTAGTTGTCTTCATTTGATATTTGATCCCGATGACGTGTCTCCTTGGAAGACAAACATTTTTCGTCTTGGTACTTTGTGCCATCATGAAAAGTGTAGAGGGTTTGGTTTATTCCTTGATGATTTTTCTATTTCATCATTTGGTATCTTGATTTCATTGGTATCTTTTCAAAGTGGTATCTTCACTCATGTGTTGATTTGGTATTTGATATAATTTGGACACTTTGTTTTCTTGTCACACTTGTGTGTGCTTTGTTGGTTTACTTGGTGTTTTGTCTAAATTATATCTTTTTGGTTCTTGAAAGTCATGTGCATGCATATTTATTATATGTATATCTTATGGCATGCTTACTTTCGTTGATCCAATATATAGGATAAACTCCATCAAATCCTAAATGACTAAGATGTGCATGAAATTCAATTTCATATCTATATGCACATAGTTTGTGGAGTTTGTCCTATGTATTGTAGTTGCTCTAACTACTTTGGACCCAATGAGTTTGGGCACCATTTTGTACTTGAATTTGTTTTAGGTACATTTGGAGATGCATTGGAAGCTTGTCTCATCTACAAGGAAGGTGTTGTCACCATGTGCTTATTGGAGCCAAGCTTGGATGATCGTGAATCTTATCTTCTACATCACCAATGCTATCTCGGTAACAAGTATCTACCTCATGCATACTTTTCTAGCTCTCAACCTTTGTAGGTTGTTTCATGGCATGAATCTCTTTGGTTGCAATTCTTTTGATTCTTGCAAAACGTCTTTATTGCAAATGTGAGTAAGCCGGGATGATTACATATAAGGGGATTATATTCATTTCATGATTCATCGATCCCATTTATGTCAATCTAGCACTTTCTACTTAAAGTCTCTCATGTGCAACTTGATGAATTTTCAAAATCATTTGCCTTTCGTGATACTTGTTATCTTACTCGGAGCATCCCGTTTATCACCTTTATCCTTTATAGTTTTTGATGCTATGAGTATATGTTGGAAGTTCATCTATATCCTTTAAGATAAAATTGAGCTTTGTGCTATGCTTTTAAGCAAATCTTATTGGTGTATTTATGACTTCCTCTTGGATATCATGATCTTTACCTTTGTACCTATCTTGTGTGTACATGTTTATTTGTGGACTTATATCTTCGTGATTGGTGTCTACTTAGAAACTTATACACATAAGAATAGTTACATCTTTATTTGGTATTCCAATTCTTTAGTGACCACCTCTTATTGCTTTTGTTTCTTTGGTGGTTTCTAATTAAAGGCACAAGCTTTGTTGTTTATGTGTTATGTTTTTGAATCTTAATAAGCTTGTGGAGCTATTTGCTATATCTCCGTTGGTGTGTGAGTATGGGAAAGACATGATATGCACTATGTGCAACACTTTTGAAAGACTATGTTGATGCTTTTGTTCATCCTTGTATTAGTCTCCTAAAATGTCTTTATGTCTCACACCATCCTTTTATTTGCCGCTCCTTGCTCATGTTGCAAAACGATTGTTTTTGTTGCAAGTTGTTTTGCCTCACTTCTCATCTATATTCTCTTGCATGTGCTTGTGTTCGAATTTATCTAGGAGGGAGTGAGGATTCCATGTTGTGCACACTATATTGAAATGCAAATCCTATTTGTGCACGTACCTTGGGGAGTTCCCTCTTGATATTTAGAACATTGTTTGGATCTTTTTGATTGCTTGCTTCTTTTGTTGAAGTATCTTTCTATTTGATTTCATTTGCAATCTTTGGATCCTCAATATAGTTTGATCTCCTTCCCAACTATTCGTTATTGGATATGTGCATTTGATTTCACTCATATTATGAGAAATGCACACATTATGGGGGAGTCTTACTATATTGGCCTTCTAAATTTTTCCTCCCATTTCGGCAATCGATGCCAATGGGGGAGAAGTTTAGAGGGTTTAAGGGAATTTGGTTTATGCTTTAGTTTCGTTCTTAAGCATTTGCCTTTCTTGCTCTTTGTGTTGCATGGTTGCTTAATTCATTATATAAACCCTCGTAAAAGGGATTGTCATCAATTACCAAAATGGGGGAGATTGAAAGTGCATGGTTGCCCCCATGTGTGGTTTTGGTAATTAATGACACTCCTTATGGACTAATGTTTACATTGAGATATTCTTATAGATCTTGTCCATTGGAGTTCATGTGTTGGACTCTTGAAGATGGCATGATGACCAATGCTCTATTTAAGGGTTTATATGAAGAATGGTCATGTGTAGAAGATGAAGTGCAAAGGAGACATGAAGACGGAGCTTAGCGAGGCTTTCCCATAATGGAGTATGGGGGAGCATTTGGAGAAGTCTTCATCAAGCATGTGCTAGCAAGCACAATCAAGAAAGGTGTTCCAACTTGAGAGAGTCAAGATCGTCATCATCGAGCTCAAGTGGAATGCGCAAGGCAAAGGTATGATCTTGATAGGTTTTCTATTGTACCGGTCTCATGTTGTTAGTGGGAGACCGGGTTTTAGGATAGACGGCGTACTATCAAGAGGGGCTCTCAAGTGAGTAACTTGATCGCATCTTTGTGGAGAGCTCAAACCTTTGCATACTTGGCATATCATCTTTCTTGGTTCTTATTTGGCTTTTCTCCTTGTTGGGTTTTGGTGCTTGTCGTGATCTTCATGACAAGCCCAAGTTCTTCGAAAACGGATTTCTTATGGAAAACTTGTTGCGTTTTCGTGTTGGAAATATTACCGGTCCACCTTCGAGTTAGGGTCCACACCTTCCCATGTGTGGTATCCCCTCTATATTTGTGACCCTTAATATTTCCACTTTCTGTGTGATAACACTCGTCGTTACCTTTCCAATGCAATTGGATTCACCTGATTTGGAGTTCATACGAGAAAGTTATTGCATTTCAGGTTCTGCAGTTTCACTGCTTTTAGGCCGGAGTCTCCGGTCTTCTGGACCGGAGTCTCCGGTCCTTGGTTTTCCTCGGAGAGTGTTTTTCTTGTTCAGCCCCTGGTGGGGGCCGGAGTATCCGGCCATTGGGCCGGAGTCTCCGCCCCTGGTCCGGAGTATCCGGCCTCTGTGGCCGGAATGTTTTGCCCGAGCTGCCTCGTCTGTTTGTTGCTCACCCCCTGGTGGGGGCCGGAGTTTCCGCCCCCAGGGGGCCGGAGTTTCCGCCCTGGACCGGAGTTTCCGGTCACTAGGGCCGGAGACTCCGGTGTGGAAATGGCTGCAACGGCTCTTTTTCTGGGAGGGGTATAAATACCCCTCCACCTTCCTCCAGCCAGTTAGCTGAGCCCAGCAACCTTTGCTTTCTCTCTCCTCCATTGTTGCAAGCTCATTTCCTTGGTATCTCCCAATCCCTCCACCCAAACTCTTTGATCTTTGGAGGATTGAAGGAGATGACCTAGATCTACATTTCCACCAATCAATATCTCCTCTAAGTGAGGGGAACATAGTGGATCTAGTTCTTGGAGTTCTTGAGTGGTTCTCCTCTTTGTTCTTCCTCTCTTATTCCCCCATAAGCATTTGTTGCTTTGTTGGAATTTGAGAGTGAAGGACTTGAGCACTTGTGCTCTTGCCTTTTGCATTTGGTGCATCGGTGTGCTCTCCACGAGGATTCGTGGAAGTTGAAAGCGTGTGGACTTGTTACTCTTGGGTCCTTGGACCCTAGACGCCTTTGTGGTGGTTGGACCCTTGTGTGGTCACTTGAAGCCGTTCGGGAGCCCCCAATCCCTTTGTGGGTTGTGCCTCGGATTGTTGTTGAAAGCCGTTCGGGAGCCCCCAACCCATTGTGGGTTGTGCCCCGGATTGTTGTTGAAAGGCTCCGGATTCCGCCTCGAAGGAATACCGATAGTGGAAGGTGAACCAAACCTTTGTGGTGCGGTTCATCGAGAAGAGGGTGAAACCTTTGTGGTTGTTGAACCGTTGTGTCGGTTCACACCTCTCCAACGAGACGTACTCCCTTTCAAGGAGGAACTCGGGAATACATCCTCGTCTCCGCGTGCTTCGGTTATTTCTATACCCGAGCCTTTTACTTATGCACTTTACATTGTGATAGCCTTCGTGCTTGAAGTATTCTATATTGCTATCACCTTGTTGCTTGTCTTGCTTAGCATAAGTTGTTGGTGCACTTAGGTGAGCCTAGTATATTTAGGTTGTTGGCTTGTTAATTTAAACACATAGTTTTATTCCGCAATTAGCAAGCCTTTAACCGGAAAAGTTTTAATCGCCTATTCACCCCCCCCCCTCTAGGCGACATCCTTGTCCTTTCAGAGTGAGGATTCCATGTTGTGCACTCCATATTGCTTTGCAAATCCTTATTGTGCACGTACCTTGGGGAGTTTCCTCTTGATTTTTAGAACACTTGGTTGATCTTATCATAATATCTTCTTATGTTCTATTGGTTTTTCGGATCCTTTGATTGGTTACTTCTTTTGTCGAAGTATCTTTCAATTTGATTTTCTTTTGCAATCTTTGGATCCTCAATATAGTTTGATCTCCTTTCCAACTATCCGTCATTGGATATGTGCATTTGATTTCACTCATATTATGAGAAATGCACACATTATGGGGGAGCTCTTACTATATTGGCCATCTAAATTTTCCTCCCATTTCGGCAATCGATGCCAATGGGGGAGAAGTTTAGAGGGTTTAAGCGAATTTGGTTTTATGCTTGAGTTGTGTTCTTAAGCATTTACCTTTCTTGCTCTTGCATCCTTGCTCTTTGTGTTGCATGGTTGCTTAATTCATTATATAAACCCTCGTAAAAGGGATTGTCATCAATTACCAAAATGGGGGAGATTGAAAGTGCATGTGTTGCCCCATGTGTGGTTTTGGTAATTGATGACAATCCTTATGGACTAATGTTGGCATTGAGATATCTTTATAGATCTTGTCCATGAAGAAGATTGGAGTTCATGTGTTGGACTCTAGAAGATTACATGATGACCAAGGTTCCATCCAAGGGTTTATATGAAGAATGGTCATGTGAAGAGTTGAGCTTATTGCAAGCATGGCTTGGAAAAGAAGAATGAGTGAACTTCATGTTTATCTCCAAGCCATCATCTATATCAAGAGAAGAATATAAAGTGCAAGTGGATTCATGAAGACGGAGCTTAGCAAGGCTCTCCTATAATGGTGTATGGGGGAGTATTTGAAAGAGTCTTCATCAAGTATGTGCTAGCAAGCACAATCAAGAAAGGTGTTCCAACTTGAGGGAGTCAAGATCGTCATCATCTAGCTCAAGTGGAATACGCAAGGCAAAGGATCTTGATAGGGTTTCTATTTTACCGGTCTCTTGGTGTTAGTAGGAGACCGGATTATAGGATAGACGGCGTACTATCAAGAGGGGCTCTCAAGTGAGTAACTTGATCACATCTTTGTGGTGAGCTCAAACCTTTTCATACTTGGCATATCATCTTTCTTGGTTCTTATTTAGTTCTTCTCCTTGTTGGGTTTTGGTGCTTGTTGTGATCCTCATGACAAGCCCAAGTTCTTCGAAAATGGATTTTGGATGGAAAACTTGTTGCGCTCTCGGTGTTGGAAATATTACCGGTCCTCCTCGAGATAATGTCCACACCTTCCATGTGTGATATCTCCTCCTAGGTGTCGCTACCTTTCCAACCTCGTTGGTTTCATCTCGTTTGGAGCTTCCTTGCAAAAGTTATTGCATATCAGGATTTACCGGTTGTTCTTATTTAGAGAAGGTTTACCTTTCTACATTTGGTTTTATCCTCACATGATGGACTATGATGTTGCTCTGCATAATCTTGAAGGACTCTTCGTTGCGATTCCAACGAGCCCAAGAACATCGAAAACGGAGTTCGGATGATCAAGATATGTTCGTTTTCGTATTGGGCTTTTTTGCAGTTTTTTTCGGCCGGCCCCCCATCCAGTCCATGCCAGCCTGAGTACCGGACGTCTCGGCCACCCGGCCGGTTCCCTAGCCGGTCAAGGCCGGCCTCAAGGCCGGTTTGGCTCGACCGCGTGGCTGGCTTCCCAGGCAGCTAGGCCGGACCTCCAGCCGGTCTATGCCGGACCAGAGGCCGGTTCCCTCGGGTGGCAGGCCGGCCCTCCAGCCGGTCTATGCCGACCCAAAGGCCGGTTCCCTCGTGTGGCAGGCCGGCCCTCCAGCCGGTTTATGCTGGCCCCAAGACTGGATCCTCCCTGCACTGCACAACGGTCATTTTTTAGGGGAACCTATTTAAGGGGCTTTCTTCCCCAACGGTTCCCTAACCCTTTGAGCTCGTTTTTCCCCTCATTCTCCTCCATTGTTGACGTTTGGAAAAGCTTGCCTTCCTCTCAATCCCTCCCATGATTCTTGCATATCTTTGAGGGAAAGTGAGAGGAGATCTAGATCAACATTTCCACCAATCCATTCCTCCTCTAAGTGAAGGGAACCTAGTTGATCTTGATCTTGGAGTTCTTAGTGTTTCTCCTTCATTGTTCTTCCTCTCTTATTCCCCATAAGCATTTGTTGCTTAGTTGGAATTTGAGAGTGAAGGATTTGAGCACTTGTGCTCTTGCCTTTTGCATTTGGTGCATCGGTGTGCTCTCCACGAGGATTCGTGGAAGTTGAAAGCTTGTGAACTTGTTACTCTTGCGTCTTTGGACCCTAGACGCCCGTGTGGTGGTTGAGACCCTTGTGTGGTCACTTGTAGCTGTTCGGAAGCCCCCAATCCCGTTGTGGGTTGTGCCCCGGATCGTTGTTGAAAGGCTCCGGATTTCCGCCTCGAAGAATCAAACCTTTGTGGTGCGGTTCATCGGAGAAGAAGGTGAAACCTTTGTGGTTGTTGAACCATTGTGTTGGTTCACACCTCTCCAACGAGACGTACTCCCTTAACAAGGAGGAACTCGGGAATACATCCTCGTCTCCGCGTGCCTCGGTTATTTCTATACCCGAGCTTTTTACTTATGCACTTTACATTGTGATAGCCTTCGTGCTTGAAGTATTCTATGTTGCTATCACCTTGTTGCTTATCTTGCTTAGCATAAGTTGTTGGTGCACATAGGTGAGCCTAGTTTGTTTAGGTAGTTGGCTTGTTTATTTAAACACATAGTTTTATTCCGTAATTATCAAGACTAAACGGAAAAGTTTTAAATCGCCTATTCACCCCCGCTCTAGGCGACATCCTTGTCCTTTCAGCACCCCCTAAGGTCTTTGTAATTGACAGATAGCGAATGACATTTTAATAGATTAAAATTACCAAATCGATAGCCAATCCCTAACCCCATGTCCCCGACGGCGATGATTAGGTGTGTCTGACCATGTCGTCAATGCGGGGTAGAACATGCTCGGAAGGAGAGGTACGGTCTCTCATGGCGGCGACATCAACTACAAAAGCCGCGACGACGGCGAGATCTGGGTGAAGGAGACGATAGTGTTCTTCTGAAACACGAAGGAAACAACGAAGGTGTCCTTCTAAATTTGAGCTGCCTTTGTCATGGAGCCGAATTGGCCGTGTGCTTATTTGACTCTCTTCTAAGATTTTGCTCTTCTCTTTTTTTTTCAAAATTTAGTACACTTGTTAGTACAAGAAAGATCCCAATGTGAAGAAGCAGTGGAATGTTTCCAAAGAGAGGGAACACGAAAGGATGAACATGGTGAATGAAATTCATGAACTAGAATGTGTAATCAAGAAACTGAATAATGAGAAAAAACTTTTGCAGATAGCACATAGAGAAGAAATTAGAGGGGGAGCTAAGAAGGAGCGGGTTTTTTTTAATTTTTGTTCTGTGTCATGCATTTGGGTATGATATATTTGTAATGTTAATTAGAGGGTTTGTTTGAATGTGTTTCAAAGTGTGTTTGAACATAATGTGTTTGAATGAATGGAATTGTGCAATGTATTGCCAGTTCGAGCAAAATGAAACAACATTCGCAGACGTAAACATAAGTTATTAATCTAATAATTTATTAGGTGATTTCTTGACTTTAGTGTATGCTGGCACAACAACTTTTCGTAATAATGCTAGAGTATTCAGCAAATTACACTAAAAATTATCTGAAATAAAAATAAAATAATGATGGACTGGACCTCGCCATCGACATAGTCAATCCCATAGTCACCAACCACATATGTACTTCCATGCTATTGGATTAGGGTTTTGGAGAACAGAGTAGAGTATGTCCGCTACTAACTAAGTGTAAGGCGTATGGTTTGGTATAGTCACTAAATCTCCTTTGATTCATAGGATAGGAAAATTATAGGAATATCAATCCTATAGGATTAGGATGTCATGTCTAATTGAATCATATGGGAAGAAGAAGTTTCTTTGATTGTGGTGAAGAAATCTTTCATGAGGTTAGATCTCGTGTTATTTTCCTATGAAGTTTACACTAGAAGATTTTTTTTGGTATTTTTTCCTATGAGATATAATCATATGAATCAAACGGTTTCCGAAGGAAAAAATTCATAGAATTTCAATCCTATTAAGATCCTTTGAAAATTTTATGAATCAAAGGAGCCGTAAATCAGAAGAAGTTGGTAAAACAAAAGATGGGCATATCACCTAGGAATGCAACTATAGTTTTTGTGGTACTGATTTACCACCCTCACAAGGCATGCCGCTTAAGGAGGATAATGGAGACTCTTGACTAAATCGTTTGAGATTCACGACTTTCTGGCCCCTAACTTTGTGTGACTTTGAATCAAGGCATGTGGAGCCCACATATGATGGTCCGACATGTCAGTGGCTCAAAGTCACTAACCTTAGGGTATGGCAAAGTCAGCCAATCTTTACTAACTAGATAACATATAGAGAAGAGCAAACAAGAAGAAGATATTTTGATGATTCATTTATTATAACAAAACGTGTAAGATTATATATTAGAATAGATATTCACATTTTGAGTGATCTGAAGCTAGCAATTTTCTGAAGTGTTGGAAAGTTTGAGATCTCAACGTAGGTTCAGTGTATATACTTAACTAATGTGGCTATGCAAAGGCTGCTCTCCATGCGTACCTTGTTCAACATCTAGATCGTTGGAGCTTAAGATATAAATGATTTGTTTCCCCATGTTTCTGATACCAAGAGGGTCCAAAGTTTTGAAAATGGCTAATCTAGGTAATTTTCACTAAATTGGTGTCACAAATATATAATTATAAGATAAAAAGTGGAATTTACTCGAGATCCGTTACCACGAGGAAACTGTTATGACAGACTGATAGTGAACCTTATGCCTCATCGAACATCTTATCCAATCTTATGTTGGTTTATTCGGCAGCAACAACGAATGCTACTCATTATAGAATTTTGTCAAAGCAAATTTATCCATTACTAAAGACGATGTCAGTAGTAGAACTGTTATGAGATAATTCAGACCTCTTGCTCAAGGACATAGTTTTCTTAAGATACACCTAAGACATATTATCGTTGAAATAATTTTCTGCGAGATATAATTTATGAAATATTTAATGCTATGTTGTGGTGATTCAGTACACTAGAAATATATTGAACTTATTTTCAAAGAAGCATGTACAACTAAAATCTAACCACGTAATACATGTAGTACTGCCAAATGATCTAGATAGGCTTGCTGCAAAATTTTCTACACACATGAAACATGAGGTTATAACGACCCACTCCCCCATAAAACAGGAGCATGTTTAATCCACAGAAGATCCTATCAAATCCCAACCTTACCGTTCCCATTCTCTCTCCCATTTTTTATTTTTTTTGACTTGTGTGAAAGTCAACATTTTCTCACCACCCACCCAAACCTAAAACCCACCCGTCAGACGCGGCAGTAAGCTAACCCCACCCTCTCCCCGGAGACCATGCCGCCGCCACCGCCACCGCAGCTGCATAGCGGAAGAATGGCGCGCGTTGGCCACCACCCCGTCTCCTAAATTTCGATCGTATCGTCACCACGACCATGTCCACGTGCCACTCTTCCTTAAAACATGAGCTCCGAGCTTTCCAAAGTCTTAACCATACCTCGGGCTGCCTTGCCTTGGAGAAGAAGCGCCATCGCAGACCCCACCGTACCCCACGCCGTCGTCTCTTCAAAAACCACTTCCTGACCGGCCCCTCCTCCTACCTACATAAGCTCGGCTTTGCGTCGCTTACCTGCGCCAGTACCTACCGATCGAGTTAGCCAGTTAGGTGCTGTGTACATGCATGCCATGGCGCGAGCTGTGCACGACCGCCTCCCCTTCCTCGCCTCGCCCCCGGCGGCCCCGCCGGGACCGGCGCCGGCGAGGAGGAGGAACCCATCCCTCTCAGAGATGCTCAGCCTCGTTAGCGCGGCAACCGTCGACCCGGCTGGCACGGACGATGATGGTTCTGGCTCAGGCTCCGTGTTCTCGCTCCCGATGCCGCAGCCCGCGCCTGACGGCGTCGGCGACAAGAATGCGGGTGGTGCCGCACCGGGCCGGACCATCCAGTTCCGGCTCACGTTCACCGACCTGACCTACAGCGTCCGGAGCGCGCGCCATGGCGGCGAAGACGGTGGCGGCGGCGGGCTCCGCCTTCCCCTTCCGAGCGACCGCGTCACGGCCGCTAAGCCCGACGCGCACGCGCCGCGGACCAAGACGCTGCTGGACGGCGTCTCCGGGGAGGCGAAGGAGGGAGAGATCCTGGCCGTGATGGGCGCGAGCGGCTCCGGCAAGTCCACGCTCATCGACGCGCTCGCCAACCGCATCTCCCGCGACGCGCTCAAGGGCACCGTCACGCTCAACGGCGAGCCGCTCACGGGCAACATCCTCAAGTCCATGTCCGCGTACGTCATGCAGGACGACCTGCTGTTCCCCATGCTCACCGTCACCGAGACGCTCTCCTTCGCCGCCGACTTCCGCCTGCCGCGCTCGCTGTCCGCGGCCAAGAAGCGCATGCGGGTGCAGGCGCTCATTGACCAGCTGGGTCTCCGCGCGGCGGCCAACACCATCATCGGCGACGAGGGCCACCGTGGAGTCTCCGGAGGCGAGCGCCGCAGGGTTTCCATCGGCACCGACATCATCCACGATCCGATCCTCCTGTTCCTCGACGAGCCCACGTCGGGGCTCGACTCCACATCGGCGTTCATGGTGGTCAAGGTGCTCCGCCGCATTGCCGAGAGCGGCAGCATTGTTATCACCTCCATCCACCAGCCAAGCCAGCGCATCCTCGGCCTCCTCGACCGCCTCATCCTCCTGTCCGGCGGTCGCACCGTCTTCAGCGGAGCCCCCTCCGCGCTCCCTCCCTACTTCGCCGAGTTCGGGTTCCCGGTCCCCGACGACGAGAACCGCGCCGAGTTCGCGCTCGATCTCATCCGCGAGCTCGAGTCGTCGCCGACGGGCACAAAACCCCTCGTCGATTTCCACCGTACATGGAAGCTCATGCACGCGGTGAGCCCCGACGCGGCTGCGTGGGCGCAGACGATGTCGCTGCAGGAGGCGATCAGCGCCAGCGTCTCGCGCGGGAAGCTGGTGTCGGGCGCGGACGTGGCCGCCGGGGAGATGCGCACGTACGCGAACCCGTTCTGGGTGGAGATGAAGGTGCTGACGAAGCGGTCGGCGATCAACACGCGGCGCATGCCGGAGCTGTTCCTCATCCGCTTCGGCGCCGTGGTGGTCACCGGCGGGATCCTGGCAACCGTCTTCTTCCGTCTCGACCAGTCTCCCAAGGGCGCGCAGGAGCGGCTCGGCTTCTTCGCCTTCGCCATGTCCACCATGTTCTACACCTGCGCCGACGCTCTCCCAGTGTTCCTCCAGGAGCGCTACGTGTTCCTCCGGGAGACGGCCTACGGCGCGTACCGCCACGTGTCGTACGTGCTCTCCAACGCCATCGTCTCCTTCCCGCCGCTCGTCATCCTCTCCATCGCCTTCGCCTTCACAACGTTCTTCGCCGTCGGCCTGGCCGGCGGCGCATCCGGGTTCGCCTTCTACACGCTGGCCATCCTGGCATCCTTCTGGGCCGGGAGCGGCTTCGTGACGTTCCTGTCCGGCGTGATACCGCACGTCATGATCGGGTACACCGTCGTGGTGGCCATCCTGGCCTACTTCCTGCTCTTCAGCGGCTTCTTCATCAACCGGGACAGGATTCCGGCCTACTGGCTGTGGTTCCACTACCTGTCCCTGGTGAAGTACCCGTTCGAGGGGGTGCTGCAGAACGAGTTCGGCCGCGCCGGCGAGTGCTTCGTGCGGGGCTCGCAGATCTTCGACAACTCGCCGATCGGGGCGCTGCCGGAGGCGGTGAAGGACAGGGTGCTGGCGTCCATCAGCTCGGCGCTCGGTTTCAGGATCGGCGCAGATACCTGCGTGGCCACGGGGCGGACTGTGCTGCAGCAGACGGCGGTGACGCAGCTCGGGAAGTGGGAGTGCCTGCTCGTCACGGCGGCGTGGGGGTTCTTCTTCCGGATCCTCTTCTACTTCAGCCTCGTGCTCGGCAGCAAGAACAAGAGGAGGTGATCCCGCGATCGCGTCGTGCATTCGTCCAACAGGGCGCGCGTATGCAGTTTTAATCGAAGCGAATGGTGCAAGAAGAAAAAGGGTGACATGACTAAGTATCATCTTCCGGGTTCTGCAATTGTTAAACAAATGTGCTTTTGGTTATTTTTTCTTGTGATTTTGCAAGTCAAATAATTAAGTAGGTTTTGCTAGTATACATATGTTTCCTATCCACTGCCTTTTTTTTGTTCTTTTTCTTAGACTGTTGTAGCCTTGTACACTTATGAAAATGAAGTAGTAGTACTGTTTTGTTCCTTGCTTGTTGAGGTGCTAGGTAACATGGATTTTATTGCGTTCTGGACTTCTGGCAGATCTCTTATCCGTTTCTACATCTTCACTTTATTTGGTGAATGGTGACCGGTGAGGTGTGGTTTGGACTTTGGAACTTCATTCGTAATGCATGTTCGCCGCTACAAAAAGTAGAAGGTTACTTCTTCTAGGCACTGAAACGAATAAAGCAGGACCACTTTCTGAACTTTGTATAAAAACAGGGCATAAATCTGTGCTGTTCTCATGTGATTATGTTCCTTTATGTTCTTATTATCAGAACTTCTTCAGATCGTATAAAGTACACATCAAGAAGAATACATAGATATTTATGCAAACCTCGCGACAAGCTGTGATATTTCCATGAATCGATCAACATGTTAAGGACATCACATATAGTTAGATAACCTTCTTCTTAGTTCTGTTCAGAGTCCGAGCTGCGCTATCTTTTCGCTGGTGGGGAGCTGCTCCTCCTGAGGGTTGTTCTTCAAGCGTCCTGTGGCTGCTTCTCACATAGCAGTTACGGATTCTTCTCTCCTGCAGGAGATGGGAGGCCAGCTGGTCTTTCTGGAGTTGTTCTTGTTGTTTTCGAGTTGGGTGGGCTTTTCCCTCAGGTGTTGGTGTTGTTGTATGATTTTCGCCCGGTTTATCCCATAAATAAACGGGCACTTTCTTCTTAATTAATGCACAAGGCAAAACTTTTGCCTTCGTTTCAAAAAATATATATAGTTAGATAAGAACCGTGTACGAGTCGGGGAGATTGGTTTGGTTGGGTATGGTTGAGTCTGCAGTATCCGAATAGTCATACCTGTAAATTGGCGGGTCTTAATGAATGATCACGAGATAAAGTAATAAGTACTACTCCCTCCGTATCAAAATATAAGACTCTCCATATATTTTCTACACACATGTATGTAGACATGTTTTAGTGTAAGGTTCATGTGAATCTTGTATTAAAACATGTTTAAATACATGTGTGCAGAAAGTATGTATAGAGTCTTATATTTTGATAGGAGGGAGTAGCTTACACGCTCTCTCATTCGCTCCTAATTTTGCAAAAGTCTCCGATTTGCTAGTTTGCGTGTGCAGCAGCTGATCCGACATCTCTGGTTCTAGAGGAGAATTTAACAACTGTGTTTTATACTAGGAGACAGAAGCAGCAGGAACGAACAGGTTTATCATTTCGCTTTGCCTAACCATTGGTTGCTTAACCAGTTTCTCCAGAAATAGAAATGGAAATAGTACTTGAAAGTTTTGAAACATAGCTCTGCTTCAACGCACCTACTGCGACGTCTCGAAGAGCGCTGGAACATAACGTGCATGTGCTACATACACGATCCCATTCTGACAATGTACCCAAAACTGAAGAACGGTCAACGTCTCCTACTGCAAATAACATGTGCAGTTGCTGGGAGATCGTTTCTTCTGTTCTTCTCTGTATTCAGATCAGGAGAAAGCCGTAACAGGGCCATTTTTTTTGAGTTTTGTAACAGGGCCATTTCGGAGGAAGCACCATCATCGTCTTCGACTGCGATGGGTTAGTGGTTGGGCAAGCAGGTTCCTCAGAGACGCAGAGCAGATGCTGAGCGATCCGCGATGAGGTCGATCGGGGTGGACTGGAAGATCACTGGATGGAGTGAGGATGCCGATGAGGATGAGCTGCACCGTACCAAACCGGCGAGACAGAGAAGAAGAGGAGATGGATACGGCGAACCCGTTCCTGTTTAAAAAACCGTTCTTTTCCGTAGACCTGGGCTCGGGATCGCTCCCGCGACTATAGCGTGCGCTGTGTCGCGTAGTATCATAATGTGCATGCATACGCGACGCATGCCTAGTCTTGGTGTAGGCCAGCGATCCCCCCAACGGTACGCGTACGTGACGGGGCCGCACCCGGATCGTCTGCGACTGGAGAGGAAACAGCTGTGGCTGTTCGCGGAATGTCCTAAACCCTGACGGGCTCTCCAATAAAAAAATTACGAATGCAGATATTGCAATATCATGTGAGTAGGGGTGGGCATAAAACCCGAAAACTGAAAACCGAAATTGAAAAGACCGAGACCGAAACCGAAATGACCGAGACCGAAAAAACCGTTAAAAATTTGGGTAGCAAATTAGAAAAGACCGAAATTAGATCAGAAATTCGGTCATCACTTATAAATAACCCGAATAAACCGAAAGACCGATTTTATTTTATTTTGAGTGAATTACATATAGAAGCGGCCGGATTTGTGTGCCAGCCCAGCTTATGTGTACATCTAGTCTATAGGCCAACTACTAAATCAAGTATATCATCTAGTCTCTAGGCTCAACAACTGAGTATCCTAGCCCAGCGTACTGTAAATTCTCCCGTGCGCGAGAGACTAGTCGATCGCTTCTCACTTTCCCAGTCCCGGGCGCTAATTCCACTTCTTGCGCCCTATATTTTGGTCTATTTGGTCATGACCGAAGACCGGACCGAATAGACCGAAGACCGAAGAACAGAAAACCGAAAAGACCGAATTTATTACGGGTATCATTTCTGGATGACCGAAATTGTTAAAGACCGGAAAGACCAAACCGAACTAACCGAAAAGACCGAATGCCCACCCCTACATGTGAGATTGCAAGATTTGCACAACGACTTGATCCCTTTCCAATGCCCATTTAGCCTCCCATGTAAAGTGGCCTCACAAAATTGCGTTCTGCCAAGTAAAAGGGAACACTTTTGCTCGACACAGGCAAGAACCCACCTTCGGCCCTCCTCGACAACCACAAACCCTCCATCTACTCGGGTATGACCTCTTGATTATCCTAGACCAAGCCTAGCGTCCTCGTACACGATGATCTAGGTATACCGTCTAGCTTGGCACCACCGTATTTCATCGTCGCGCCTCCTATTTTAGGTTACCTTAGGCAAGACGGTGACATGGCCTCACCATGAGCGACCATCATGCGATAATTTACCGGTTCATTTATGTGAACAAATTTCAGCCGTAGGATTTGGATCGAACGTTAGTATTCCGGCTTGTTTAAGTGATTCTATTCGAGCCAAAGTGCGCCGAGATATTTATGTCATTTTTCTCTCAAAAACTATTTCTGTCAGCCCGCAACAATTCAGACGAATTTCTCTCACGTTTGTAATCATCAACGTACAGACCAAAGATAACTTAAGCATGTGACCACGCAGATTCGATAACGAGTGGATGTGATACACAATTATTTCTGATCAATAATAAATAGCAGGACCAGTATGCCCATATTGATTTCTACGGGTATAAAAACGCACCATGCTCTCTCAGCTGGGCTCGCTATCTTTGGTCTGTAACACATGAACTTCTAGAGTCCAACACATGAGCTCGCCTTAGCAGGACCAATATGCCCATATTGATTCCTACTGGTATACAAACGACGTCGGAGCTGTTTTGTCACGCCGTGACAAAGAGGAGCAGAACGACGACTTCTGCGAGAATGAAATGCATCTACGCACCTGGAACTCACTGGCTAAGTCGAAAACGGTCTTGAAACTCAGGAAATGCACCAATACAGTCCTTAATGTTGCTTAGGAGGTCCATCAACGGTCCTAACTATGTATGGCACCGTATGGCGCTGACATGGCAAGTGAGCGGGCCCAACACGAATTGGAGCGAGCCCAGCTGAAAGAGCATGGTGCCACATGCGTGGTTTTGTTAATTAATGACAATCCTTACGGACTAATGTTTGCATTGATATATCCTCATAGATCTTGTCCATAGGAAAATATTGGAGTTCATGTGTTGGACTCTAGAATTATATGATGACTAAGATTCTATTCAATGGTTTATATGATGAATGGTCATGTGTGGAGTTGAGCATATTTATATTATGTATTGAAGAATAGGATGGCAGTATATTCATGTTTACCTACTAGACATCATCATGGTGAAGAGAGAAGAATATACAAGATTGAGATGTGCAAGTTCAAGATGAACATATAGAAGATATCATATGCTTGAAGCTTGCCACACATATGGAGATTATGGACAAGTGAATATGGAAGGACATGATATAAGCCTCCCAAGGGAGCAATTTGTGAGTCTTCACTGAGCAGAGTGCAAGAAAGATAGTCCAACTTGAGACGGTCAAGATCGTCATCATCTACCTCAAGTAGATTGCGCAAGACAAAGGTATGCTCTTGATAGGGTTTCTATTTTACCGGTCTCATGATGTTAGTTGAGAGACCGAACTGTTAGATAGATGTCGTACTATCAAGAGGGGCTCTCGAATGAGTAGCTTTATCGTATCGTTTGTAGAGATCTCAAACCTTTGCATCATTGACATCATCTTTCTTGGTTATTATTTGGGTTTTATCACTGTGAGGTTTAGGAGTTTGTCGTGACCTTCAATACAAGCTCAAGTTCATCAAAGACGGATTTCGTATGAAAAATTTGTTGCGTTTTTTATATTGGAGATTTGCCGGTGGTTCTTTTATAAGAGGTCCTACCTTTCCTCATTTGGTTTTATACTCCCTTGTTATACTATGACGTTTCTCTGCATGAGCTCGTCGTTGTGATTCCAACAAGCCCAAGATCATAGGAAACAGAGTTCCGATGCTCAAGATATTGTCGTTTTGGTTTTGGTGTCCCTGCAGTTTTTCAGAGGGGAGAACTTCCGGACATGGGCAAGAAGTTCCGAACTTTAGGCTAGAAATTCCGGCCCCCGGAAGTTTTCGGGCAAAGTTCCAGCCAAAGTTCCGGTCAGAGTTCAGTACCAAAAATTTAAGGGACTTATCCATTCTTCCAAAGTCCGAAGTTCCTGGCAACTACCAGAACTTCCGGCCAACGCAGGAAAAACGTCCCCAACGGTTGGATTTGGTGGGGACCTATTAAAGGGTCTTCTTCCCCAACTGTTCCCAAGTTTTTGTTGCTCTCTCTCCTCCTCCATTGTTGACCTCCAAAACTTTGAGTTCTCTCAGTCCCTCCAATGATTCTTGCTCCTTCTTGAGAGAAAAAAGAGGGAGGAGATCTAGATCTACATTTCCACCAATCAATCTCTTCTCTAACCGAGGGGAACTTATTGGATCTAGATCTTGGGATTTATTTGTTGTTTTTCTTGTTATTTCTCCCATCTCTCTCCATAGCATTAGTTGCTTTGGTGAGATTTGAGAGTGAAGGACTTTGACCGCTTTGTGTGTTCTTGCCATTGCATTAGGTGCATCGGTTTGAGTTCTCCACGGTGATACGTGGAAGTGAAGTTTGAGAAGCTTGGTAATCTTTGTGGATCTTGTTACCTCTTGATGGCGTGTTAACGGTAGAGTATTTTATTACTTCCCAGCAATAGCACCAAAAGATCTGCTTGTTAACCGTGACAACACACGTTCGTTGGGAGACCCCAAGAGGAAGGTATGATGTAGTGCAGCAGCAGTTTTCCCTTGAAATATGACCAAGGTTTATCAAACCAGGAGGTCACGCAGGTTCTTCAGAAGGTTGTCAGCGGCGCAACTGACTTGGAACCTGCACACAATACAAGCAAACTACTTTGCCCCAACTAAACAGAGAGGTTGTCAATCTCTCCGGCTTGCTGAAAACAAAGGATTAAACGTATTGTGTGGAAAACAGTAATGAGTGCAGAAAGTAACAGAGAACAAATGATTGCAGTTGGTGGTTTTATCAGTATGAGGAAATGGACCGGGGTCCGCAGTTCACTAGTGGTGTCTCTCCATAAAAGATAACTAACATGTTGGGTAAACAAATTACAGCTGGGCAATTGACAAATAATGAGCGCATAACAATGCAATATATGACAAGATGATTATTATGAGATTTAATTGGGCATTACAACAAAGTACATAGACTTGCTATCCAACGCATCTGTGCCTAAATAATCCACCTTCCGGTTAGCATCCGCACCCCTTCCGGTATTGAGTTGCAAACAACAGATTATTGCATAAAGTAAAGTGTGTAATGTAAACAATGCAAATGACACATAGACAATGCATCATTGTTTTATCCCTAGTGGCAACAGCACATCCACAACCTTAGTCGTTTCTGTCATCTCGAGCCCAGATTACTGGAGGCATGAACCCACTATCTAGCATAAATACTCCCTCTTAGAGTTATAAGCATCTACTTGGCCAAAGCATCTACTAGCAACGGAGAGCATGCAAGATCATAAACAACATAAACTGATAGATTGATAAACAACTTGCTCATAGTATCAATATTCATCGGATCCCAGCAAACACAATATGTAGCATTACAATAAGATGATCTTGATCATATTAGGTAGCTCACAAGATCTAAACATGGAGGTACAAGGTGGATAGATAACCATCTAGCTACTCCTATGGACCCGTAGTCCAAGGATGAACTACTCACGCATCACTCCGGAGGTAGGCATGGCGGTGTAGAAGAATCCGGTGAGGATCTCCCCTCCGGCAGGTTGCCAAGAAGAGCTTCAGAACCCTCCCGATCTAGGGTTGACGACGGCAGCGGCGACGGAACTTTTCGTGGAATATGATCAGTGTTTTTAGGGTTTTCGAGACATCGGGAATATATAGGCGAAAGGGCGGCGTCGGGAGGCAACCGAGGCGGCCACGCCAGGACAGGGCGCGGGCCCACCCCTGCCGCGCCCTAGGGTGGCGTGGCTGCCTCGTGGCCCCACTCCGTCTCCCCTTCTGGCTTCTGGAGTCTTTCGATGAGATATTTGCACACATTGATTTTCGTCCAATTCCGAGAATATTTTGCGACTAGCTTTTCTGAAAGAGAAAAACAGGAGAAAATAGGAACTGACACTTCGGCATCTTGTTAATAGGTTAGTCCCAGAAAATGCATAAAAATGCTATGAAGTGTAAATAAAACATGTAGCAATTGGTATAATAACGGCATAGAACATCAAAAATTATAGATACGTTTGGGACGTATCAAGCATCCCCAAGCTTAGCTCCTGCTCGTCCTCGAGTAGGTAAACGATAAAAACAACATAATTTTTGAAGTGACATGCTACCAACATAATCTTGATCAAATAGTAATGCAAAGCACATGACTGAATAAAGTGATCCAAGTCAATGGTCTATAGTTTGCTAACAAGTAAACAAGGAGTAAACAAAATGAATCATACAAGTGTAAACTTTCATGAATAATACTTTGGAGACAATGGAGCTATAAGAGTTTGCATAAAAGTTAGCTCACAAAACAATAGATTCTAAATGAAAGTGTTTGACTAACACAAAGGAAGATTTAGTTTCAGCACTGGCTTCAACTTTAACATATTTATCTCATGGATATTGTCAAGGCAAAGTAATGCAATAAGTCAAACATATCATTATATAACAACTGTTGTACCAAATTTGACACTAGTGTTTGCTTGTGGAGATAGAAAGAATTAGGAAAACTGACTCAACAATAAAGTAAAAGAAAGACCCTTTGCTGAGGGAAGCAGGGATTAAATCATGTGCTAGAGCTTTTTAAGTTTTTGAAATCATATAGAGAGTATAAAAATATATCTTGAGAGGTGTGTGTTAGTGGTCAACGAATCAGTAAATAGACAATACTTTAAGTCACAAGTTAACCAGACCTTACAAGAGCGGCTCTCATGAATGACGTTATTTCTACCAGCGGGTAGATCATCCCTCGTTCTCTTTTGTTTACACACTTATGAACATTGCTTGACTGGTTTCTCAGGGGCAAAAAGATGTGAAGAGAATTAATGGTTAAAGTTGTAATTAATTGGGATTGAGCACCCCGTTGCTAGCTCTTTTTGCAAAATTATTGGATAAGCGGATGTATATGCCACTAGTCCAGGTGTAAAGTCTGATCAACAAGTGAAATAAAGACTATCTACCACATCCTCATGAGCTTGTAAACAGTGACACAAAAAGGAGTTGTAACAGTTTTGAATATTTTAAAGGTAGCACATGAAAAATTTATTTGGAATGGCAGGAAAATACCACATAATAGGTAGTTATGGTGGACACAGATGGCATGGATTTTGGCTCAAGGGTTTTGGATCCACAAGCAGCATTCTCGCTTAGTCAGAGTTTAGGCTAGCAAGGTTATTTAAGCAAACACAGACTGTCAACCGGTACAACAAGAACTCATATAAAAAACATGCTTGAAAATTTACAAGACTCCACATTGTCTTCCTTGTTAACCAAAACCTTTCACTAGAAAATATCTAGACTTTGGAACTACCAATGATACAAATCAAATATCAACAAGCTTTACAGTAGTTCTTCACTAATAGCCTTTACTTACATGATGCACAAGTCTAAACATTACTTACTTGGTAACTCAAAACAATTGACAAGTATCAAATTACTCAAGACAGTGATCTACAAGACTTATGTAAGCATTTTATACCACTACCACATGCATAGCATTTTCTGTTCCAACCAAACACCAATCAACTTATTTGAACAACTCTCCAAACAAATATAAGTGAAGCAAGAGTGTATATGAAAATAGAGAGTTAGAAGCTTTAGCAGTAGCTAGACAAGAATACTCAACAAATATAAGTGAAGAACAAGAGTATTCCAATGAAAAAGCGGAGCGTGTCTCTCTCCCAAACAAGAGTGCTAGGATCCAACAAGTATAGAGCAGCAAACAAAACAAAAACAAACTGAAAACAAAAGCACACTGACGCTCCAAGAAAAGTACATATAATGTGAAGAAATAAAAATATAGTCTCACTAGAGATGACCTGATAGTTTGTTGATGAAGAAGGGGATGCCTTGGCATCCCCAAGCTTAGACGCTTGAGTCTTCTTGAATATATTGGGGAGATCCATGGGAGCTTCCCCAAGCTTAAGCTTTTCACTCTTCTTGATCTTATAATATCATCCTCCTCTCTTAACACTTGAAAACTTCCTTCACACAAAACTCAACATTTTTCTCATTAGCGGGTTAGTGCATCAAAACAAATAATCTCACTTGATTCTGTAAGGACACAAATTCATAAGCAATCATTTTCAAACATTAGCTACTGTTACTAGGCTTAAGTGATGCTCTTTCACCTTAAAAGAAACCACTCAACACTTGTAAAAGATAGAATGCAAAACAAAGACAGAATCTGTCAAAACCAGAACAGTCCGTAAAGATGATTTTTTTGGGACACTTACGTCGCTCAAATCGAAAAACTTTAGTCGTACGAAAGTTGCGTACATATCTCAGGAACACGCACAAAAATTGGCAGATTTTTTCAAATTTTTGATTTTCTACGGCGAGAAACGGTGACGTTCCAGAAATCTGTTCCTGTGCAGTAATCCAAATATAGGTACCATCTTGTCATAAGAGACTTTTCTTGGCACAACAAAACAGCAAATAAAAGATACAAAGGAGTTTTACAGAAGTAAACATGCTCCTTGACTCAAAAAAAAAATAACAGAAAGTAAAAACAATGGGTTGCCTCCCATAAGCGCTTCTCTTTAATGCCTTTTAGCTAGGCATGAAACATGAATCAAGTATTGTCAAGACCAAAAACATCAACATTATAACTTGCCCTAACAATAGTATCAAAAGGGTGTTTCATCCTTCTTCTAGGGAAGTGTTCCATACCTTTCCTGAGTGGGAATTGAAATTTTATATTCCCCTCTTTCATATCAATAACAGCACCAACAGTTCTAAGAAAAGGTCTTCCCAACACAATAGGACAAGAAGGATTGCATTCAATATCCAAAACCACAAAATCAACAGGGACAAGGTTATTGTTAACCATAATAAGAACATTATCAACTCTCCCCAAAGGTTTCTTCATAGAAGAATCAGCAAAGTGAACATCCAAATAACATTTTTCCAAAGGTGCAAGATCAAGGATATCATAAAGCTTTTTAGGCATAACAGAAATACTAGCACCAAGATCACACAAAGCATTGCAATCAAAATCATTCACTTTCATTTTAATGATGGGCTCCCAACCATCATCTAACTTCCTAGGGATAGAAGCTTCACGTTTTAATTTCTCTTCCCTAGCATGCATGAGAGCATTGATGATATGTTTAGTAAAAGCCATATTTATTTCACTAGCCTTAGGACTCTTAGCTAGCTTTTGCAAGAACATAATGACTTCAGTTATATTACAACCATCAAAATCAAAATTATTATCATCAAAGGTAATGGAACCATTATCTCCTACACTCCTAAAAATTTCAGCACTTTTATCAGGAGCAATTTTAGTGCTATCAGGCAGTTTAAAGCTTTTTGCAGCAGAAGTGGAGACATTTCCAACACCAATTATCTTTCCATTAACAGTAGGAGGTTTACTAGCACTTGAGGTATCAACATTTTCAGTAGTAAAAATAGTGCAAACTCTAGCCACACTATTCTGTTTAGCAATTTCAGCTTCTTTTTCCTCTCTTTCCCATCTATCATGCAACTCAGCTAGCATTCTTATATTGTTATCAATTTTAACTTGTATAGCATTGAGAGTTTTGCTCTCTTTAACATCATGAGGCAGCACCTTTATTTTTAAGAAATCAACATCATGAACAAGACTATCAACCTTAGCAGCAAGAATATCAATTTTTCCTAGCTTTTCCTCAACAGTTTTATTGAAAGTAGTTTGTGTGCTAATAAAATCCTTAAGCATAACTTCAAGATCAGAGGGCACACTCTTATTGTTGTTGTAGGAATTACCATAAGCATTGCTACCATTAGAAGGATATGGCCTATAGTTGCTATTACCAAAATTATTCCTGTAGGCATTGTTGTTGAAGTTATTATTTTTAATGAAGTTCACATCAACATTCCTTCTTGTGCAACCAATGAAGCTAAAGGAACATTATTTGGATCAATAGTAGCATGACCATTCGAAAGCATAGACATAATGGCATCAACCTTATCATTCAAAGAGGAGATCTCCTCAACAGAATTTACCTTCTTACCTGTTGGAGTTCTTTCGGTGTGCCATTCAGAATAGTTTACCATCATATCATCAAGAAGCTTTGTTGCAGCACCCAAAGTGATGGACATAAAGGTCCCTCCAGCAGCTGAATCCAATAAATTCCTTGAAGAAAAATTCAATCCTGCATAAAAGGTTTGAATAATCATCCAAGTAGTCAGTCCATGAGTGGGACAATTCTTAACCAATGATTTCATTCTTTCCCAAGCTTGGGCAACATGCTCATTATCAAATTGCTTAAAGTTCATAATGCCACTTCTCAAAGATATGATTTTAGCAGGAGGATAATATTTTCCAATGAAAGCATCTTTACACTTAGTCCAAGAATCAATACTATTTCTAGGCAAAGATAGCAACCATTCTTTAGCTCTTCCTCTCAAGGAGAAAGGAAATAATTTCAGTTTAATAATATCACCCTCTACCTCTTTATACTTTTGCATATCACATAGCTCAACAAAATTATTAAGGTGAGCAGCAGCATCATCAGTACTAACACCAGAAAATTGCTCTTTCATAACAAGATTTAACAGTGCAGGTTTAATTTCATAGAACTCTGCTGTGGTAGCAGGAGGAGCAATAGGTGTGCATATGAAATCATTGTTGTTTGTGCTAGTGAAGTCACACAACTTAGTGTTTTCAGGATTACTCATTTTAGCAAAATTAAAACAGAACAAGAAAATAACAAACCGAAATAAACTAAATGCAGGATTTTTTTTTTGTGTTTTTGGGTTTTAACAGCAAACAAGATAAAATAAAATAAACTAAGCAAGACAAAAACAAAGTAATGAGATTGGAAGTGTGAGACTCCCCTATCTGGAGATTCCAGTATCCCCGGCAACGGCGCCAGAAAAATGTCTTGATGGCGTGTTAACGGTAGAGTGTTTTATTACTTCCCAGCAACAGCACCAGAAGATCTGCTTGTTGACCGTGACAACACACGTTCGTTGGGAGACCCCAAGAGGAAGGTATGATGTAGTGCAGCAGCAGTTTTCCCTTGAAATATGACCAAGGTTTATCGAACCAGGAGGACACGGAGGTTCTTCAGAAGGTTGTCAGCGGCGCAACTGACGTGGAACCTGCACACAACACAAGCAAACTACTTTGCCCCAACGAAACAGAGAGGTTGTCAATCTCTCCGGCTTGCTGAAAACAAAGGATTAAACGTATTGTGTGGAAAACAGTAATGAGTGCAGAAAGTAACAGAGAACAAATGATTGCAGTTGGTGGTTTTATCAGTATGAGGAAATGGACCACAGTTCACTAGTGGTGTCTCTCCATAAAAGATAACTAACATGTTGGGTAAACAAATTACAGCTGGGCAATTGACAAATAATGAGCGCATGACAATGCAATATATGACAAGATGATTATTATGAGATTTAATTGGGCATTACAACAAAGTACATAGACTTGCTATCCAACGCATCTATGCCTAAATAATCCACCTTCCGGTTAGCATCCGCACCCCTTCCGGTATTGAGTTGCAAACAACAGATTATTGCATGAAGTAAAGTGTGTAATGTAAACAATGCAAATGACACGTAGACAATGCATCATTGTTTTATCCCTAGTGGCAACAGCACATCCACAACCTTAGTCGTTTCTGTCATCTCGAGCCCAGATTACTGGAGGCATGAACCCACTATCTAGCATAAATACTCCCTCTTGGAGTTACAAGCATCTACTTGGCCAAAGCATCTACTAGCAACGGAGAGCATGCAAGATCATAAACAACATAAATAGATAGATTGATAAACAACTTGCTCATAGTATCAATATTCATCGGATCCCAGCAAACACAACATGTAGCATTACAATAAGATGATCTTGATCATGTTAGGCAGCTCACAAGATCTAAACATGGAGGTACAAGGTGGAGAGACAACCATCTAGCTACTGCTATGGACCCGTAGTCCAAGGATGAACTACTCACGCATCACTCCGGAGGCAGGCATGGCGGTGTAGAGGCCTCCGGTGAGGATCTCCCCTCCGGCAGGGTGCCGGGAAGAGCTTCAGAACCCTCCCGATCTAGGGTTGACGACGGCGGCAGCAACGGAACTTTTCGTGGAATATGATCAGTGTTTTTAGGGTTTTCGGGACATCGGGAATATATAGGCGAAAGGGCGGCGTCGGGAGGCAACCGAGGCGGCCACGCCAGGGCAGGGCACGGGCCCACCCCTGCCGCGCCCTAGGGTGGCATGGCTGCCTCGTGGCCCCACTCCGTCTCCCCTTCTGGCTTCTGAAGTCTTCCGATGAGATATTTGCACACGTTGATTTTCGTCCAATTCCGAGAATATTTTGCGACTAGTTTTCTGAAAGAGAAAAATAGCAGAAAACAGGAACTGGCACTTCGGCATCTTGTTAATAGGTTAGTCCCAGAAAATGCATAAAAATGCTATGAAGTGTAAATAAAACATGTAGCAATTGGTATAATAACAGCATGGAACATCAAAAATTATAGATACGTTTGAGACGTATCACCTCTTGAGTTGCTTGTAACCTAGGAGGCTTTATGTGTTTCGGAGCCTCAACTTGTTGCAAGGAACTCGGGACATTGTTGAGAGGCTCCAACTCATTGTGGAGTTCTCTGACCTTGTTGTATCAGTTTGGTCAACGCCTTCAAGTTGACCAAATAGTGGAACGGGGCAATCCCTCACGGGTGAAGGTCACGGAGAATAGAGTGAGCACATCCATGCTATTGGAGTGCCTAGGTGGCTACACACTCCTCCAACGTAGACGTACTTTCATTGGAAAGGAACTACGGGAAACATCTCCTAGTGTCCACTTTGCGTCCTACTTGTATTCCGTTGTGTATCTTGCTTGTATCACCTAGGTTGTATCCATCTAGTTTCACATCTAGTCAACCTTGTGATATCTTGTTAAGCCTTAATTAATAAGAAAACGTTAAAATTGGTAACTGCCTATTCACCCTCCCCTCTAGGCGGCATATTCATTCTTTCACCAGCGTCTCCTCGCTTCCCATGGTAAATTTGCAGATTCGCCCCTACAACTCTGTGGGCAACTAAATCGAGTCCAAAATCCCCTGTTCCCCTGCATTTTCATCGCAGAACGCTCGAGGTGAACGCCGACGACGGAAGCGGAAGCACATGATCGGCAGTGGGAGAATGTAATAGACATGGGGTGGATGAAGCCGATTGACGGCGGCGATCAAGGTGACCGTGGCAGCGCAGCAAGGTGATCAACTTCGGTTGCGGAGATGGCGCCCGTTCGTCGGCGGGAAGGGGACCCCTTTCCTATGTAGTAGTTAGTTTAGAGTACATATGAATGTTGCATGTTCTGGTAGAGATTTCTTTTGAGTTAGTGGATTAAGGCTTAGGGTTTTAGTTGGCGGAAAGGTCTGAACTTCAGCTTATTTTTCGGTTGAATTTCAGATGAAGCTAGTGAAAAAATTTCACTAGAAGTGATCCATGGAGGATTTTTTGTTGGATGTGGACGCAATAGGTTGTATGTGGATGGTAAAAAGGTTTGCTATGATGACTGACTGTGATACTAGGTCTGCACTATTTTTGGATGATGTAATTGAGGATTTAGGCTATGAGGCAACAACCAAAATAGAGGTTTACTTGTTGTTGCCAGGAATGCAGATAAATGAAGATGGTCTTTGGTTGATATCTAGAGACAGAGATGCATTGGAAATGGTTGCTAAGGTGAAGCAGGGCACATGTTTCTGATGTTGTATCATGATCACAATCCAGTCAGCAAAGCCAGTGCTTTTGTTGATGTAGTTGTTAATCGTGTAGTTAATTTACCACCTATGATTACTCCACTGAAGCAATTCAGTGCTGCCACCAATGGTGCCATTGTTCTTGTGCATGATGTGCAAGTGGTAGAGAGCAGTGTTGCAAATTCGGGTGTAAGGAGGAGATCAAACAGAGTAGTTGTTATCGTAGAAGATGGAGACAGTGACAATGGAACTGACAGTGATCGATGAAGATTATGCTCCAGATATCATTAACAATGACAATGATATAGAAGATGGTGATGATGACATGTACCCGCAGTATGCAGATCATGAAACAAAGGATGTGAAGGTGATTCCAGAAGGAGAAATGTCTGACGGTGAATTCTTTGAGCCTGCAGAATCATATGATAAAACAAATAGATTCAATTTCAATCATTTGTGCCACAAGATATGAATGATCCCTAGTTTCATGTGGGTCAGATATTCCAATCAATTGACCAGTTGAGGAAGGCTGTAAGAGAGCACAGTGGGAAGGAGAGGAAGAACATCAAGTATCCCAAGAATGACAAGACCAAACTTCTAGCTAAATGTGAAGAACCCTGCCCATGGGAACTGTATGCTTCCAGTGACATTAGAACAAAGGCCATTATGGTGAAAAGGTTTCAACAGTTACACACTTGTGAGAGCAAATAGCAAGTTAGGGCATTTAAAACAAGATACATAGGCAAGCACTATGTTGATCAGATAAGAGCCAATGAGAAGATAACATTGAAGGGTCTTGATCAGTTAGTGCACAAAGATTGGAAATGACACCAAAAAGGGGTAAGCTTGGAAGAGCAAGGAAATTCACATTTGAAATCATCTATGGAGATGAGACTGCCCAGTACAATTAGCTCTGGGATTTTGGACATGAGTTAAGGAGATCCAGTCCAGGGATTACATTTTACTTGTTGTTAGATGATGCAGGGAACTTCCAAAGATGCTATTTCTATGTTGATGCATGCAAGAGGGGGTTGTTTGCTAGCTGTAGGCCTATTATTTTCCTAGATGGCTACCATTTGAATATAAAGTTTGGGGGAATTTTATTAACTGCAATAGGAATGGATCTGAATGATTGCATCTTTCCAGTGGCTTTTGTTGTTGTTGAAGTTGAAAACACAAGCTTTTGGAAGTAGTTTCTGACTGCTCTGAAACAAGACCTTGGCATTTTGAACACATCATCATGGACCATCATCTCCGACAAACAGAAAGTAAGCCACTTGTCCAATCTGATATTCATTTATGCATTTTATTCTTGTCCAATCTGATAAGGGCTCACTTAATTTTATCATGCTTTCTGGGATTAATAAGGGCTGTTATAGAGTTGTTTCCAGATTTTGGTCATAGATTCTGTGTGAGACACCTTTGGCACAATTTCAACAAAAAATTCAAAGGAGAGGTGCTCAAGAATCAGCTGTGGAAATGTGCTAGAAGCAGCACCGTTGTTAAGTGGCAGGAGAATGATTGGCTAGAGGATCTGCCACCTGCCACATGGGTTAGAGCATGATTGTATACATGTTTCCTGTGAATTATTGGATGAGTTGATTAGCTAACATGATTTCATCTATTGCGGAGAGCACGTAGGCAAAGAGAGCAAGCTCAGTTCACTCATTTACCTGATTGCACATTCATCCAGGAGAACGTGTCAACTCAGACACCAGTTCAGCCAACTACAATAAGGAAAGAAGAAAATCTTCTAAGGAAGAGTAATGTTATTGCAGCAAAGCTGAAAGCTGTAGCTGAGAGGGGAGATATAGTTGATCCAGCAAAATCTGATGCAGCTATGGCAAAGCTGGCACAAGAGGAAGAACAAAGAGCTGAAGCTTTAGCTAAGAAATTAGTTAATGAAGAGAATAAAAAGTCTGAGAGGGAAGCAAAACAGCTTGCTACTGAAGCAAAGAATTTGGCGACTGAACATAAGAAGAAGGAACTTCCACATGAGAAACTAGAACAAGTTGAGAAGAAAAGGTTGGAGCACGAAGCTAAGAAAAAAGAAGCACAACAAGCTAAGCTTGCACTTGCAGATAAGAGGAGGCTAGATCAGGAAGCTAGGTGAAGAGAAATAGAAGAAACTAAGCTCATGAAAGAAGAAGAAGAAGAAGAAGAAGAAGAAGAAGAAGAAGCGAGGCAAAAGGCCTCTCAAGTGCAAAGTAAGAGAAAAACAGGACAAGGAAGCAACTACAGCTATAGGGCACCTTTCAAGAAACTAAGGAATGCATACATGTTTGATTACTTCAAAGGCCCACTTCCTGGCTCCATTCCAAATGAAGATGAAGAGTAGTGCTTCATTTGTTTCAGTTAGCTTTGTTTTAGTTTATGTTTGGTTCACTGATGTATGAAGTGGCAAGAAAAACTTCTATTTTGTGCTTTGTACTGCTAGATAAATCATTTTACTGGCATGTGCTTATTGAACACATGTCTCTTAAGATATGAAATATGTGAACTACTTTCCCAAATGGTTGCACTTATGTTCACTGCTATTATATGTTCAAATATGTGAACTCTTTGTTAACGACACATGTAGCACATAAATGACAGTACCGTCAACATTTTATCATCATAATTTCATACTTGAAACTTCAGACACAACATTTTATAGTTCACACACTAAACATCCAAAACTACCGCATTACATTACATCTGACTCTAACACATCCATCAGTGCTTGATCACATACACAAACATCAAAAACACTAACAACCCTAAGCAAAATATAATAACTTTTAACAGCCAAATGATCTTCTCCAAAAGCCTCTCAATTTCAGTGCTTTCAGCAGATACCAAATGCTTATGTATCTTACTGCTTCATCCTCCTTTTCTTTCACTAAATATGTCATTTGCATTGAGCTACTTGCCACGCTTTTGAAAGAGCATGTTTGCCCCATCCATGGTTTTGGTAATTGATGACAATCCTTATGGACTAATGTTTACATTGAGATATCCTTATAGATCTTGTCCATGGGAAAAGATTGGAGTTCATGTGTTGGACTCTAGAAGTTTATATATGAAGAATGGTCATGTGTAGAGTTGAGCAAATTGCAAGTATGTCTTGAAGGATTCAAGACATCATCTTTGTGAAGAGAGAATGAAAGATACAAGTTGATCAAGGCTAAGTGCAAAGAGTGGATTCAAGTTGATCAACACACAAAGCTAATTAATGTGCCATGTGGGATCATTGGTCTAATGGTATGGTAAGCAATTGTCCATATAGCTTTGTGAACTAACCCATGATATGTGTGTGTGTGGCATTTCTATGTGGGGTTAGATATATTTCCATGTGATTGCATCAAAATTAAGAATTGATATAGCCATGTGAAAGGGCATGTGTTGCCCCATGCGTGGTTTTGGTAATTAATGAAAATCCCTATGGACTAATGTTTGCATTGAGGTATCTTTATAGATCTTGTCCATAAAGACGATTGGAGTTTATGTGTTGGACTCTAGAAGATTATATGTTGACCAAGATTCTATCCAAGGGTTTATGTAAAGAATGGTCATCTAGAGTTGAGCTTATTGCAAGCATGGCTTGGAAAAGAAGATTGAGTGAACATTCTTGTTTATGTCCAAGCCATCATCTATATCAAGATAAGAAGATAAAGTGCAAGTGGGTCCACTTGACGGAGCTAAACGAGGCTCTCCCATAATGGTGTATGGGGAAGTATTTGGAGAAGTCTTCATCAAGCATGTGTTAGCAAAGCGCAATCAAGAAAGGTGGTCCACTTGAAGAGATCAAGATCGTCATCATCTAGCTCAAGTGGAATGTGCAAGGCAAAGGTATGATCTTGATAGGGTTTCTATTTTATCGGTCTCTTGGTGTTAGTGGAAGACCGGGTTATAGGATAGACGGCGTACTATCAAGAGTGGCTCTCAAGTGAGTAACTTGATCGCATCTTTGTGGAGAGCTCAAACCTTTGCATACTTGGCATATCATCTTTCTTGGTTCTTATTTGGCTTTTATCCATGTGAGAATTTAGAGCTTGTGTTCTTCTCCATACCAAGCTCTAGTTTATCAAAAACGGATTTCATATGAATATCTTGTTGCGTTTTTTATGTTGGAGGTTTTACCGATTTGCCTTTGCTAAGAAAGGTCAAACTCTTTTCTTGTGGCTTCCTTCTCACATGATGGACTATGATGTTTCTTTGCATAATCTTGTAAAGCTCTTCGTTGTGATTCCAACGAGCCCAAGATCATCGAAATCAGAGTCCGGATGAAAAAGTTATTGTCGTTTTCGTTTTGGTGTTTATGCAGTTTTCTGGGGGGGCGGAAATATCCGGTCCCTAGGCCGGAAATATCCGGCCCCCCGGAAATTTCCGGCCAAATATCCGGCCCGGGTCCAGTACTGGAATTTTGGGGGACTTAGCCGGGGTTCGGAAATATCCGGTCCTTGACCCGGAAATATCCGGTCCGAGTTTTCCTGCCAACGGGAAGATTTCTTGAGGACCTATATAAGGCCCCCTTCTTCCCTAATGGTTTTCTAGCTCTTCTAAGCTTGTTTTCTTTCTCTCCCCCACCATTGTTGACCTTGGAAAGTTTGCCCCTCTCCCAATTCCTCCCATGATTCTTGCATATCTTTGAGGGATTTGAGAGAGGAGATCTAGATCTACATTTCTACCAATCCATCTCTCCTCTAAGTGAGGGGAACCTAGTAGATCTTAATCTTGGAGTTCTTGGTGTTTCTCCTACTTTGTTCTTCCTCTCTTCTCCCCCCATAAGCATTAGTTGCTTGTGGTGGGATTTGAGAGTGAAGGATTTGAGCACTTGTGCTCTTACCTTTTGCATTTGGTGCATCGGTGTGCTCTCCACGAGGATTCGTGGAAGTTGAAAGCTTGTGAACTTGTTACTCTTGGGTCTTTGGACCCTAGACGCCCGTGTGGTTGTTGAGACCCTTGTGTGGTCACTTGTAGCTGTTCGGGAGCCCCCAATCCCATTGTGGGTTGTGCCCCGGATCGTTGTTGAAAGGCTCCAGATTTCCGCCTCGAAGGATTCCGATAGTGGAAGGTGAACCAAATCTTTATGGTGCGGTTCATCAGAGAATAGGGTGAGCCTTTGTGGCATTGAGATCGACCTTTGTGGTGCATCACACCTCTCCAACGAGACATACTCCCCTAAGAAGGAGGAACTCGGGAATACATCCTCGTCTCCGCGTGCCTCGGTTATTCCTATACCCGAGCTCTTTACTTATGCACTTTACATTGTGATAGCCTTCGTTCTTGAAGTATTCTATATTGCTATCACCTTGTTGCTTGTCTTGCTTAGCATAAGTTGTTGGTGCACATAGGTGAACCTAGTTTATTTAGGTTGTTGGCTTGTTAATTTAAACACATAGTTTTATTCCGCAATTATCAAGCCTAAACCGGATTTTTTTTAATCGCCTATTCACCCCCCTCTAGGCGACATCCTTGTCCTTTCACCATGGAGAATGACGTCAAGTGGTGATCGTCATCAAGCCTGAGTTGTGCAAGTTCAAGATGAGCATCTAGAAAATATCAGATGCTTGAATCTTTCCACCCATATGGAGAAATTTTCAAGTGAAGATGTGACAAATAGAGGCTCTCCCATAGTGGAGTATGGGGAGAAATTTACAAGTCTTCACCAAGCGGAGCATGTGCTAGCAAGCACGATCAAGAAAGCTGTTCCACCTTGAGAGAGTCAAGATCGTCGTCATCTAGCTCAAGTGGAATGCACAAGGCAAAGATATGATCTTGATAGGTTTTATATTTTACTGGTCTCATGCTTTTGGGAAACCGAGTTATAGGATCGATAGCCGTAGTATCAAGAGGGGCTCTCGAGTGAGTAACTTGATCGCATCTTTGTGGAGAGCTCAAACCTTTACATACTTGGCATCATCTTTCTTGGTTCTTATTTGGATTTTCTCTACGTGTGGTTTTGGAGCTTGTCTTGATCTTCATGACAGCTCAAGTTCACCAAAAACGGATTTCGTATGAAAAACTTGTTGCGTTTTCAGTTTTGGAGTTTCTGTCGGTTCGTCTTTTATAGAGAGGTTTCACCTTTCTACATTTGGTTTTATACTCTCACGTTGGACTATGCTGTTTCTCTGCATGATCTTATATAGCTCGTTGTGATGATTCCAATGAGTCAAAGAACATCGAAAACGGAGTTCGAATACTCAAATTATACCCGTTTTGGTGTTGGTGTTTCTGCAGTTTTTCAGGGGGCGGTAGTACCAACCCAAGCTGACCGGTAGTACTACATTAGCTCGAACGGCTCTGATTCTGAGTGGTTTTAACTCGGTAGTACCGAGTAAGGTTCGGTAGTACCAACCCTGTATGCATTTTTAGGCATAATGGTTGGATTTTGGGGGACCTATTTAAGGGGGCTTTCTTCCCCAAAGGTTCCCAACTCTTACAGCTCGTTTTACCCTCTCTCTCATGGCATTGTTAACCTTGTAAAGTTTGCCCCTCTCTCAATCCCTCCCATGATTCTTGCATATATTTGAGGGAAAAGTAAGAGGAGATCTAGATATACAATTCCACCAATCCATCCAGAAAAGGGAAAGCCTGTCTCAATCAGTACTTCTGATTTTTGAAAGCCAGTTTTTTTATATGAAACTCAGGCAAGAAGACGAAAAGATGTTCACGTTACCAATTTCGTCTCGTCTGATCTTTTATTGGTTTTGTTTTTTCTCTCGTGCCCTTCTGGGCGGTACAAAGAACTGATGTAGGGGTTACCGCTCCTTAGTTCATCTCTCGGTAGAACAACGCACCTATGCGGTGGGTTCGACTCCCACTTTAAGCGAGGGGAACTTAGTGAATCTAGATCTTGGAGTTCTTGTGTGGTTCTCTTCTTTGTTATTCCTCTCTTATTCCCCATAAGCATATGTTGTTGTTTTGGAATTTGAGAGTGAAGGATTTGAGCACTTGTGCTCTTGACATTTGCATTTGGTGCATCGGTTTGTGCTCTCCATGAGGATTCGTGGAAGTGAAAGTTGTGAGCTTATTACTCTTGGATCATTGGATCCTAGATGGCTTTGTGGTGATCTTGGGAGCTTCCAATTCAGTTGTGGATGCGTGCCCCAAGCTTGTGGTGATTTCGAGAGCCTCCAATTAAGTTGTGGATGCGTGCCCCGAGATTGAAGGTTACCGATAGTGAAAGGTGAACCAATCCTTTGTGGTGCGGTTCATCGGATAATAGGGTGAGGCCTTTGTGGCGTTGAGTAAGATTGTTGTGGTGAAGATCACACCCCTCCAACGAGACGTACTCCCCTCAAAAGGAGGAACTTGGGAATACATTATCGTCTCCGTGTGTCTCGGTTATTTCTATACCCGAGCTCTTTACTTATGCACTTTACATTGTGATAGCCTTCATGCTTGAAGTCTTATATCTTGCTATCATCTTGTTACTTGTCTTGCTTAGCATAAGTTGTTGGTGAACTTTGTTGAGCCTAGTTTATTTAGGTTGTGTGCTTGATAAATTAAACACTAGTTTGTTTCCGCATTTGTCAAGACAAAACCGGAAAAGTTTTAATCGTCTATTCACCCCCCTCTAGGCGACATTGTTTTCCTTTCAGCTTTGATCTTGCACATCTTCGCATTTATTATGCAAAAACTCCTCATATTCATCCTCCCATTTCCACATATCACAACCACCCTTCCTTGACTGAATCAAATAACAAGAGAAAAATAAAAAACAAAATCTCAGAGTGAGCAGAAAAATCACAAATTGATAGAGAAATACCTCATGATTTGTGCATTTGTAGAAAGGGGCATATAGTTTTCCTTTGTGTTCGATACGTAGTGCCGGACCCTGCAGAATTTACAGTCCATGCACATCACCAGCGTGAATCGACGGCTCATTTCCATGTCCTCTGATGAGCTACCGTCGCCACCATGAAGAAGGGAGCACGATTTCTACGCTCCTGTCGCCGCCTCCCCTTTCCTTCCTTCTCTGGTGAACTCCAGCTGTCGCCGACGAGCTCGAACAGTCGCCGCTACCTCACTCCCTCATACGCCGGTGGGGAATTTCTCGATCTAGGGTTCGCAACGGTAATAGCTCAGCCAGTTAGACAAAATAACTCTTCGAAGAGGGAGGCACTGGGCTCGCTCCGCTCCATGCTGGGCCCGCTCACTTGCCACGTCAGCGCCAGACGTTAGGACCGTTGATGGACCTCCTAAGCAACACTAGGGAATGTACTAATGCATTTCCTGAGTTCCAGTACCATTTTCAACTTAGCCAGTGAGTTGTAGGACTGTACATGCATTTCACTCCTTCCGCGAGCAGCGACAACATTGGGAGCAAAGCACGGCCATGGACAGGGCGCATATGTATTTTATTTGGTAGGAAGAGTCACGGGGAGAGAGAAAATATAGAGGAAAAAGAGAGGGTGGGTGCAGGTGAGGGTGTCAGGCGGCGCCCGGATCCGGTCCACTTCTTCTAAAAATACGCTAGCCTAACTAGCTGATTTTGAACTAAAAGCTTGTTATGCGGGACCGCTGCCTGAAACATGAGGTGCAGGGTCGATGGGCATTTAATTTTTGATCTCTGGCTGACTTGTGGTCTTGTGGGCAAGATGGACATGTAACTTACTCTCTGGATATGTCTGAAACACGCAAGCCGACCTTAAAAGTTGAAGGCATACAGGCTGTTACTGGTCATACTTTTAGGATGCCCCGAACTATGGGGACCGTCGTCGGTTTTTTTTTTTGTCTAGACCCCATAGAGCTATCGGGAGGCGTTTCGGGGCTGCCGATCCCACTAAAACTTGACCTTCAATTTATACTCCAGAAGTTTCTATAATTTTCTTACCGGTCATATATTCCACGCATCTATTAAGATATTAGTTTTGTTTTATGCTTTGGAATCTCTACCATTATATTTAATTATCTAAAATAGAGAAAACATGCACAGAACAATATAGATATATATTATATATTAAAAATTCAAGGAGGCGTGCCTTTTTGTCTTTTTTGTTTTCAAGTTTAATGTGGTTTTATTTTAGTATCATGTTAAGGGCAATATCACAGAAAGACAAAAAAAAAATTTGCTACTGAGATACATTTTTAATGATATACATTGTAACTATATAACGAAAAACACACTAATAAATGTTTAGTAACATTGTTATCTGATTAGTAATATAAATAAGTAATATAGAACATATATTTGTTGAAACAAGAATATGATACAAGTATAAAAGTTTGGTATAATTAAATTAAATTTAACCCGACCCAGGTCTAATATTTAGATGGAACATTTATGCTTTTATTGCAATGTGATTGAGGTCAAAATGCTATCTATTATCTTGTTGTATTAGTTAATAATAGTTTCGTCGTTGTAGGGATATAAGTTTCCTACGTAATGTGGTTTATAAAAATTGACGCACAGTTCTCGAAATGTAAGAATAAGTTACATTTTTTTGTAAGAGGAATATAACTGTGGTTATTACTAATTTTTCGCTACTATTTGATTCCAACATTGATTTTGATTTCTCATTGGCTAACGATCAATGGCTTAATCCCTATTGTCCTGGGAAATGTGAAAATGCATTATATCTATAAAATATAAATGTATTATTTTCTTTTATAATATATCTATTTACCACTTATTAATTTTGTGCAAATGACTCTCTACTATGCGCTACAACCTCCAATATGGAAGTTAGCCTTCAAATGTGGAGTATGCTTTCTGACAAGAAACTGGAAGGGAAAGGAACAATCCTTGATATGGTTGACCTTCATAAGAAGTACAAACCCATAAAAAATCTCCCAGGTATCAAGGAGCAACAATGGGCCACGGAAACAATTCTCGTGTTGGCTACCATAGCTAAGCTGAGTTATATCGGGTGAGATATGTTTGGTTTGAAGTATTAGTTTGAAGTGTCAACTTTTCACGCTGACTTGTTTGTATATTACATTTTCATTCTGATGGCACGACCATACTTTTTTAGTCCACCATACTATGTTACTCTGCCTTCATCTGTCATTCTTTGGTACCAGATCATAACCCCAAAAGCTTCTAATCTTTATGAAAATTGACACATGCTGATTCATTTTACATTTTTACTTTAGCCTCGTGGGAGTGCCAAAGTGCGCTGAGACATGGCACCATCCTAGCCCTCCTTTTAAATGGCTCTGCTAATTAGAAAACATAAGTTTATTTCAACTTCAAACTTGAATATGTTCCAAACCACAACTCTCAAATTAATTGATTCTATTTTGATGATTAGAAGATAACACAAACGGATTCGAGGAAGGGAGAATCATTTGAAGACCAAGACCTTGTTGAGCCAGGAAAACTCCCACTTTGATCATGCCTACCCCCTGTTTTTAATATGCATGTTTTCGAGTTATTTATGAGGGCATGATATTTTGGAGGAGTACAGATTATATTGATTGACTTATAGCATTGGTGCAACCCTATGCTATAGTAAAAGAATTGGTAGGATCCTTATTACCCTTTCTTGTAGACAAGGTACGATGGGTTCACTGGTCACTCCTTGACCATAGTACTAAGTACTCCTGACCATACTGAATATGTTGTTCCATGATTGCCATCAAGAGCATCAAGCTTAGCCTAACTCGCAAATAATCAATTAATCATGGGCTAAATGTTTTATGACTCAAATGAAAAGTGGTTGAAAATCTAGTGAGCAAATTATTGCCCAAGAGCAATTTATTGCTCAGGGGTAGGCAAACATTCAGACAGAATACAGGTGGTGATCTGAACCGGAGCAGCCTCACGCCATAACCTCCGTCCAGAATCAATAGGTATTTTTGCACATAAGTGTGCACAGACATTTGCCTCTCTAGGAATAAAAGATAGCTTAAAAGAGTTCAACCCCTGGCCGAGTTCCTCGATGGCTTGAAGAAGACACATAATCTCTGATCTTCCATTATGCCTGGTGTTCCACATTTCCACCAAATTCTGACAGTCCGTTTCAAATTCAACATGCTCCCATCCTTCTTCACTAGCTAGTCTCACACCATCTCGGAGGGCGAGTGTTTCAGCTGTCAAAGAGTTGAGAACATTTTCATATCTTGAAGAAATAGGCTTTCGCTCCGCTATATAAATATAGCAACCACCCGATATAACAAAGAGTCCACTGCTGGGGCAAAACAATACAGTCCAACCTAAAAAGAAAGAAAGAGAGAAAAGAAGAGAAAACAACGCCAACATCGACGGATCAACGAAAATGAAAGTGACTCGCAACCGCTGCGTCCTCTCCGGCGTATTCCCACCATGATCCTAGCGCCCTGAATCGCCGCGTACCAAACAACACCTCCAAGAAGGAAAGCGACGACGACGACGCTGCTGCCCGGACTGGTCCTAGGGTTTCCCCCGGTACGCTCCAAGGAGTGGGGAAGAGGTACACCCGACGCCCTTCAGGAAGGAAGGGCGACACTCTCAAGCGTCACCGCGTCGGTGCCAAAACGACAAGGATTTCTCCCGACCCCCAAAAAACCACATCCCGGAGAATCTGTAGCGCTCCACCATACTTGCCACCCACCAACATACGCCACCACGGTCTTGAAGTCGCCATCGTCGTCTCACCATGACAAATGTTGCAGGGCCGGCCGACCCGAGACGAAGCATCCATCGACAAGGTTTGGCAGTATCACAACCGCAAGGGAGGGGACAACCTCCACCGTCCAAGGCGGTAGCCGAACGGACGCAAGGACAAGAGCAAACCAGACCATTGGAGCTGGAGGGCGGCAGCAGCACAACCACCTGGAGGGCATCCTCCACCGCCATCGACGGGTGCCGACCGGACACGGTAGTAAGGACACACCAGGCCAAGCAGGTCCGGCCGAGCCCCGGGAGGGCTCGTAAAGTCCTCGCCGTCATGCTGCTGCACATAGGCCGCCACCGCCGCTGCCCTCTAGATCGGCCCTAGGCTCGGCCGGACCCCGAGAGGCCCGTGAAGCTCCCACCGTCACGCTACAGCAGGCGCGACGTCATTGCTGCCATCTTCGTCACGAGCAGTTCATCAGGCCAACCGGAGGCATCACAGCCGAGCCCGCCGAGACCTAGATCGGGCCCAGATCTAGGCCCGCAGGGCTGAGCTCCACCACCGCCACCAATGGCAGCGCCGCCACCCCATCTGCCACCCCCGGGAGTCCCCGCCGCCGCGCCGGACCAGACGCCGCCGAGCTGCACCTCCTGGAGCCGGGTTGCCCCGCGCCGCCCGCAACCATGGAGGGGAAAGGCCGTCGGTCCGCCGCCACCGGCGACGGTGGGAGGGAGAAGCAGAGGGAGGGGCGGGGAGCGAGGGACGGAGGCGCGGCCCGGCCGCCGCAGGGGCGGCGCGTGTCGCGGGAGGGAAAAGGGTCGGGGGAGGGCAACTCCACATTTTCATATCTTTGAGCAGCCGCAAGCATAAACTCCCCTCCTGTACTTCTGGCAACAACTCCAGTACTCGCCTTTGCATTCGTTAACGAGAACGCAGCATCCACATTAACCTTAATGATTCCCAGGCTATGCCATCTCCACTTTACTACAGGTTTAATTCTCACAGACTTTGATCTCGCAAAAAGAGAGCAAGTTTCCTGAACCATCTCCTGGACCCAAATGCTCTTCTTCACACACGAAATGTCCTTTGAGCCATGACGCAAGTTATTTCTGCCAGTCCATATGGACCAAGCAGCGCAAGTAATAATCACCGCCTGCTCCCTTGTGCACCACATCGGGTTCAAAATATCAGAAGCCCAAGTATGAGGATGCAGCCTTGGAACTTTGATACCAGTAGCCTCTTTGATCTCCTCCCAGCACAACCGAGCACGCGGACACTCCAGAATCGCATGGAAGGCAGTTTCTCTTGCAGCCCCACACAGGAAACAATTTGCCCTGTCCTCCAAGTGACGCTGATGGAGTTTATTTAAAGATGGCAGAAAATCATGCAAGACCCTCCACCAAAATGATTTTATTTTGGGTGGAACTCCCAGCTTCCAGACCTGTTTCCACATTGGCATATCAGAAGAATTTGAGTGTGCAGCCACGTTCCTTTGGCATCATCTAACTGGGCTTTCTCCTCAGCGAGCAAGCATACGCTGATCTGACCGAGCATGTGCCAGATTTTTCGTAAGCCCAGGCATTTAGGTCTTCATCTAAACGACCCAGAGGAATCTTCAAAATTTCAGCAGCTTCTTCTTTTCTTGAAATTTGGGGGTGGATTAAATTCGACTGACTTTTTCTTTTCTTGAAATGAGAGAGCTTTATAGATCACAGAGGCAAAGTTTAGGTACAATCGTTCATTCAAGCTCTTTTACATCAACCAGGATATTGTTTCCATAATCGAACTGCCCCTACATTTGGCTAACCTGGCTAAAGCGTCAGCGCCGCTATTGCCCTCTCTACTCGTCTGAAGAATGCAGCAAGCCTGAACAACCTCAGCAAACTCACCATACAAGATAAGGAGCTCGTGGCAGAACTGGCAAAGAGCATATCCAGACGGCCCTGAATTCGGGTATCTCTGTTGTCGGTCAGCTCTACACTGGTCAGCTCAAATACAGTTCAGACTGAAGTGTCAACTGTCAAAAGCATCACGAGTCCACTTTCAGAAAGACTGGCTGACAAACAACTGCGATCCCACAGTTTCCGAATCATCAGGGATATATCAGTGGTGAAGATACAAACTGAGACAACTACTTGTGCGATAATTGTAGATGTTCTTGTAATCGGGCAATAATAAGAACTTTCTTCAAGAAAAATGAACATAGTTCAGAGAATGGAAAACTAACAAGATGCCTCACTCCATTATTTGCCACCGACAAATTTGCTACTCTGCGCCATTACCATCAATTCTGAGTTTCCAACCTATGGTGTCTCTATGTTCCAATCTGGTACGCAGTCAGGCATACAAATTGAAGGTGATGGACAAACAAACACAAATTCGCAGTAATCCACATAAGGTTTCTTCAACAAAGCACTGTAAAAGATCTTGCTGTCATATTATGAGGCATCAACAAGATGTCAATCAATGTTCTCACTATACAACTGAAATTGTTTGCCCATACAGGAATTAAAACAACTGAGCACAAAGAAGCAAACTGAGATTTCACAAAATGACAGCAGTGACTTGTTTCTCCTAGTTCGCAACACGAGCAATCCAATTATCCCTGGACTTACCAGCACCATTTGAAACTAAAAGAAACGAATACAAAGGAAGTGAAGATTTACCATAGTACATAGACAAATATAAGCTAAATCTTGCATCTGTATAGTATGATCAACATCACAAGGAGAAATTGAACAAGGCAGTGGTGCATTCTCCATCAACGAGTATATCCCCACAACATTCTAGAGCTCAAACTCCTCCTCACGGAGTTGCATCTCTGCAGCCTCCTCCTCATCATCATCGAGAGCGAAGTACTGGTTCCTCTCTGCCGGCTTGAACATGTAGAACATGAAAATGTAGAATGCCATGGTGGCCACCTCCTCTGCGGCGACACTCACCCATCTGTACTTGTAGTTTGTGATTGTTTTGAGCGCATACACGATGATCCTGGTGAAGTACAAGTATCCAATCACGACAACGTAGAACTGGCGGAAGAGCGTGAGCTTGGCGAGGGTCCGGGCAGCCTTGCCGTCTGTCTTGGACGACTCCCGCAGAGATTTCATCGACCACACAACAGGGAATAGCACAGCACAGCAGCAGGCTACATCAACAAACAAGAAGATCTGGTTCCATGTCACCCACTCTTGCAAGAAGGGCCCTGTCTCACCAACGACAGCCGCAGCGACGTTAGCCGCAACCTGCAAAGGGATGACCACCATGAGCACCTTCTTCTCCTTGTCCTGCAGGAAGGGCTTGAGGAAGGACCACCCGGTCCCAATCAGCGCAATCACGGCGAAGAGGATCACACCCTTGACAAGCTGGAAGAGATAGAACATGACGTCCCAGCCATGCGACGACCCGGCGATGCGGATGTAGTGCTGGTCCTCGGCGGCGGAGATGCAGTAGAGCATGCGGGCGAGGAGCAGGCAGGACATGAGGTGGTGGATGCGGTGCGCCGAGAGGCGGCTGTGGTAGAGGGTGAGGTAGAGCCATCCGGCGAGGAAGGCGACGTAGCCGAGCGCGAAGAAGGCGTAGATGGTCGGGACGGGGGCCTCGCCGACGGAGAGGTAGTCCTTGGAGCCGTCGAGGTTGGTGTTGTACATGTCGGTGCGTACCTCCATGGTGACGGCGGACTCGGGCGCGCAGTTGGCGAAGAAGAGGCTGTACTCGTCGGGGTGGGTGACGGGGAAGGTCTTCTTGTAGTTTCCGTTGGAGTCGAGGTCGGCGAAGGTGAAGAGCGGGGTGACGTAGGGGCTGGAGAGGACGCAGGCCGGGTTGGGGTCCGGGTTGGGGTTCAGATCCGTGGGCGGCGGCTGCTCGTAGATGGCCTCGAAGAGCGCCTCGTCGGAGAGGAGGAAGAAGCCCAGCTGTGTGGGGTCGGGTTTGGCGAGCTTGGAGGCCGCGCTGGCGCCGGTCAGCTCGATGGACACCGATCCGCGCGGCGAGAAGCCGAACTTCTCGAAGAGGATCGACTGGCGGGAGTCCTCCTTGAAGAACTCCTGCTTGATCTCCGCCGCGGCCGGGCGGAGGAGGACCCCGGTGACCGCGAGGAGGAGGAGCAGGCGCGCAGCGGCGGTCGCCATGGCGGCGAGATCTGGGGTGGGAGGGGGAGAGGGGAGGCGGAGTGGTGGAGGTGCGCGAATTGGCCAGACGCGTCGGGGCTGGTGACTTTCCCTTTGGGCTTATGGAGACGCGATAGAGGGGGAACGGGTCGTTGGATTCGCTTCGAGATTTGTGACGGCCGCCGTGTGGGTGGACTTTGACCGGCACGCTTCGCTAGGAAGCAACACGGACATCGCTTCGGTTGGAACGATTGGATGAATGGACCAGTAAAATTGCGCGAACACGTACTCCAGGGAATTTCGGAGTAGTATGCAGCTACGACAAAGCTTTGCAACCAGGGAATTTTGGATATTGTACAGGACAAGCAAACAAAAGTCTCTGAAGAAAATGCTCCCTCGGTTTCAAAATATTTGAAACAACTTTGTCGCATACGCATATATTTAGACATGTTTGACAAATAGATATATTCATATCTAGACAAATAGAAGTCAAGTATTTTGGAACGGAACGAGTAATACTATTATATCAAGACTAACGGAGTATGTTGACTGGGCAATTCCAACGGGTCGGCGTACTAGCGCGTCGAGTCTGTTTTTGTCCGTGCAACAAAAACACAAGGCCCAATGAGGGGACACAAACATACCGTTTTTCTATCCGCCACGACCCAGCCAGGTTTGCGTCGGTCGTGGACACGCTCAGACGCAGGAGCGTTCGTCCCGTGTCCGTCCTTGACCTTCGTGTCAGCGACTATAACGGCCACCTACCCATTAGGTGGTGGAGCTTTTTATATAAGTGTGCGCTAGCCGGCCCAACACTAGAGCACAAACCCTAGCTCCAGGCGGCCACCACCTAAATGGATCCGTCGCCACCGCCGTAGCATCTCATTGACCAGGACGAGCTAGCGCGGCCAGGCGCCATCGCGACAGCTTCTCTCGGCCGCATGGTGACGAGTCTGGCGTGATCCGGCATGATTCCGTAGTTGCCTCGGCCGCAGGTGCTGGATCAGGCGAGGATGGCGCTAGAGGCTGCCTACACCGACACCTATGACCCCGAGCATGAAGCCTACGCCACCGGGGTCCCGGGGGTCACCGCGCCTGCGCCCACCGGTGGGATAGAGGATGACAACGACGACTCCGATGAGGCTGTGTTGCGGGCGTACCACATGCAAGTGAACGCGCAGAGGGCGACCATGTTCATGCCTGATGCGCGCGCAGTTGCGGACGCGGCATAGGAGGCCGAGACGGAGCAAGTGCGGCACGTGCTCTCCACCGCAAAGGACAATGCGATGCCGAGGCAGCCGACGCGGCGAGCAAAGCAGACAACTCCCACTTATCCCATACCTCTCCCGACCAATTTTTTTAGAAATTCGGCGCTGCTACGTATTTCGTAGCAACGAATAAAGACAAGAGAAGGAGCCAGCTAGTCCATTGTTGGCCCCGGCCATGGCGAAGGAAGAGCCAACAAGTCCGTGGTCGACGGACTTGCGACTGGACATTCCTCAAGGCCGCAGGACCTTCTTGATCTACCCCATTCCCGGCCATGAGCAACCATCCGGTGGTCGGTTATTAATTTCTTATCATATTATGTTTAGTTTTATTAGTTTAGTTAAGTTTAGCACTAGGTTTTAATGCCGGGTAGGGAGATAATCGTTGGCGTTCACATCAGGTCGACGGTCCGGTTATTCCAAAACCGCGTGTGACCGGCTATAAATTTGTCTCGCCGCAGTCCGCTACTCCGTCGCAGCGATAGCGAACGAAGACGAGGCCGTGGCCTTGCAGGAGGTGCTTGCGTGCCGATGGAGGACCTGGCCGTGCCGGAGGAACCTGCCCCGACGAGAACCCTGTGGGAGCCTTGGTCTCCATGGGAGTCGCGAGGAGGAGTAGGCGCGCGGCAGCGGACGTCATGGCGGTGAGATCTGGTGGGAGAGGGGCGGAGGCGGAGTGGTGGAGGTGCGCAAATTGGCTAGATGCGTCAGGGGTGGTGACTTTCCCTTTGGGCTTATGGAGACATGATAGGGGTGGGAGTGGTCGTTGGATTCGCTTCGCCATTGGTGAGGCCGCGGTGTGGGTGGACTTTGACCGGCAGAGGCAACTGCTTCGGTTGGAGCGTTGGAGTGAGCGGACCAGTAAAAATTGGGCGAACACGTAGTATGCAGCTGCGACGAAGCTTTGCGACCATGGAATTTTAGATATTGTACAGGAGAAGCAAACAAAAGTCCTTGAAAAAAATAATATGAATTTGTTACAGAACAAAATAATAATAAAAATAAAATAAAAAAATAATACGAATATGTAAGTTAGGGAATGGACGACCATGACGAAGACGCAACGTCTTGGCTTCTTGCCCGGTCAAGCAAGTTCCGCGCGATGTTTTGGGGTTTTTACGTTCGCTGACGGACATGGTCGACGCAGAGCATTGAATTGACGTGCAGTATCGAGAAAAGTATTAGGAAAAGGTGCACTAGGTGCTAGAGTGGGTGCTGACGAGATGCTTCTTCTTTCCCGCACGCCTCTCCTTCTCCTCTCCCTCTCCGCTTCAGAGTCCACCGTCCCGGCTCAGATCCGGCCGCTCTCGCCGTCGGTGACCTCGCCGGCTGGTGTAGAGATGATTTAGGGTGCCGGCCCGAGTTGTATATTAGTAGTTTTAGGTTTAGGTTTGCCCTCTGTGGAGTCTGGCGTATGTCGTTCTTCTCCTCCTTTTTCGGCTGTGCTCTGGCGAATCGCGACGGCGCTGGAGGCGGAGCTTCTTTGTTTTGCGGGTGGGATTCGTGGTGGATCGTCTGCAGAGATGCTGAAGCTCAAAGTCGATTCAATAAATCTGTTCGCCGTATCACTCGCTTCGCATCGTAGTGGAGCTCTTCTTCGCTGGCTTGCCGTGGTGGCGGGAAGCGGATGAGGCGATGCTCTGCTGTGGAGCGATTCGTGCTGCAGGATGGTGATCATCACGTGGTGGACAAGATTGCCGCTGCGTTCTCTGGCCATGATGGTGGCCGTACTTCAACCTCCATGGCGGAGGCCCTCGCGATTTGGCGCCAGAGCTCGGCATCTCGTAGCGGCCAAGTGATTCGTTCCCGGCTGTGGCGAGATTGCTGGCGTCCGATCGTCCGTCGGCAGGGAGAGACCGAGTGCAGCACTGGGCTCCGATCTCGGCGTTCGCGCGCCTGGAGATCGCCGGCGGCTGGCGGCGAAGTAGACATAGGACTTGATTGCAGTTCTATCCTTAGTTCTAGGGTCTGTTTTGTAAAATTACAGGGCCTTTCTTCGAATTTCAGGTCTTCCTGGACAATAGATGTAAAAGGCCTCTGTAAATTTTGTACCCGCCCCCTGAGATATAAATTGCACCACTGGGGTCCTTGGACCCCAAACCTTGTAAAAAAAAGAGTGGGTTGGGCTCGCGCGTTTGTCGTGTGCATCCATGCTCCCTTGTCACGACTCACGAAGCGTAAAATGCCGGCTGGCGGCATGAGCCGCAGGCAGCACCAGCAGGCAGGCTCCTCCCACGGTACACGCTGTTCCCCCCGCTTCGGGATACGTGCGAACGGCGCCATGGCCTCGGCGTCCCGGCGGTGTCGACGCCACGTTCGAACGTCGCAGGGTCCGGACGGGTGCACTTCACAGAAACTGTGTTATTTTTCTTTAAAATAATACATTTTTAAAATAATTTCGATAAATAATACACGTTTTGAAAGAATTTCACAGATAAATACACCCGCTGGAGCCGATAGGCCCCCTATCTGTCAGACTGTGTCCTACTAGCTGCTGCATGCCTGGCAGGACCTGGTCGGTTGCATCCTAACTGACTGGACCTCTGCGGCCGACGAGACCTAGTCGGTCGCAGCTTAGCCGACGGTACCTGCTCAGCTGCTGCTCGTCCGACGGTTGCATGGCCCTTCATATATTTCCCGCCACGGTTGATTCCGGCCTTTTTCCGCCACCGTAGCTTCTGCCCTTTTTTTTCTCCAAGGATCTGCATGTCAACCAGCAACATGCACATGAAGATGAACTTATTCACACACAAGCTCTAGGAAGGTGGTTCAATAATGAATCACATCATAGATCGTTTCCGACTTAGTGTCGATTGAGGTAAAATAAGTTGATGAAGATCTAAATCTTTTTTTTTGTGTGCTCCCTGACATCCGTGGTTTTTTCTCTTACTCCTTGAAAGGCTTTCCCCGTTAAAATCTCGTGTCACGGTGTGTTGATTTTGTTTTTGTTAATCGTTTATTTGCCCGTCAATTATAAAATAATATTTTAATATTTTAAAACTTCAACCACGGGTGAGTTGTTAGCATAAACCGACCACTTTGACGCCAAAATTCCAAAAAAACCATCACTTTGTGTTTTAATTACAAAGAACCGCCACATTTTGCTCGAACCTTTGCAAAATGCACAGATTGCGAACTGAACGTGAATTCACACTCGTGCTGATATGGGGGACCCACCCAAAATCTGACGTGGCATGGGAAGGCCCACTTGTCAGGACCAATTTGCATATTTGGACTGGATCATACTAACAACTCACTGGCAGGTGGAACAACTACTGATTCCTCTGTTGGATGGTCTTGGGTGGAGAAAGTATATTTCAATTGACGAAGCAGTGAGCATGGGAGGTGCCCGTCGTGGCGGCAAGGAGCGTGGACGTGACGGCGGGGGAGAGCAGCGAGCAAGACAGAGGCGGCGTTGATGAAAGGTAGCTGGCGCGAGCGTGGGACGCTGGAGAAGGACGAGATTTGCGGAAGTAATTGGGAATTTGGAGGCGACCATGCTTTGCGATTTGGCTTTTCCACTTGTCTACCTCTAGAGTTGGTCCAGCCATCAGGGTCGTACGTCGCTGGTCATATACTAGTAGGATTTTTCTCCCTACTAGTAATCGAGCACGTGCACATGCACGTAATAAGAAGTGTGTAAATGTAAAATTATATAAATTAAATCAAACTTGGTCACTCAAGGACCATCATACAATTATGTAGAAGAGGAAATGCGGTAGCAGGCTTTCGTCGAGAAATATCATGCCCTTGTGGTGGTGGGCTTCATGATATTTGTAGCAACAAATAATTAAATCATTAGATATGCACGCACACAAAAAAGAATATTTAGCGTTCCCTATTTTTTTTGCCACATATCATGAATAACCAATATCAAAAAAATTGCTTAAGAAAGAAACTAAATCACTGGCAAGAGTACACATGGACTTCCAAGGAAACCGTTTTAAAATATAGTCTAATATCCATAAATTGTAAAATAAGAGTACCCTTTTTGAAACCACAAAGGCCCAACTTACAATATGTACTTCATAGAACAAAAACAAACCTGATAAACAATGTGACAAACAGAGAGGATACATCAGCCATGCATGAGGAAATATGCATTCTTCTGCCCAACGGAAAGAAGACCTTATATTTGTTAATTCTCTAAAGCTTCTAAAAAACAGAACATGTTAGATATCATTAATTCATGCAAAACTTATAATTGGAAACACACTAAGCTTATCATTGGCAGCTGTGACAAAACCATCTTAGCTATAAGAAGGATCCAAAGCATGATAACTAAGGCTACTGGTAATAAATCAAACACCGCAGATCACTGCAAAATAAGGGTAATACAAGCATTGCGAAACAGTTTTAATAAAATCAGAACTTCACAACATACAGAAACACACCAGTTCATGGTAAGAATATTACGTTATATTTCAAAAATTAATATCCTGGAACTATTTAAATATGATGAGAAATTTACCTGACACGATCCACAAATCAAAAATGGTGTTGCCCCTGTTGGAGATTGTGTGCATCTATTTCCACATGATCTACGACCCCAGGAAAAGAAAATTAAATCTACAAACCCCAATGGTCAATGGATCAGAGAAAGTAAAGTCGATGGAAAGAGGAAAATCTGCAACAACACAACAAAAAACATGCAATTCAGGAAGAGAGAGACGGGGATCTCTACTTGGTAGCACGTACAGAGGTTGTGCGGGTTTTCATGGCAATGTTGTCAATTGCTCGAGCAAGAAGTGGATGAAGGCAGTGTTTGTCGTGGTGGCCATCCGGGTGAAAGGACAACGCGGACGTCAGGCGAGGGCGCTAGGCACTGTTGTTAGATCCTCTGGATCGTCTAGGGTTAGATCAATGCGTGTAGAAACAGTAGTAGGAGGAGGTTCGGGTACCTTCTCCTTGCGGTGCCGAACTCGAGGCGCCGGCCATGGTGGAGATGGCCGGCAATAGCAGTGGCGGTGAAGGGCAGTGGCGGTGAAGGCAGTGGCGGCAGTGGTGCTTCCCGTGAGCACCGCGCTAACCCTAGATCGGTAGGGGATGTTGGTGGGGTGGTGGCGCACAGGTGAACCTCGTCATCAGTGCTACCGACCCCCCCCCACCCTTTATGTAGCGCGGGTCACAGGGGCCCACCAATCTTAATGCGGTTGGACGCCCCCGATCAGGGCGTGGTCAAGGGTCCGGTGTGACCGTTGGGTCACACGGGAGAGGAGATCAACCTAACATTCTCCCCCTTGATCTCAACTTTTACTTTTAACTTTATACTTTGTACTTTACTCGTTTCATCACGGATCAGTACATAGAGCATGTTTCATCGTCACAGATCAATTGCCGATAGAATCAGACAGCTACAATATATACGTCTCTGTTTTGAAACAAATCATATTACTTTTGGGCCTCTTTATTGTCCGGAAATCATATAGACTATACCATAAACCCATGTCGACTATGTGTTCTCCAAAACACACTGGGCGGTAAGCCTTTAATTAGCAGATCTGCAAACACTTGTGTGTTTCTTTTATCTATTCCTCTTATGCTCCAAGCATTCCAACATAATTCCGGACTTTCTCCTTTACAACGTATAACTCTGTGTCAATGTGTTTGGCACCACACTTGACTCGTTGTCTTAGGAGTGAATTACTTAATGGTTATTGCTGTTGTCAACCATTAGCAATTCCGGGTACAGGTTTCTTAACCATTTTGCCTATCCCTCAGCCTCATATGATGCTATAACATATCTTTACATCACATTGATGTCAAAACTTTAATTCTTTGGAGATTTTCCACACAAAAACTCCAAATGTGAAAATTTAGCGACAATTGTGGATTTCGCTATACATTTCACAAATTCTTTCAGAGTACTCACAACCTTTTGAGAGCACTCTTATAGATCTATCTTTGTACTCACAACCTTTTGAGAGCACTTGCTTCTTTTAGCATGAGGCCATTATCTTTGATTCCATTCCAGTGATCTATATCTGGATTGGACATTGCCAAAACAACCCGAATACATGAATTGTCAGGGTAATATTGAACAACCAACAGCGGAAGCATATGGTACCATATCCATTTGATCCGTTCTATGTTATCTCTTGGAACACTAAAGTTCCCAATTCCATTACCCTTGTTAATAAAAACAGGCGTAGGTTTTCTTGACATGCATGCTATAGAGACTTCTTCTCAGCATGTCCATGTGATATTTCTAATACCCCCTTTCTTCTTTTCTCAGTAAATCTCGATACTTATATCGAGAGACACTCTACCGAGAATACTATTTTGAGGACAAGAACTTCTTTTCTCTGCCGGTAGTAGATTGACATCACCACTAGCAAGTAGGATATCATCCACATACACGGGATTAGGAAATGAATTTCCCATTCTATAAGTTTGCACAAATGCGATTGTCCTCTCATTTTCTTTAACCCAAAATAACTTTTGATTCTAGAGACTTGCTCTAGTCCATAAGATCCCTTGTGATCTTTACTTTCATCTGATGTAACTCAGATCATTATGTGCCATTAGCACTCATTATAATATATTTATTCTCTTAGCGCAAATCTTTCGATTTAAAATCGCTTTTTACATATTTCCTTTGGAGTCACATTGGTGTTGTAGACCCTTTATAGCCTACTGTTTTGGCTCCATTGGAAATTACTTATGAGTCCCAAACATCGTCGGGATTCACAGTCTCTAATCATTAAGACAAGTAGACACTAGTCAAAATTGATTGAGCGCTTCTTATAATTTCTGTAAATGAGGTGGGATCAACCTTCATTTAAATTTCTCTGATATAGACTTTATAGTCATCTGTTTTTCTCATATGGGGATGTTGTTGTTCTGTCATTGCCTAGAGGCAATTAATTATGTAGTCTTCTATTACTATAGCTCTTACAAGGACCTAAAACACAAGATCCATGTTTGCTTGTTCATCTCTATTATAAAGCAACAAGCTCCCCCAGATAAAATCTATTCGAGCCTTAGGTATGTTCATACCATGCTCCCCCAGATTACTCCATTTTCTCCAAAATGGTGTATCATTAATCCTTTTTATTTGGGTTTATTCTGTTATTCTGTCAATCTGTCTTCTTTATGGCACTTTGAGTACCGTCCTTAGTCTCCATTCGAAGCTGTAAAATATCCAAGAATATATCTATCTCTTTACTTTAGGGGTATCATTATTGTGACCGTCGTACTCCCCAGACGATCACAATTCATCATAGATCACTTAGATGCATAATGTGCATCACATTATCTGTCGTATAGGGGAGTCTATTCTGTGACATTCTCTATCTCCCCTTGAAATGTGGCAAGAACCTTTTTGCCACAATTTCGAAACTTTGATTGTTATCCTTTATTCAAAATGAAGTTATCTTTTAACGTATGGAAGTACTTTTCCTTATTCCTTTTCAAAAACTCACAAGAGTTCTTTCTCAATAGTACTTTTGCAAGTCACACTTGCATACCATTCTTATCTTTAGATTCATTTGTAACTTTATTCTCTTTTGACTCGTTAAGTGCTTTATAACTATGACACATAAACTGTGCGGCCGATATAAAAAAAACACATGAGTCATCACATCTTTCTCCTGTCATACAGGATAAGTCCTTTGTCAAAATTTTCTCCCGCCATGCGGGTATTTTCCCAGACTTTTTCCCACCACGTGGGTATTATTATCGTCTTTTCCCGTCATGCGGGTATTATCGTCTTTTCCTGTCATGCGGGTAATCAAGAGACATAGATGCCACAATTGGCTCTTTAGACTGCATATTGAATCATCAAATTTAGAAATAAATCTGAATACTCTTTTATACACATGCTTAATCCAACGTTAGTCAAATTGAGCATTCATGTTGCTTGTTTAAAAAATTTCTTCATATAGAGTACATGAAAGAAATTCGTTAAACAAGAGTCTGAATGATTTATCTGTTTTCTGCATGGAGAGTACATGAAAGACTTTTGTGAAACAAGACTCTCGATGATCTATTTGTATTCTTGGATTAACATCCAAGAATTCTTTTTCTTTTGCAGTTATTCTTTAGAGAGAACATACTCTCTCACTTTATGACCTTACTTGGTCGTCTTTTGGGTCACAAGTACCCATCCTTTTTGCTTTCACGAATGAAAGCATGAGAATCTTTGTCTGAGAAAACATTCAATAATAATAAACAATAATGAGCATAAAATTAACCCTACGTTGGTCTGGTTAAAGATATGCACATTAAATCCTTAAAACTTTCTTCTACATTCTAAATCACCGTTGGGCAGAATTAGAATGAAATTTCATCTTTCTACACTAATTCTACATCACCGTTGGGCAGAAATAGAATCAATGCACAAAACTTATAAACAATATGATGATAATATTTCTATTGCAATAAAGAACTCTATTTAGAAAATAACATTATCATCGATTCTATTGCAGCGGAAACAAGAAATATAGATATTTCTATAGTTCAAGATCATTTCTTGATCTTTTATCTTTTTTCTGAAAATTGATCACTTTGATGTAAAATTATCAGAGATCTAGCCCTTTGACTATGGAACTCATATAATTATAGTACTGCTATCATCAACGTTGGTCAGAAAATAACAATACCATAATTAATCTTTTAAACAAGTATCTCTCTTTTCCTCCTCTCTAATTAAATTTTCCCGTTGGTTCCAATTTAATTAGAGGAGAGTCATTTTACTTTACAGCAGAAACTGTAAAATATTCTCTGTATTTCACAAACATTGCACTGTTCTGGTCTGTTCTCTAAACAAATTCATTGAATTTGAAAAAAGATCATCTTTTAGCAAAAAAAACTTTGTCTTAAAAGACTTTTCTGTCCTTTAATTAAAATTCTCCTAGAGAATTTAATTAAAGATCTAAACAAATTCACAGTGGAATCTGTATGTCTTTTCTTTTGATTTCTAAACAAATTTTCTCAGTGAAAACTTTAACAGAATCATAAACATTGCAATCATCACTTTAACATGCTCCTCTTAAATTCTATTTCTCACTTTTAATTCTTTTGACCCTTTAAATTTAAAAGGAGCACATTTCTCTATTTGCAGCGGAAAAACATGAATAAAAAATCTATTAACTTTATACTTTTCAGAAGCTTTTCTTTTACTTTTCTATTTCCTAAAACAAAATTTTCGTTGGATAATTTTGAATAGGAAAAACTTGTTGAAATTTGTCCAAAAATTTAGACAAAAAACAACTAAAACAGCTTCTGAAAAAATAAAACAGAAAAAAAACACTGATTAAAAACGCGCGGCCCATACCACAGTTTTTCTGTTTCGGCCCACGGCCCATTTCTCTGTGTGTCGCGCGTGCGCGGTGCGCAGCCAGCACCTGCGGCCCACGGCCTCTTTCTCTCTGCGCCGCACGCGCGTCTCGTAACCGGCCTAGCGGCCGGCGGTCTCTGTGCTTTCGGCCCATCGGCCCAGGTGCTGGCTAGGGTTCGGAACCGGGCGATCCTGGCCGTCCGTGACGATCGGACGGTCCAGCGCGCGTCTCGGTCGATCAAAACGACCAGACCGCCGACCCGACCGGAAACCCTAGACCATTTCCCCCTTTCACTCTCTCCCGAAACTCTCTGTCCGCCCATGGCGGCGCTGGGGTTAGGCGCCGGCGGCCTGAGACGACGACGACCGCCACGCAGCGCGCCGCTCCAGCTCCTCTCCCCTCCTTTCTATTCTGTCCCACAACCCGCACAGAGGCGAGCACGGTGGTGACGGCGCCCCCCGCTGGCCCTCTTGCCGACGCGTGCGTGCACCCGAGGGTGGGCGCACCGCCGTCAAGGGGCTCAGCTGGCGGCGACCTTTTCCCGGCGACGGTCGGCGATGGAGTGGCTGTGCTCTGTGCCCCGAGGGGTTGAAGCTTTTCTTTGCCCCCGAGGGGGTTGACTCCTTCTTCCGACGCCTCCGCTTGCCGATGCGCGTCGGATCGAGAGGGATGGCGCGGCCGAGGCGGCGACGCTTCTTTGCCGGCGAGCATGAGCCCTCCGGTGAGTCTTTTCTTTGCCCATAGCCTTCGATCTGGCGTTAGGGTTTCGGGAGGGGATCTTTTGGATTTGACTTCTTTCTTCTTCTATTTTCTTTTGCTACCGAAAAGATCTAGAACCCTAGGATGGCTCTGATACCAATGTTAGATCCTCTGGATCGTCTAGGGTTAGATCAATGCATGTAGAAACAGTGGTAGGAGGAGGTTCGGGTACCTTCTCCTTGCGGTGCCGAACTCGAGGCGCCGGCCATGGTGGAGATGGCCGGCAATAGCAGTGGCGATGAAGGGCAGTGGCGGTGAAGGCAGTGGCGGCAGTGGTGCTTCCCGTGAGCACCGCGCTAACCCTAGATCGGTAGGGGATGTTGGTGGGGTGGTGGCGCACAGGTGAACCTCGTCATCAGTGCTACCGACCCCCCCACCCTTTATGTAGCGCGGGTCACAGGGGCCCACCAACCTTAATGCGGTTGGACGCCCCCGATCAGGGCGTGGTCAAGGGTCCGGTGTGACCGTTGGGTCACACGGGAGAGGAGATCAACCTAACAACTGTCTGCCCAGCTGATTTGAGAGAACGGCCGCCCCCTACAGTTGAATAATGCGTGAGGTGCGGCGAGTGTGTGTGGCCATCCTCCGGCGCCCGGAGCGACGGGTACGACGCCTTGTCGGTGTGTTCGCTGGCTCCCCTGCACAGTGGGACTGGCGGTCGACGGTGTGGGCGCCGGGGCCTGATCCATGCGAGGCAGCGTCCAGGTTAGGTTGATGTGTCGGGGTGGCCATCGTCGGCGTCAGCCGAGTGAGATTAGATCGCGATGAGGGTGTAGTGCGACAACGCCGGGCGGGGCAGTGCGACCGCGGTGGGGCGGTGGGATGGCGGACGGGGCAGTGCGACGGCGGCCGTTGGTGGTGATCATCATCATTTTTATGCATTATTCATAGCCCTAAAACCGAAAAACCTCACAGCATCAACATTCAGTGAAGTATTTATCTGCATTTTACAGTGTTTTTCATCCATTCTGCAGTTCAGTGCGCAAAGGCACACAATTCTTGAGAAGATGAAATTTCAGATGTTCAGAAGTGGCCCAGGCCAATACACAAGTGTAGCAGAGCTTTCTTCCGCTCGAAGGGGCCTCGCGAGGGCTGAGTACCTCGCCGAGGTCTTTGAATACTTGATGCCTAGCGAGGGAGGCGCAGACGTCGCGAGGAGGACTCGCGAGGGAAGTGCATACACGCAAGGACTTGTGATACTCTTGATGGGAGAGGCCTCTCGAGGGAAAGGTCCTCCCGAGGCTCATCAGGCTGGGACGCCTGATCCTTAGCAGAATCCTCAGCGGATGTCGAGGGCTGAGCAGGCCAGCCTGTAGTACCCTGCCACTGGGCTGACAACTCAAGCTCTCCAATTTCCAAAGATGCAATGCACATGTGTGGCAGCATAAGGTCCCATGAGAAGATAAGAAGCAATTCAAGTGTGTTTGAACCAGAAGAGAGGGAAAGAATCAACTTGGAGGTCAAGAAACCCAAAAAGGCAAAAAGTGCAAAAGTGTGGAGACACCCCATGTGCAGGAAAGTAGAGAAAGCTTCACCACTTCTCCACCTCGGGTCACACCTCCACCACGGTTGGAAAAGGTCCATAAAAGGCACCACACCACCACATCATCCCAGATCATCTCTCACTCCATCCCATCCACAGCCACCACAACACCACTTTTTCTGCCACTTTTCCACAAAACCCCAAGAACACCAAGAACTCCTCAAGAACAGCAAGAAGAAGAACAAGAAGAGCAAGATCAGGATGAACATGGAGATCAGGAGAAGAAGCACAAGGCCTTGGTGATCTGAAGCACAAGAACTGCAACTTTGCATCCACCCTTGTCTACTCCTCTGCTTCCTCTGCTTCGACCAGTGCTTCAGTGAGCTTAGCCAAGGATTTCTCCCCATTCCTCTGTGTAATCTTGTGTTGAACTGAGTAGATCATCCATCTGTAAGTAGGGCTTGTGATATTTGGCTACTGCAGTGATTTGAGTGACACAATTCTCTGTCTTTTCTGAATATTTGCATGATCTACTTGCTGTGTGTCTTGATCTGTGTGTGTAAGGCAAGTCCCTGCATACTTTGTGTTGCAAATCTGTCCCTAACCACCCTTTGCTTGTTAACTCACTTTGATCTGGCCTGACAAACCAGACAGGAGTGATCTTTGTGTTAATTTTTGCTCCTCTGCCTAAACCTGCTAAAACCCTGTGCTTGCAAGACTAGTCTCTGCAAGTTGCTGAAGAAATTCGTGTTCCCTATCTAAACCTTGCTTGGATCCTTGCTAGGCTCTGGATTGACAACCTAGAGGCTACAAGTTAAATTCTGAATTTTTAGTCCTTAAATCCTTCTGCAAAACCTTTACTTTTCTGTTTAAAACCTGAAAACCTGAAAATTGAATTTGTCCTACCTTCTGTCAACAGTTAGAACCAGCATAAAACTTGCTGATCCCTGTGAAGACGATAACAAACACCCCCCTATAATCACAGCTTGATCAAAATTGGCGCCGTTGCCGGGGATTAGCTTATGTTTGGAACTTCGCAGTGCAGTAGACTAGGCTGTGTGTTTAAAATGATGAACTTTATACATGATTTGCATGTTTGAGATGCTTTATGTCCTGTGATCTATGACTAGAATTGTTATTAGGGGATTTAGTTCAATAACCCTTGATAAAATTTCTTGTTTGTGACTGTGTGTTGAAGAAATCATGATCTCCTTTATGAAGTGTCTGAAATTGGTGAATGCAGTCTGAAGATTCACCTCTAGCTCCTTTTGATCCAGAACCAGAAAGAACTTTTCTTGCAAGAAGAAGAGCAGCATCAGTGTCCTCAGTAGAAGAATTGCAACTCCTATAGTAGGAATCATGAACTTTTCTTGTACAAGCATTGTGCAGATGGAATTGTCAGAAGATGTGCGCCAACAGAAGAAATAAAGGATGTCATGTTCCAATGCCATGCAGGCATGTATGGAGGGCATGCAGGAGTAATGAAGACTCAAGCAAAAATTCTCCAGGCTGGGTTCTGCTGGCCAAATCTGTTCAAAGATGTGCATGAGTATATCAAGCAGTGTGATCCTTGTTAGAGAGCAGGAAAAATATCAAGAAGAAATGAAATGCCACAGAAGGGAATTTTAGAAGTGGAATTGTTTGATGTGTGGGGAGTAGATTTTGTTGGACCCTTGCCATCATCAAAAGGATACAAGCATATATTGGTAGCAGTGGACTATGTGTCCAAATGGATTGAAGCAATACCCACTGCCAGTGCTGATTCCAAGTCAGTATGCAAATTATTCAAAACAGTTATATTTCCCAGATTTGGAGTTCCTAGAGTAGTGATCAGTGATGGTGGAGCTCATTTCAACAATGAACAGCTAGAGAAGCTCCTGAGCAAGTATGGTGTGAAAAATCACAGAGTGACAACAACTTATCACCCTCAAGCCAATGGACAAGTGGAATTGTCCAACAGAGAAGTAAAACAGATTCTTGAGAAAGTTGTGTCCAAGTCCAGAGGAGATTGGTCAATGAAGTTACCAGATACCTTGTGGGTATACAGGACAGGCTACAAGCCACCAATTGAAATGTCACCATTCAGAATTGTGTATGGAAAAGCATGTCACTTACCAGTTGAGTTGGAGCACAGAGCTCAGTGGGCAATAAGGAAGCTGAACATGGATTTAGAAAAAACTGGAGATGCAAGAAAGCTCCAGATGTGTGAATTAGAGGAGCTGAGAAATGATGCTTATGAGAGTGCCAAGATATACAAGGAAAAGGCCAAGAAGTGGCATGACAAGCACATACTCAGGAAAGATTTCAGTGTTGGACAGACAATTTTGGTGTATGACTCTGCTTGATGACGTGGATCACACGTTCGTTGGGAGACCCCAAGAGGAAGGTATGAAGCAGTGTAGCAGCAGTTTCCCTCAGTATGAAACCAAGGTTTAATCAAACCAGTAGGAGTAAGAAATCACTTATGAAGGTTGTCAGTGGCGCGCTGACATGGAACCTGCACACAACACAATCAAACTACTTTGCCCCAACGAAACAGTGAGTTTGTCAATCTCATCGACTTGCTGAAAACAAAGGATTAAACGTATGGTGTGAAAAATAGTGTTTAATTGCAGAGAATGAAAAGGAACAATGATTGCAGTTGGTTGTATTATCAGTGTAAAAGAATGGACCGGGGTCCACAGTTCACTAGTGGTGTCTCTCCATAAAAGATAACTAACATGCTGGGTGAACAAATTATAGCTGGGCAATTGACAAAATATTGAGCGCATGACAATGCATATATATGACATGATGATTACTATGATATTCATGTGGGCATTACGACAAAATACATAGACCGTTATCCAACATCGTCTATGACTAATAATCCACCTCCAGGTTGTCATACCGAGTTCCCCGTTGGTATTAAGTTGCAAGCAACAGATAATCATATTAAGTAATGTGCGTAATGTAAACAAATGCATTAGACCTAACGGCGCACCCTTAAGCTAAGCATTGGTTATTTTATCCCTATTGGCAACAGCATATCCACAATCTTAGAAGTTGCTGTCACTCTCCCAGATTACCGGAGGCATGAACCCACTATCTAGCATAAATACTAACTCTTGGAGTTACAAGCATCTACTTGGCCAAAGCATCTACTAGTAACGGAAAGCATGCAAGATCATAAATAACATATAAGATAGATTGATAATCAACTTGACATAGTATTCAATATTCATCGGATCCCAGCAAACACAACATGTAGCATTACAATAAGATGATCTTGATCATGATAAGCAGCTCACAAGATCTAAACATGATAGCATAAAGTGAAGAGACAACCATCTAGCTACTGCTATGGACCCGTAGTCCAAAGATGAACTACTCACGCATCACTCCGGAGGCAGGCATGGTGATGTAGAGCCCTCCGGTGATGATTCCCCTCTCCGGCAGGGTGCGGCGAAGAGCTTCTGAACCCTCCCGAGCTAGGGTTGACGGCGGCGGCGTCTCTGGAACTTTTCGTGGATAATGGCTCGGGTGTCTAGGGTTTTCCCGTGAAGATGAATCAATAAGCGAAAGGGCGGCGGCTGGAGACGCCTGTGGGGCCCACATCATCCCACGGCGCGACAGAGGGTAAGGCCGCGCCACCCCATGGTGTGGCTGGCTCGCGGCCCCCCTCCGTCTCTCCTTTGGACTCCGTGTACGTGTTGGAAAAATAGGAGGTCCTGTCCAAGTTTCGTCCAATTCCGAGAATATTTCCAGACTAGCTTTTCTGGAATACAAAAATAGCAGAAAACAGGAACTGGCACTGTGGCATCTTGTTAATAGGTTAGTCCCAGAAAATGCATAAAAATGCTATGAAGTGTATATAAAACATGTAACAATTGGTATAATATCAACATGGAACATTAGAAATTATAGATACGTTTGAGACGTATCAGACTCCAAGCTGCATTTGTTCTCTGGAAAATTCAAGTCAAGATGGTTTGGTCCCTGTGTTATCAAGAGAGACCTAGGACATGGTGCATTTGAAGTGCAAAGCTCAACAGAAGGTACTTTCAAGGTAAATGGTCAGAGGCTGAAGCATTACAGAGCAGGAGAGCAGATGAACACTGAGGACAATGAAGAAACAGATGATGATGATGATGATGATGATGAGACAGAGGTTGTGCCCAATGCATCCTCTGCAGCTGAGAACCAGTGAAGAAGCTACAGTCAAGCTATTGACCATAAACAAGCGCTCATCAGGAGGCAGCCTGATACCTTTTTATGTTACTTGCATTTTTATTTCCTTTATTTGTTTTGTTTTGTGTGTTTTGCTTTGTGTCTTTGTTTTTCAGATTTTGAATAAAGGAGAATGGAGAAGTCTTGGCTATGATCTCATGAAGCAAGAGGCAGAAGTGAACACCAGGTGGAAACATTCCAATCCCCAACCATTTTACAGCATAAACATTATTGCTATGCCATGTCTCTGAACTATGATCAATTTAGCAAATTATAGCTGTTTTAGTAAAAGTTTTATAGTGTTGCTCTGTTCTGATCAAGTAGCATTTCATTTTGTTGTGAATCTTGCATTTTATCTGGTTATTATTCTTGCAAAAGCTTATGTTCAGAAGCATTTATCAAAACAGAATTTAATCATTTCTCTGTTCAAAACTTTTGGAATACTGGATAATGCAAGTGACTTAGAAACTGAATGTGATGATCCATTTTAGAGCCATATGCTAACTGCATTTCTGCATGTTTGCATTTTTTGCATTAGTGATGGACGTATCAAAACCCAAAAAGGCAAAAAGTGCAAAAGTGTGGAGACACCCCATGTGCAGGAAAGTAGAGGAAGTTTCACCACTTCTCCACCACGGGTCACACCTCCACCACAGTTGGAAAAGGTCCATAAAAGGCACCACACCACCACAGCATTCCATATCATCTCTCACTCCATCCCATCCACAGCCACCACAACACCACTTTTTCTGCCACTTTTCCACAAAACCCCAAGAACACCAAGAACTCCTCAAGAACAGCAAGAAGAAGAACAAGAAGGGCAAGATCAAGATGAACATGGAGATCAGGAGAAGAAGCACAAGGCCTTGGTGATCTGAAGCACAAGAACTGCAACTCTGCATCCACCCTTGTCTACTCCTCTGCTTCCTCTGCTTCGACTAGTGCTTCAGTGAGCTTAGCCAAGGATTTCTCCCCATTCCTCTGTGTAATCTTGTGTTGAACTGAGTAGATCATCCATCTGTAAGTAGGGCTTGTGATATTTGGCTACTGAAGTGATTTGAGTGACACAATTCTCTGTCTTTTCTGAATATTTGCATGATCTACTTGCTGTGTGTCTTGATCTGTGTGTGTAAGGCAAGTCCCTGCATACTTTGTGTTGCAAATCTGTCCCTAACCACCCTTTGCTTGTTAACTCACTTTGATCTGGCCTGACAAATCAGAAAGGAGTGATCTTTGTGTTGATTTTTTGCTCCTCTGCCTAAACCTGCTAAAACCCTGTGCTTGCAAGACTAGTCTCTGCAAGTTACTGAAGAAATTATTGTTCCCTGTCTAAACCTTGCTTGGATCCTTGCTAGGCTCTGGATTGACAACCCAGAGGCTACAAGTTAAATTCTGATTTTTTAGTCTTTAAATCCTTCTGCAAAACCTTTACTTTTCTGTTTAAAACCTGAAAACCTGAAAATTGAATTTGTCCTAGCTTCTGCCAACACTTAGAACCAGCATAAAACTTGCTGATCCCTGTGGAGACGATAACAAACGCCCCCCTATAATCACAGCTTGATCAGGTGGTCTGGCGGGCGGGGCAGTGCGACAGCAGCGTGCGGTGGGCTGGCGGGCGGGGCAGATAGACGGCGGATGCGTCCTCTTGGAAGCAATGACCGGCTGCGGTGGAGTCGTCCTCCCGCGTGGAGGAGTGCAGGAATCCAGCGGCGGGCGGCGGGCTGCGGGCGGCGGACGGTGGAGCTGGGGGAGAGAATCCAGGCGGCGTCGTGGGGGATTAGTCTGTTTTTTTGCTGGGGGAGAGAATCCAGTAATTGATTAGCGTATGCGGTCCGCTCCGCTCCGCTCTGCCGCGCAAATCACGGTTTAGTTTTAGGTCGTTGGATTAGTGGCTAAACGTACAGGATTAGTTGGATCTGCCATCTCTCTGCCTTTTTATATTAGTGGTGATATTGGAGTTCACCGTCGGTAGGGCAGCTCGACCCTGGCTTTGGCATCAAAATAACTTTGAAGCCAACATGTACTTATTCGGCGCAAGAGTATACATGGCCACATGTCGAATTAGTTTGACAAACGGGACAACCCTGTTCCGAAGGTGGGGATCCAAAACACATGACTATAAAAGGGTCTCTTTGGTTCGCAGAAATTTAAAACCACATGAATAGGACAAACACAGGAATAAAATATCATGACATGCAGAATTCTAAAGGAAATGAAAACACAAGAAGTAGACACACTATTTGTTTGGTTACAGTACAAGAAAAACACGGAATTTTTTAATAGAGTTGGGTATAAGTTATAGTTATCATAGAAACACAGTAATTTTTCCATGAGGTCCATCCTCTTGCTAGAATTCCTATAAGACTGTAGTGCAGGAAAGCATTACATAGGAATTTTGGAGAATTCATTCTTTTGAACCAAATGGACTCCATAGAAAAAAATCGTATGCATTGGAATCCTATAAAATTTGTTTAAAAATCCTTTAAACCAAAGAGAACCTTATAGGCCCCATTCCGAACATGGGGATCCAAAACACATGACTAGATAGAAAATTTAATGAAAATAGATCTTATACTCCTTCCTTTTTATTTACTTTGTGTTCTTTGTTTAGTCAAAATCAAACTTTATCAAGTTTGAACAAGAATAAAAAAATGAACATCCACAATATCAAATGCATATAGCATGAAAATATATTTTACGATAATTTTAATAATATAGATTTTTCATTGTGCATGTTGATATTTTTCTAAAATATTTTATCAAACTTAACAAATTTTGATTTTGGCTAATCTCAAAACGCGAAGTAAACAAAAACGAAGGAAGTACACTCTTACACTAGTGGAAACACCACCTTTAGTCCCGGGTGGTAGAGGGCTTTTGGACCGGATTGGCATCCGGTACATGCCAACCGGGACTAGAGGCCTCCCCCCTCTTGTCCCGGGTGTGCTACGACCCGGGACCAAAGGCCTCCACGCGGGGGCTGCACATGGCGCGTGGGAGAGGGGCTCTAGTCCCGGGTTGTAATACAACCCGGGACTAGAGATGCACCCACGTGGCGGCCTGCTGCTTTTGTCGTTTCGGTTGTAATAATTTGCAAAAAATACGGTTAATTATCTGTAAATCAGAAAAATACATATAGCATATCAAAATATTCGTAAGAGAAAGCTTTATGAGAAAGTCGGGAAATTGGAAGTCGAAAGTCGGAACGGAAAGTCGTGAAGTCGGGAAAGTCGTGAAGTCGGGAAAGTCGGGAAGTCGTGAAGTCGGGAAAGTCGACGTCACGTTTTCCCGGCTTCCCGGTTTCACGTTTTCCCGGCTTCCCGGTTTCACGTTTTCCCGGCTTCCCGTTTTCACGTTTTTCCGGTTTCCCGGATTAATTTACATATAAAGATCATATATAAGAGGGACTAGAACCGTCATCTATTCGATTACATGGAGATCATGAAGCCACTACTAGAGCCCGTCATCTAATTTGATCTGGTGCCATTGTATTTTCAATTAATGCCTAAGACATAGTTCATCAAAAAGCCCGCAATTTCCTCGCAAATTGGTTGAAAGTGGTCCTTTAGTTGCAGGTCCCTCCGCATTCGATCCATCTATAAAAGAAGGGAGATTAATATGAATTTCAATCATCATAACAGAAATTATGAATGACACTCAACACAATTGATGGTTATAAAATGAAATTGTGAATTTATTTGTTCACTTACTTCGATAAATGTCCCTGGGTTCCGCTCAGAGACTATCGTGCGAATCCACTCGCAGACGTAATATCCACACAAATTGGTCCCGGGAGGCTGCCTATCCAAGTACTACACGAGAATAGATTTCAATCAAATAATAATCAAGCATCATGATGGTATTGAAATTTGAATTAAAAGGGATGCGCGAACACCTAGCCTATTGATAACCCACAAGTATGGGGGTGTATCGTAGTACTTTCGATAAATAAGAGTGTCGAACCCAACGAGGAGCAGAAGGTGTTGACAAGCGGTTTTGATGAAGGATTCACTGTAAATGCTCTCAGACAAGTTTTTAGGAGTTTTTGATATGACAGATAAATAAAGTACAAGTAAATAAAATGCAGTAATAATAGTTGCAGCGAGTGGCCCAATCCTTTCTACAGCAAAGGACAAGCCGGTTGTTGTACTTATAATGACCAAACGTTCTTGAGGACACACGGGAATATTGTCAAGTGCTTTCGCTTCATATAGTTGATTAATCTTCATTGTTTTGATAAGTGTTGTGTGGGTGAACCTATGCTAATGCACCGCCCTTCCTAGGACTAATACATACTTGTGATTATACCCCTTGCAAGCATCCGCAAATACAAGAAAGTAATTAAGTTAAACTAACCACAGCCTTAAACTTTGAGATCCTGCTATCCCTCATGCATCGATATACCAACGGGTGTTCAGGTTTCTGTCACTCCGGCAACCCCACAATTGGCAAACGAATACACAATGCATTCCCCTAGGCCCATAAAGGTGAAGTATCATGTAGTCGACGTTCACATGACACCACTAGAAGAATAACACCACAACTTAAGCATCAAACCATTAAATATTACTCAACATAGTTCACTACTAACATCAAGACTTCTCCCATGTCCTCAAGAACTAAACGAACTACTCACAAGACATCATACGGAACATGATCAGAGGTGATATGATGATGAATAACAATCTGAACATAAACCTTAGTCCAATGGTTTCACCCAATAGCATCAATAACAAGAGTAATCAACACCGGGAGAGTTTCCCCTATGAAATAGACAAGATTCAGCCCTAGATGTTATACGGAGACGGGTGCAGCGGCGGTGATGATGGTGTTGGCGGTGGAGATGATGATGATGATCCCGATGAAGTCCAGCTCGATGACGGTGATGATGGCGACGATTTCCCCCTCCGGGAGGGAATTTCCCCCGGCAGATTTCTTCCTGCAGGGGAGCTTTTCGCTCTCTGGTGTTTTCCGCCTCGTGGAGGCGGCGGAATATTTCGATGGCCTCTCCGTGTGTTAGGGTTCCGAGGGGGTCAAGTACGCGAAGGGGGAACGGCTGAGGTGGGCCAGGGCCCCCAAACCACCTGTCGGCGCGGCAGGGGGCCCACCGCGCCAAGGGTGAGGAGGGCCCACCATGGCCCATCTCAGCTCCCCTTTTGGCCTCCTCCATCTTCTGGTAAAATAGGAACTTCCATATGTCTCCTTCGATTTATTGATCTTCAGAAATAGTGCATCTCGACGGTGCTTTTTCCAGCAGAATCCTGACTCCGGTGTCCAATTCTCCATTATTCATCAAACATGCAAAATAGGTAAAATAACATAAGTAACACTTCTAAATATGAAATATATCGATGAATAGCAGTAAATTATGATATAAAATAGTGATGCAAAATGGACGTATCAACCCCCCCAAGCTTAGACCTCGCTTGTCCCCAAGCGAAAACTGAGCTCAGTAAACATGACCACAAGTTTATGGAGCAAAGTGTCGATAAATAAAATACGGACAAGAAGCATCACATTCATTGATACACAAGTCATTCTAGACAGCAACTTCCCTTCATATAATCTAACTTGAAATAAGTAAAGGGAACCACGATGAAGTGCATAAAGAGAACCATGATTGGTGAAGGCAAACTTAAACTCTTGGTCAGAGAACAATTAACAGATCATACTTATCTTTCGAGAAGAGTCTTTATATCAGAGCTTATATAGCAGAACTTACATGCCTTAATCATAACAGTCTCCTTACAGTCATTGATAACTTTCAAAGTTATATTCATTCGGATAAAAGCTATTGTGCGAAACAAGGAAATGAGAGATATGATTAGAAGTATCAACACATATAACTAATTGGATCTCAACAACTCAAATGCTTGCTTGAGATAGAGAGGAATGGGTTTACTGACTCAACAATAATGTAAAAGATAGGCCCTTCGCAGAGGGAAGCAGGGATTAAATCATGTGCTAGAGCTTTTAAGTTTTGCAAAGCATATAGAGAGTATGAAAATAGTTGTTTGAGCTATGTATGTCGTTGTCAACGAATCGTAGTAAAGTGAACACTAACCCCTTGTCAACCAGACTTTCAAGAGCGGCTCCCATGAAGGACGTTATCTCTACCAGCAAGGTAGATCATCCCTCTTCTCTTTTGTTTACACATGTATTTTAGTTTCTTTATAGTTGACACTCCTCCCAACCTTTTGCTTACACAAGCCATGGCTAACCGAATCCTCGGGTGCCTTCCAACATTCACATACCATGGAGGAGTGTCTATTTGCAAATTAAGTTGCTTACTGATAAATCAGGGCAAAACATGTGAAGAGAATTATTAATGAAAGTTGTAGTTAATTGGGACTGGGCACCCCATTTGCCAGCTCTTTTTGCAAATTGTTGGATAAGCGGTGTATATGCCACTAGTCCATTGGTGAAAGTCTGTTTGACAAAAGTGCTAGAGAAACTCTACAGAACCCTCATGAGCTAATAAACAGTGACACAAAACTAGGAGTAATAAGTTTTGAATAATTTAAAGGTAGCACATGAAGTATTTACTTGGAATGGCGCAAAATACCATATAGTAGGAAGTTATGGTGGACTCGAATGGCAATGGTTTGGCTCAAGGTTTGGATGTATGAGAAGCATTCCCTCTCGATACAGGTCTTTGGCTAGCAAGGTTATGTAGCAAGCATAAGAGTTGAGGGATACAAACAATTATACAAGTGATAAGAATAATCATGCAATCTTCCTTAGAAGCACAAATAGTTTAACTTAAGAATACTAAGCTTATGAGCTACAAAGAAAGAAAGATCATGGAATAATATATTTGCATGCACTCCCTCTCTCTACTTAAGTCTCAAAGTATTGTCTACTACTGACCAATGCTAAGTTTGCCAAAACCAAAAAGATTAACTTGGTGCTCTAAAAAGTGATCCCTATACTAACAACAAGGTTATCAATATGAAAGAGAATTGCAAGCTAAAATAAAGTATGCAGAAAGTAAATGATAAAACTTCTCATTAATATTTCATAACGGCAACTCACACCAAGGGATACATAGATAACCAACTAAAAGAGAGATACTTCCACATTGCAAACCATCATATAAGATAACTTCCCTACTCACGATATGACTTTAAAAGGTAAAGATAATGATGTGATACCGCGGCACTCCCCCAAGCTTGGAACAAACCAAGGGGATGCCAATACTTATGATGAATTACTCCTTCGGTGGTGGTGGTGAATTGTCCTCATCATCAGACTTCCAGGGAAGGGGTTTCCCATCAACAAAGGACGACTTGGATTCGATTATCCTGAAACTAGCAGCAGCGCTTATGTTTTTAAACCGAGTTTCATACTCACAGTTTTGATTCTGGACATCATAGAGTTGCGCCTGCAGTTTGTTGGTGGTGTTGATGAGGTGAAATATGTCTTCCCAGAGTTGTGCAGTCTCCTTCTTATGTTCAGCGACCAGCGCGGACACCATTGAGTGGAAGACTCCCACTTCACGTTCCGCCAGCTTTTTGTATGTGAAGACCTCTTGCTCCAGCTTCTCCATCCTGGCTTCCAGGCTCCCTTCTCCTTTGGGTCCTCGCACGTCTTCCGTCTGCAGCTTTCCATCAACCATCTGCGACTCCTTGGGATGCATCTTCAGCTCATCCATGTATGGGGTGACGACGTTCACAAAGAAACTGTCCTTTGGAGGCTTCGATGAAGACATGGCAGCTCTAGATCTGAAAACAATATCTGGACAGAAACAGCTCGAAACGAAACACGATGAAAAGGCGAGATACGAACCTCGGGGGTTCGGGTGAGTTATATAGCAAAAAGTTTTACAACATAAGGAAGGTACAGGAGGAAACCTGATCGGAGACGAGCTCCGGGGTGCTCAAACCACCAGGCGGCGCGGCTGGGGGCCCACCGCGCCGACCTATGGTTTGGGCACCACGGGTGCCGTCTCCCATCCGGTTCGGTCTCTTATTTTTCCATATTTAATAAAAACGACGAAAATATCTTCTAGAAAGTTATTCGCGAAACTTTTCTTACCGAAACTGTTACCTATTCGAATCGAATTCTGCAGTCCCAGAAAAATGTTCTTCAATGAAAGTTTCCGGAGTCACCACTTTAATTGTATCAACCTCTTCATTAATAGAATCTCCAGAAATATAATGCTTGAGTCTTTGACCATTTACCACTTGTGTAGAGTTATCTTTCAATGAAGCAATTTTTATTGCACCTGAACGATACACCTCCACAATAACAAATGGTCCTTCCCATTTTGAGAGTAACTTTCCTGCAAAAAATCTGAGACGAGACCTATACAATAGAACTTTCTCACCAACATTAAATTCTCTTTTAAGAATTCTCCTATCATGCCATCTCTTAACTTTTTCTTTAAAGAGTCTAGCATTTTCATAAGCCTCACTTCTCCATTCATCTAAAGAACTTAAATGCAACAACCTTTTCTCACCGGCAAGTTTAAAATCTCTATTAAGTTCTCTCACTGCCCAATAAGCTTTGTGTTCTAATTCTAAAGGCAAGTGACAAGCTTTACCATAAACCATTTTATAAGGAGACATGCCCATGGGGTTCTTATAAGCAGTTCTATAAGCCCATAAAGCATCATTTAACTTACTAGCCCAATTTTTTCTAGATTTATTAACAGTCTTTTGCAAGATAGATTTAATCTCCCTATTTGACAATTCTACTTGTCCACTAGTTTGAGGATGATAGGCTGAAGCAATTCTATGATTAACACCATATTTAGCAAGAGTCTTTCTAAAACCACCATGGATAAAATGAGAACCTCCATCAGTCATAAGATATCTAGGTACACCAAACCTAGGAAAAATGACATCTTGAAGCATTTTTAAAGAGGTCTCACCATCAGCACTTTTAGTAGGTATAGCTTCTACCCATTTAGTGACATAATCAACAGCAACAAGTATATGAGTATTACCTTGTGAAGAAGGAAAAGGACCCATGAAGTCGAATCCCCAACAATCAAATGGTTCAATAACAAGAGAATAACTCATAGGCATTTCATTGCGTCTAGAGATATTACCAACCCTTTGACATTCATCACAAGATAAAATAAACTTTCTTGCATCCTTAAAGAGGGTAGGCCAATAAAAACCTGATTGTAGAACTTTCTGCGCAGTTCTATCTCCAGCGTGATGCCCTCCATAAGCACTTCCATGGCATTTCCTCAGTATTTCCTGTTGTTCATATTCAGGAACACATCTTCGCATAATACCATCGACTCCTTCTTTATATAAGTGTGGGTCATCCCAAAAGTAATGCCGCAAGTCATAAAAGAATTTCCTTCTTTGCTGAGCTGAAAAGGTTGGAGGCAAGTACTTGGAAACAATAAAGTTAGCATAATCAGCATACCAAGGACTATCTCGCGAACTTACACTTATTGCAGCCAATTGTTCATTTGGAAAGCTATCATTAACAGGAATAGGATCATAAGGAATGCTTTCCAATCTAGACAAATTATCAGCAACAGGATTTTCAGCACCTTTTCTATCTATGATATGCAAATCAAATTCTTGCAAAAGAAGTACCCATCTAATAAGCCTTGGCTTAGCATCTTTCTTTTCCATAAGGTATCTAATTGCAGCATGATCAGTATGAATAGTGACTTTCGAATCAACTATGTAGGGTCGAAATTTGTCACAAGCAAAAACTACAGCTAGAAATTCTTTTTCAGTAGTGGCATAATTCTTTTGAGCAGAATCAAGAGTTTTACTAGCATAATGAATAACATTTAACTTTTTATCTACTCGCTGCCCAAGAACAGCGCCTACAGCATAATCACTAGCATCACACATAATTTCAAAAGGTAAATTCCAATCAGGTGGTTCAACTACAGGAGCGGTGATTAAAGCCTTTTTCAAAGTTTCAAAAGCTTCCTTACAATCATCATCAAAAACAAAGGGTACATCTTTTTGAAGAAGATTAGTAAGAGGCTTGGAAATTTTAGAGAAATCTTTAATAAACCTCCTATAAAAACCAGCATGACCAAGAATACTACGAATACCTTTAACATCTTTGGGACAAGGCATCTTTTCAATTGCCTCCACTTTAGCTCGATCAACTTCAATACCTCTTTCAGAAATTTTATGTCCAAGAACAATTCCTTCATTAACCATAAAGTGGCATTTCTCCCAATTAAGAACAAGGCTAGTTTCTTCACATCTCTGCAAAACTTTGTCAAGGTTGTGCAAACAATTATCAAAGGAAGTTCCATAGACGGAGAAATCGTCCATGAAGACTTCCACAATTTCCTCACAAAAGCCATGAAAAATAGCAGACATGCATCTTTGAAAAGTAGCAGGAGCATTACATAAACCAAAAGGCATACGTCTATAAGCATAAGTTCCATAAGGACAAGTAAAAGTAGTTTTCTCTTGATCTTGCGCTCTCACAGCAATTTGAGAAAACCCAGAATACCCATCAAGGAAACAAAAGTGAGTTTTCTTGACAACCTCTCAAGCATTTGATCAATAAAAGGCAAAGGATAATGATCTTTCTTAGTTACTTTGTTAACCTTTCTAAAATCAATGCACATCTATAACCAACTACTACTCTTTGAGGAATTAGTTCATCATTTTCATTAGGAACAACGGTAATTCCTCCTTTCTTAGGAACACAATGCACAGGACTTACCCATCTACTATCAGCAATAGGATAAATAATACCAGCTTCAAGAAGTTTTAATACCTCATTTCTTACCACTTCTTTCATCTTGGGTATTAAACGACGCTGATGCTCAACAACAGGCTTTGCATCAGGTTCCATGTTGATGGCGTGCTGACATATAGTAGGAGAAATTCCCTTCAGGTCATCAAGAGTATATCCCATAGCTCCGCGGTGTTTCCTCAACACTCCCAATAACCTTTCCTCCTCTGTACCTGAAAGTTTAGAGCTGATAATAACAGGATATATTTTCTTATCATCAATATAAGCATATTTAAGATTATCAGGCAGAGGTTTCAAATCAAAAACAGGATCCTCCTTGGGTGGCATTGTGGTACCCAAATCTTCCACAGGTAAATTGTGTTTGAGCATAGGTTGACGAAGGAATACTTCATCAAGCTCATTCCTTTCTTCCCTGAAGTTCTCACTTTCATGATTCTCCATATGTTGCTGCAAAGCATTGTTAGGAGCAAGAACAATAGATGCAAGTTGAGCAATTTCAAAATCCTCACTAGGCAATTCAGTTTCATAAGGTGCTTTAGCAAATTTAGAGAAATTGAATTCATAAGATTCACCAGCAAATTTAGTAAAGATTTTCTCTTTCTTACAGTCTATAACAGCACCACAAGTATTCAGAAAAGGTCTACCAAAAATAATAGGACAACTATCATTGGCAGCCGACCCAAGTACAAGAAAATCAGCAGGGTATTTAGTCTTACCACAAAGGACTTCGACATCTCTAATGATACCAATTGGAGAGATAGTTTCCCTATTAGCAAGCTGAATAACCACATCAATCTCTTCAAGTTTACAAGGAGCAATTTCGTGCATAATTTCCCTGTAAAGCTCATAAGGAATAGCACTAGAACTTGCACCAATATCACATAAACCATAATAGCAATGATCACCTATCCCAACAGAAAGCACAGGAACACTAGACTTCCTAGAACTTTTAGGATGTGAGACAATATTAGAAGCATCCTCACAAAAGATAATGTGTCTATCTTCTAAATTTTCAGTGACAAGATCTTTAACCAATGCTACAACAGGTTCAACAGTTATTTGCTCATCAGGTTTGGTAGTTTTCTTATTACTTTTACTAACAACACCAGTTATGATAGTATGTTCCTTAATCTTATTAGGAAAAGGAACTTTTTCAATATAAGGTTCTGGAATAATGCGATCAGCAACATTAACCTCAACACCTTTAGATATATGAGAAACAGATTCATCTTTATATGGTTCATGATAATTTTTAAAACCCTCCTTCGGCAAACCGAAATAGGAAGCAAAGGCTTTATAAAAGTTTGCAACAATTTGAGAGTCAAGACCATAAGTAGTGCTAATTTTGCGATAATCATCAGTATCCATAAATTTTTAACACACTCAAAGTCATAGCTTATACCTGACTCCCTACCTTTGTCATTCTCCCATCCTTCAGTGTTCTCCTGAATCCGATCAAGAAGGTCCCACTTAAACTCTTCTTTATTACGAGTGAACGATCCAGCACAAGTGGTATCCAATAGAGTTTTATCTTGAAAGGAGAGTCTTGCATAAAAGTTATCAATAACAATATTACCAGGAAGCTCATGAATGGGACATTTGAGCATTAATGCCTTCAATCTCCCCCACGCTTGAGCGATACTCTCTCCATCATAGGGCCAGAAGTTATATATGAGGTTCCGATCCTTATGAATCTCACTTGGAGGATAGAATTTGGAGTAAAAGAGAGGTACAATTTCCTCCCATCCAAGAGAATACCCATTCTTCAGCAGTTTATACCAATGTGCAGCTTTACCAGACAGTGATAGAGAGAATAATTTCTTCTTAACTTCTCCCATCGAGATACCTGCACACTTAAATAACTCGCACAATTCATGCAGAAATAACAAATGATCTCCAGGATGGACAGTTCCATCTCCTACTACCTTAGCAGTGGTAGTTGTTTTCCCAAATAGGAATTCAAGAGAAGACCCCTCCATAATGAGATATAGCAGCAGGCAAAAATAAAAACAGCACGTACAATAAATGTTTCCCTTACCAATTCCACTTACCAATAGCGCTACACTCCCCGGCAACGGCGCCAGAAAATAGTCTTGATAACCCACAAGTATAGGGGGTGTATCGTAGTACTTTCGATAAATAAGAGTGTCGAACCCAACGAGGAGCAGAAGGTGTTGACAAGCGGTTTTGATGAAGGATTCACTGTAAATGCTCTCAGACAAGTTTTTAGGAGTTTTTGATATGACAGATAAATAAAGTACAAGTAAATAAAATGCAATAATAATAGTTGCAGCGAGTGGCCCAATCCTTTCTACAGCAAAGGACAAGCCGGTTGTTGTACTTATAATGACCAAACGTTCTTGAGGACACACGGGAATATTGTCAAGTGCTTTCGCTTCATATAGTTGATTAATCTTCATTGTTTTGATAAGTGTTGTGTGGGTGAACCTATGCTAATGCACCGCCCTTCCTAGGACTAATACATACTTGTGATTATACCCCTTGCAAGCATCCGCAAATACAAGAAAGTAATTAAGTTAAACTAACCACAGCCTTAAACTTTGAGATCCTGCTATCCCTCATGCATCGATATACCAATGGGTGTTCAGGTTTCTGTCACTCCGGCAACCCCACAGTTGGCAAACGAATACACAATGCATTCACCTAGGCCCATAAAGGTGAAGTATCATGTAGTCGACGTTCACATGACACCACTAGAAGAATAACACCACAACTTAAGCATTAAACCATTAAATATTACTCAACATAGTTCACTACTAACATCAAGACTTCTCCCATGTCCTCAAAAACTAAACGAACTACTCACAAGACATCATACGGAACATGATCAGAGGTGATATGATGATGAATAGCAATCTGAACATAAACCTTAGTCCAATGGTTTCACCCAATAGCATCAATAACAAGAGTAATCAACACCGGGAGAGTTTCCCCTATGAAATAGACAAGATTCAGCCCTAGATGTTATAACGGAGACGGAGTGCAGCAGCGGTGATGATGGTGTTAGCGGTGGAGATGATGATGATGATGATCCCGATGAAGTCCAGCTCGATGACGGTGATGATGGCGACGATTTCCCCCTCTAGGAGGGAATTTCCCCCGGCAGATTTCTTCCTGCAGGGGAGATTTTCGCTCTTTGGTGTTTTCCTCCTCGTGGAGGCGGCGGAATATTTCGATGGCCCTTCTCCATGTGTTAGGGTTCCGAGGGGGTCAAGTACGCGAAGGGGGAACAGCTGAGGTGGGCCAGGGCCCCTAAACCACATGTCGGCGTGGCAGGGGGCCCCACCGCGCCAAGGGGTGAGGAGGGCCCACCATGGCCCATCTCAGCTCCCCCTTTTGGCCTCCTCCATCTTCTGGTAAAATAGGAACTTCCATATGTCTCCTTCGATTTATTGATCTTCAGAAAGAGTGCATCTCGACGGTGCTCTTTCCAGCAGAATCCTGACTCCGGTGTCCAATTCTCCATTATTCATCAAACATGCAAAATAGGTAAAATAACATAAGTAACACTTCTAAATATGAAATATATCGATGAATAGCAGTAAATTATGATATAAAATAGTGATGCAAAATGGACGTATCACCTATCCAAGTACTACTTACTTTGGGGTAAACAAAAGTAAGTTCCTTTTTAAATTGATTAGGTACTGTAGCATTTCGGAAAGCTTCCCAAACCCTGCCCATCAAACAATTGAATAAATGAGTTATTAATTAGTTACTTGATATCTCAGGAATGGAAGGCAAGAGACCGATGTAATACGATAAAGATTGAAATTACCGTTTGAGTACTCCTTGGATATATTCGTGCCGCTCTTTGGGCCAGTGCAATGAGTCCAAGATTTCAACTTCTGCTCTATCGATTTCAATGATTAACAGAATGTAATGGTCGCTGCGCACGTTTATATATGTCAGTAACTAATCAGTTACACTTAACATCGAGAAAGCAAAAAGCAATGTGTACAAGACAGTAGACTCTTACCTGAAGTGGTAAGGAAACAATATCTTCCCTTTATAATTTTGGTCCCGGATGGACCTAAACAAGGTGTTCACCGCTTCCTCGTGGTGGTCACGTAGCAATTTTTCATTAACTCGGCTTGGGTCAATGAACCCAATCTCAAACACTCGGTTTCTGTCACATTCATCGCTCTTCATTCTGTATAATACCGTAGTGAGCATAATTAGAACAGGCAATTACCGAGCTAAGCTATAGACTTTATTTTAGAAAATAAATGAATTGAATCACTTACAGACAATAGGTAGTGAGCATGCTCAAGTCGAGGGCGTCAAGCTGGTATAACTGATAGATTTCTTCAATAGGTATAGTTATCTCGTCTACACCGTTGAAATGTTCATCTGTAATTTTCACCGGGATCAATATTCGACCTTCACTTGTGACATTCTTGTACCATTTATGCAGTCTTGTCATTTGTGTTGGTAGATTCTGGAGCTCATCAGGTGACACTAGATCCTTCCCGTATTCCCAGGTCCATCTAGTAGGTCCCATAAGGGGGGGGGGTATCATCTGCATCCAGTTGAGAAAGTGAAATACCAAGTTCTGCAGCAAATTGCGCGCGGTAAGCGCTATCGTTCTCAAGCGCAGAGCCCATATCAGTGGCCACCTTGAGCGGGGAGATGGACTGTTTTGACTGATGTCCGAGCTGGGCAACATCTCTTCTCCTTTTCCCGCCGGGTGGAATTTTCCTCATAGTCCGTACATAGTCATCTGGCCTATTTATCGAAATTTGCGATGGCTGAGTAAGGAAACTAACACCAAATTGTGTTTGAGCTTCCGAATACTTTTCATTTGGCTTAGGTTTTTTTTTCTCAGCCATTTCTGCAAACTGTCTTCTCAATTCTGTTTGTAGCCACACCCTGGCTTCCTCTTCAGTACACTTGACGTCGTAAGGTCTCGGGGGAGGAACCTTCGGTACTTTTGGCAGGGGCTCAAGTCAGGGTTTGGGTCGGGAACCCATGGCGGTGGTCTTCATCCCCTTTTGACCGTTAGCCTTAGTGGGCGGAGGCGGTGGAGACGGCTCAGGAGTTGGCTGACGCGGCTCAGGAGTCGGCTGACGCGGCGAGTGACGCGTCGACGGATTCGGCTGACGCGGTGACAGAGATCGAGAAGGCGATGGTGGCCTTGGCGGCGGTGTCCAGCCTGGAAACATGATCAATTTCTTGGGCCATAGAATGAGTCCACCCTGGACATCTCCCAGTGTCCTCTCATCATCACCTCTAGGGAAATGAAGTTCGAGTGATTCAAATCCGGGGTAAACTTGATCCACGCCGACACGAGCATAGCCACCTGGAATCTCATTGCCACAATACAGTGTTGTAGATTCACAAGGTAAAGCATAGCCGTCCGCCGCCTTCATGGTTAAGTTTCTCACTGCCTCATGTAGCTCACAAGTTTTCTTCTCAGTGATAGAATCCACGGGGTATGTTTGGTTCGATGCCTCATCAGCACCGACAGTAGTGGAAGCCACACTGCTTTTCCGTTGAGACGGACCCTCATCTTGCAGCTGCAGCTGATGAGTTGCCCCTCGAGAAGATTGCGCGCGCCGCAATTCATCTAGTTCCTGTTGTTGTTGGCTAATGATATTTTCCACTTTGCTCAACCGGTCGTGTTGCTCCTGCTCCTTCCTCCTCTATGCTCTTTCTCGGCTTCTATAAGAGTCACGGTCCTCAGGAAACCCTTCATGCCACGTCACACCTCCCCTGCCTTGAACAGATCCTCCTTTTTCTTTAGTACCGAGGGCCTTCCACAGCTCATCATATTCTCTGTCGGGATAAAACCTTCCCTCACGAGCATCGGCGATTGCATCCAGAATTGTTTGCTGGGGTATAGGAGTTTCTTTCGTTTCATCAACTATTACATCGCCTGTTGCGACGTCATACTCCCCCCATGAGCAAGTATCCAATTTCTGACCCTACGGGGCCACAAATCTGTAACTGGAATGATCCCTTTTTCGCGCATAGTGGCCTCAATCCGATCCCACTTAGGCTCGGCAGTTACGTAGCCACCTCCACCCAACTGATGCTGATATATCTTCTTCGCTGCATTCAACTTATTCTTTGCCGATCTTTCCTTGACTAGTTCTGTATCCTTGTATTGCAGAAATGCCGGCCAGTGAGGCCGCTGCCTCTGTAGTGTCCCAGTGAAATCTGGAACTTTCTTTTTGTTGACCCAATCACGGTATAATCTGTTCTTCCATTTATTGAATTGTTCAGCCATCTTCTTCAAAGCCCAATGCTTGACTTTGTCCGTCATGGCTTTTGTCCTTTCGGGACTATCCAACACCGGCAGAGTGAAATGTGCCATGAGCTTCTTCCAACATATATCTTTAGTTCTCTCGGTGACATAATAATTGCCCTCTAAGTTTTTTATCTCATTCCATTCCGAAAGGCTGATCGGAACATTGTCCCTGACAACAACTCCACATTGATGCACAAACTTAGATGCGTTCTTCGGAGGCTCCAACGGTTTGCCATCTGAAGAGACTGACTCAATTCTGAAATGATCTTTTATTCCCAACCCTTTGGCATGGCCTCGTTTAGTAGTTTGGGTCGAATCGGAGGTATAAAAAGAAGAAACATTTGTTAATATATATATACAAATAAATTTTTACATCTAATCAAATAGAGGCTTAATATACCATGCCGGACTGCGAGGGTTCACCAACTGTGCTAGTTTGCCCTTGGACGCTTTGTTCCACCTCCATTCCCGGACCGGAGTCATTCAAAAACTCGGAGCCATCTTTTTCTGCTCCAATGTGTTTATCACCATCCGCGGGTTGGCGGATATAGTCGAGCAACACATCTTCCCCTTCTCTCTTTTGGAAGGGAGGAACATCTCCATCGTCCATTGCTTAACTATTAAAAAAGAAAATAAAACAATGATAGCATTAGCAGAATAATTCAATGTAGGGAACTTTACACTTAGCAAAATTACATCTACAAATATACCATATCAAAATTTAAACTAACATGAGCGATACTTCATGTGTATTGTATGTGTTACCGGGAAAACGTGAAACCGGGAAGCCGGGAAAACGTGAAACCGGGAAACCGGGATGCCGGGAAGCCGGGAAAACGTGAAACCAGGAAATCGGGAAAACGTGAAAACGGGAAGCCAGGAAAACGTGAAACCGGGAAGCCGGGAAGGCGGGAAAATGTGAAACCGGGAAAACATGAAAACGGGAAGTCGGAAAGTCGTGAAGTCGGGAAATCGGAAAGTCGTGAAGTCGAAAGTCGTGAAGTCGGGAATTCCCGACTTCACGACTTTCCGATTTCCCGACTTCACGACTTTCCGTTCCGACTTCCCGACTTCACGACTTTCCGACTTTCCGTTCGGACTTCACGACTTTCCCGACTTCACGACTTTCCGTTCCGACTTCCGATTTCCCGACTTCCCGAATCTAACTTATCTAATTTAACTTATCTAACTTATCTAATTTAACTTAGCAAATTTAACTAACTTATCTAATTTAACTTATCTAATTTAACTAGCAAACTTATCTAACTTATCTAATTTAACTTAGCAAATTTAACTAACTTATCTAATTTAACTTATCTAACTTATCTAATTTAACTTATCTAACTTACCTAACTTATCTAATTTAACTTAGCAAATTTAACTAACTTATCTAACTTATCTAATTTAACTTATCTAATTTAACTTAGCAAATTACACTACACTAAATGTGCAAAATTTACACTAACTACACTAACTTAACGACTAACTACACTAACTACACTAACTAATTGTACAAAAAAATAACTTAGAAAAAATTACTTGGGAAAAAAATTACCACGGGAGAGGAGGAGAGAGGGGGCCGACGGTCGGCGGAGCTGGAGGGCGAGGCGGTGCGGCGGCGCCGGCGCGGAGGAGGAGGAGGTCGGGCTTGGGCGGCAGCGGCGGCGGAGGAGGAGGAGGTACGTGGGCGCGACGACGGAGGAGGAGGAGAGGGATGCGGGCGCGGCGGCGCCGGAGGAGGGACGCGGGGACGGGGACGGCGGCGGAGAGGGATGGGGGCGCGGCGGCGGAGTGGGATGGGGGCGGCGGCGGAGAGGGACAGGGGCGGCGGCGCAGTTGAGCAGCCTGCCGGCGTGCGGGATGGAGGCGGCGGTGCGTCGAAAGTTGGCTCCCGGGTCGTGACTCGACCCGGGTCAACGCTCTGCTTATATAGCAGAGGACCTCTGGCCCCGGACGGAGCCACGGCCCGGGACGTGAGGGTACCCCTTTGGTCCCGGGTGGTGCCACGACCCAGGACCATACGTCTTTTTCAGACGCCACCCCCAGCGCGCGCAAATTGACCTCTTGTCTCAGGTGGTTCCACGACCCGGGACCAGAGGTCCCTTTTTTTTCGTTCAACCGCCTAAATTTTCAAACTTTCACGCGCATTTTTTTGAAAACTTAATTTGAATATGAATTTGAATAGCTTATGCATACTTTCGAATCTGAAAAAAATTTCAACATGAAAAGTTTTTGAATTTCTTAAACTAATCCAAAGCAATTTGAAAGTCATATTTTTTTCACATCTTCTCGCGTGCCATTTTCAATTTAGAATGCATTAACAAATTTAACCATTTGAAAGTCAATTTAAAATGAATTAACTAATATTGTTTAAATTTAAAATGCATTAACTAATATTGTTTAAATTTAAAAGTCATATTTCACATCTTCTCGCGTGCCATTTTCAATTTAGAATGCATTAACAAATTTAACCATTTTGAAAGTCAATTTAAAATGCATTAACTAATATTGTTTAAATTTAAAATACATTAACTAATAGTGTTTAAATTTAAAATGCTTGAAAAGTGTTTGCATTAACCATTTTCAAAAATGATTGGTAATTTAACCATTTTTGTTTTTCGATTGTCAAAAATGACACTTTTTGTGAAGCAAGTACAACAAATATGTTGCAAAATGGCACCCATCCAATTATCACACAAAGTAGACCATATTTTATGGATAATCCACAAATATTGGTAATTTTCTCGGTTTCTAGCTAATTTCGCCTACTTAAACGACTTTATATCTATTTTCCGAAAGTAATTCAAATTTGAACTACAAGTGTGTGATAGCTTGCTCTGATTTTTTTTCAAAAATGATTTTAAGGTGCACAAGTAGTGGTTATATCACAGAACCGTCGATAGTTTTGGATAATTCGACCCCTTACAATGAATAGTAATGGCGGCCATTTTGACCGTTTTTAAAAAAGTCAAAGAAAGTGAAAAAATACTCAAAAAATGAAATCCTTTGGCATGGGCTACTTTCGTGTGTACTAGTTGGTAGGATAAATGATAAACTTGAGTTTTGACATAGTTTACAAAAAACTTCTTCACAAAAAGGTCAATCATCTATAAATATGTATAAGTTTCGGGTCAAATGACCTCGTTATGGTCATCCCGTGCCATAGTTTGTCAAAATGTGCCCATATTTGACACATAGCTGTATCTTGGTACGACAAACAATGTTGCAGAACTGAGTTTTTTCAAATTACTTATCTAAATATCGTTTTTTTTTTTTCGATTGTAAAAAATGACACTTTTTGTGAGAATCCCACCAATATATTTTTATCTCAACAATATTTCCTTTGAGGGCTTGTGAGTTGTTGGATCACTCTGTGAGCCACCAACCGGGACTAAAGGGAATCCCACCAATAAGGAAGAAGCACACGGATCGTGTGTTTCTTTCGAGCGCTTGTGAGCCGTTGGATCAGGAGTGTGTTTCTTTTGAGGGCTTGTGAGCCATTGGATCAGGGCTGTGTTTCTAGTCCCGGGCCGTGATACCACCCGGGACTAAAGGGGCCACGACCCTATATATAGCCCCTCTCCGGGCACTCACGGCACTCATTGTAGTTCAGTTTGGTATTCAAGGCATTCAGACTCCCTGCATACGCCCAACGCTGCATTTTGATATGCGGGCACTCACGAGCCAGCGTTGGGCTGTATGCAGGAGAAACCGTGTGTTTTGTTCTATCTAGAAAATCCTTCAATTCGTCGACCGAATACAAAATCCCCAAGGTGCTGCCCTCTCCTCGGTCGGATCCAAGCAGCGACAAGACGCTCTGATGATTAGCAACATCCCCAACACTTGTTGCAAATCATCAGAGACGTCTTGTCGCTGTTTGGATCGAAGGCCGATTTGCCGTCTCACGACCATGCGATGATTTGCCGATTTGTCGGTCAGAGTGGCCACTGGAGAAGGTAGGCAACTTCGATCCGACGTGGTTCTGAAAGGGGCACTCACGAGCCACCGTCGGGCTATATGCAGGGGAAACCGTGTGTTTTGTTTCAACTTTCAGAACACAGTTACATAAAAGGTTTAATACATTATTACACATCACCTACAACATCCCTATCTAGTGTTCATTTTGGTATACGAAGCATTCGGACTCCCGTCATACGTCCAACGGTGCCAAGGTACGCTGCCCTCTCTCCCTGATCCCCTCCTCCCCTACGCAGGTTGCATGCACCTTAGGTGTTTGATCAAATTCCCCACTATTTTTTTTAGATCTCGGGCATTTACGTCGGCGATGTCCGGACACCTGTTGGACAATAACGGCCCTGTGCGGGAATGGGATCCGCCGGGCTGGCACTGGGAGGTGTTATCTTCCGGAACGCGTAGCTTGGTGAGAAATCCGGGCGACGTCATCGACCCGGATCTTCTTTGGTGGAGGTCGCGTGGGCCAGGGAGGTTCCAGAGGGAGCCGGCCCCCGAGGAGGTGGTACGTCGCCGTATCAGGGAGGAGGACGAGCACATCCGTCGCTACATGTATATGTTGGATACGCCGGCGGTGTATAATAGTAGATGGCAGGTATTTCATAGGGTTCCTTCTCATGTGAGTATTGGCCCTGTGATGGTTCCTGTTCTTTGGGTGATGAGCGCCTGTGATGCACCCCGCGGCTTAGGACCAGGCAGAAGTTAGTTGTATTATTCGTGATGTATTAGGGTTAAATAAAAATGGACTCTAGCTATTTAACCGGATTAAATAAAGATGTATCCGTGATACTTTTGCATATTAATTGATCAATGCTGCTTTTGTGAAGTGAGGAAAATAATGGTCCCTAGATACTTTCAATTATTCTGCAATGCAAACATTCTTCACAAAAAGCACTATCATGTAGAAACAACTATAATAGAATGACATGATCTAAACATTCAGCACATACATCAAAAGCTTCAGAAAGCTTGATCACATCATACTTAAACAGGGACATAATTAATACAAATAATAGTTCAGATATCCATTACAGCATAATTAAAGATACACACATGTGAAACTGCAAACATCTACTTGTCTGGATCAGGAGACCCCAACCAGTACATAATAATAGAGATAGCTAGAGATCGAAGTGTTCGTCGCCATTTTGCAAACACTACTCGTCCTTGAATCAGATACTCCGAAGCAGTAGACGTCCCACGGGGCACTGGTGGTGGTACTAGGTGACGCTGCCCATAGTTGACGCTTCCAATCTTGCGGTACACCTCGTATGCAACATACGCATCTACTGCTGCATACTCAATGTTGATACCGTCAAGTGGGGTCTTCTCCCAGAGTTTGTGCTGATCGTTGGGTAATTTTGTCTTCATATCAGCGTACTCCTCGTCGATCAAGGTGAATGCCATATCAGCCATTGAAGTCTTGTCATGCTTAAGCTTGAAAATGCGCTAGATATCAATGTGGCAGGCAGCTGGTATCTCAATACCCCAGGTGCGCCTCATCTTGATCTTGTCATTCGTTATATCAACGCTAGCAAAATGTATGCCGTTGCGAAGGAACTCCATGAGTACTGGATAGTGCTTGTCACTACTGCAACAACAAAATTGAACAAATGTTAAATACTGGTGCAACAAGTATATTTCGGCATGCACAAGTATGTATAATAAGAAGTGGAACACATGTTAAATACTGCTGCAACAAAGTGGACAGTTCTTTATGAGAATTTCGATCATTTTTAATTGATTGCATGTATATCACAAACGGTTTCAGTTTTCCCAGCTTCCCGGCTTCCCGGTTTCACGTTTTCCCGGTTTCCATGAAGTCGGGAAGTCGGTACGAAAAGTCGGGAAGTCGGTACGGAAAGTCGTGAAGTCGGAAAGTCGGGAAGTTTTCACGTTTTCCCGTCTTCCCGGCTTCCCGGTTTCACGTTTTCCGGCTTCCGGCTTCCCATTTTCACGGCTTCCCGGTTTCACGTTTTCCCGGTTTCCCGTGAAGTCAGAAAGTCGTGAAGTCGGGAAGTCGGTACGAAAATTCGGGAAGTCGGTACGGAAAGTCGTGGAGTCGGAAAGTCGGGAAGTTTTACGTTTTCCCGTCTTCCCGGCTTCCCGGTTTCACATTTTTCCGGCTTTCCGGCTTCCCGGTTTCACGTTTTCCCGGCTTCCCGTTTTCACGGTTTCCCAGATTAATTTACATATAAAGATCCCATATATATAAGAGGGACTAAAAGCGTCATCTATTCGATTACATGGAGATCAACAAGCTAGCCACTACTATTCGTATTACCTTGCCCATGGAAGACCATGACATGTTTCTTGAAACAAAGTTGGATGACGGCAACATCTCTTTGATCGCCGTGTACTCGAGATCAAGGCCCATGAACTTGTTGTTGTCTTCCTCCTCTTCAAGCCAATACTTGAAATCGGAAAGAAAATCCGGCACCTTGGCGCTGTCGTTCGTGTAGACGACATTGAGATTGGTCGTGCCATGTGCGAGCACCTTCCCGTAGCGAGTGATTGGATTCATGGTGGAAGGATGGGGAAGAAGAGAGGAGAGGGGAGACGAACAGAAATGTCGCGGTACTGTAGCAGCAGCGGTTCCCGTGCGTTTTGATCGCTCGCGGGGGAGGTAAACCGTTCGGAGCTTTAGTCCCGGGCCGTATTAACAACCCGGGACTATAAGGTATCGCGCCAGGCGAACAGTTGCACCAACCCTCTGGTCCCGGGTTGTATTACGACCCGGGACTAGAGCTCCCTCACGACCCGGGACTAGTACAAAACTTTTGACCCGGGACTAGTGCCCCCCTCTAGTCTCGGGTCGTAAGCCACCCGGGACTAGAGGCAAAATCGGCCCTAGACTAAAGGTCCCGTTTCTAGTAGTGTTACATGAGATTCTACAAGATAATAAATAGACTAAGACTATGATACTATCATATGATATTATGCATTATAAAATAGTGTCATATACTAGTATGACATATACTCTCTCGGGTCCAAAAAATAGAGACTGTCGACACAAATCTCATATCGGAGGGAGTATGATATTGGTGTATGATACTCTCACTGTAAGCAGTGTGAAATATGCTGGAAAACGTAGGAATAGACACCTTTTGTCTGGAATAGGTATTGCAGTTCTTTCCTTTGCACCGAACGCTATCAAAGGAAATTTTCCATAGAAAATAAAACATGTACAATTCCTTTGCATTTCCTTCATTCCGAACGGGGCCTACATGTGAACTGGAGACGGGGAAGGTCCTCTTCCTAGAAGAGACGACGGAGAGGTAGTCCTTGGTGCCGTCCAGGTTGTTGTTGTACAGGTCCGTGCGTACCTCCATGGTGACGGCGGTCTCGGGTGCGCAGTTGGCGAAGAAGAGGCTGTACTGGTCGGCGTGGTGACAGGGAAGGTGAAGTTGTAGCTGCCGTTGCCGTCGAGGTCGGCGAAGGTGAAGAGCGAATTGATGTAGGGGCTGGAGAGGACGAGGCCGGGTTGGTGTTCAAATCCATTGGAGGCGGCTAGTCGTAGATGGCATCGAAGAGCGCCTCGTTTGAGAGGAGGAAGAACCCTAGCTGCTTGGGGTCCGGTTCAGCGAGCTTGGAGCGGCACTGGCGCCGGACATGGTGATGGACACCGACCCGCGCCGGAGAAGCCGAACTTCTCGAAGAGGATGGACTGGCGCGAGTCCTCCTTGATGAACTCCTACCTGATCGCCGCGACGGCATGACGGAGGAGGATTCCGCGACTGCGAGGAGGAAGAGGAGGAGGCGCGCAGCGGCGGACGCCATGTCGTGGTGGTGGAGGGTGCGCGAATTGGCAGACTGGTGAGTGGTGACTTTCCTTGGGCTTATAAGACGGGATAGAGGTGGAACACGTCCTTGGATTCACTTCAAGATTGGTGAGGCCGCGGTGGGGTGTACTCTGACCAGTAGGAAGCAGCCGGCCGGGACACGGAGAAGTTTCACTTCGGTTGGAACGATGAACGGGCCAGTAAAATTGGGCGAACACGTAGTATGCAGCTGCGACAAAGGAGAAAATGACAAAAACCACCACAATTGAACACAAGGCAACGATGAGCCACCACTTTTGGGTTTTTTGACACATAAATACCGCTATTGAGGCCATGCCGTGACGTAGAGCACTAATTCGTCTGTTTAAGACCGTTAACACATTTTTGACAGCTCGGACCCACCTGTCAGGTCTACGTGGAAAAAAGAAAAAAGGAAAAAGTCAAAACGTTATCTCTAAGCCAGGGCTCGGAGGAGACCGGAGGCGAGGCGGAGCTGCCCGGCACAGGGAGGCTGCGCGGAGGAGGAGATGTAGGGTCTGCACTGGCTCGGGCT